>WNWU01000049.1:4847457-4883040 GCA_012654045.1 Ptyas mucosa
GATAGATAGATAGATAGATAGATAGATAGATAGATAGATAGATAGATGAGAGATAGATGAGAGATATAGATAGATGATAGATGATAGGTGATAGATATAGTTAGTCAGTTAGTTAGATAGAGAGATAGAAAGATAGAGAGATAGATATAAAGAGAGATATATAAAGATATATAGAGATATAGAGATATATGTAGATATATATTTCTCTTTTCTAATCTAGTAGCCATCAAAATAGATCGCAGCCACTTAAAAAAAGGTTTTCTAATTCTGCCTTAACTGTTTGTTTTGTGCAACCAAAATAGTTATGCCTATTTTTTTTTGCAATTTACTTCCTGCCTGTTAATACGGATGTTTTAGTTCTCTTTATCTTGTAAATGAAATAGTTTGATCTCATTGTTTTGCCTCAAATGTCACATCCATGGTTAATTTGCATTTAGTCAGGAAAGTTGCAGCAACTCCTATGAGGAAAATAAGACTATTTAGGTACAAACTTACACGGTGGTGGGGTTCAATTTTTTTTTTACTACCAGTTCTGTGGGCGTGGCTTGGTGGGCATGGCTTGGTGGGCGTGGCAAGGGAAGGATATTGTAAAATCTCCATTCCCTCTCCACTCCAGGGGAAGGTTACTGCAAAATCCCCATTTACTCCCGATCAGCTGGGACTCGAGAGGCAGAGAATAGATGGGGGCGGGGCCAGTCAGAATTTTTACTGCCGGTTCTCCGAACTACTCAAAATTTCTGCTACCGGTTCTCTAGAACTGGTCAGAACCTGCTGAAAAACACCTCTGGACTTACAACAGTTCACTATAGTGACCATTCAAAGTTCCAGCAGCCCTGAAAAATGGGACTTAGGACAGGGTTTTTTTTCAGACTTACGACCGTTACAGTATTCCCCAGGGTCACAGGATCAAAATTCAGAGGCTTGGCAAGTGACTCGTATTTATGACGGTCGCAGTGTCCTGGAGTCACGTGATCCTGTTTTGCGACCTTTTGAGAAGCCAAGTTCATGGGGAAGCCAGATTCGCTTAACAGCCGTGTTATTAACTTAACAGCTGCAATGCTTCGCTTAACAACTGTGGCAAGGTCGTAAAACGGGACAAATGTTTGCTAGCTACTCATTCTCAATGACGTTAGCACTGTGCTTGTGTCAAACTCTTTCGTCGCGCTTGCTGGTAATGCTTAATTGGTGAAATCCTGGCTTAGTCTAAATATAAACTTGAATTTTGGGGTGTCTGGATAAAGATTCCCCTTCTCCCTTGAGCCATGAAAACAAACCAAGAAGCCACCATTAATTGTTTCTCATTACATCTAACCTAGGCAGGGGAGGGATTTAAAAAATTTAGCAACCAGTTCTCTGCCTGGTTGCTGGGTATGTGTAGGCATGGGGGCGTGGCCTACTCAGCCTCCTGCACCATGGGGGGGTGTTTTTGCTCTCCCCAGGCTCCAAAGGCTTTCCTTGAGCCTCTGGGAGGGCGAAAATGGCCTCCCCTGGGCTCTGGATGCCCTCTGGAGGCTGGAGACAGGCCGTTTCTGGACTTCCTGTACTTCTAGTAGGCCCGTTTTTCACCATCCCCAGGCTCTGGAGGTTTTCCTCGAGCCTCTGGGGAGGGTAAAAATGCCCTCTCCCGGGCTTTGGAATCCCTCCGGAGGCTGGAAACAGGCTTGTTTCCGGACTTCCGGTACTTCCGGTAGGCCTATTTTTCACCCTCCCAGAGCCTCCGTGGTCCTGCAGTTACCTTGCATCCAAAATGGGCCGCGTGGAAACTCCTGGGAGGGGAGGAGTGGGGTGAGCAGGGCCAGCCAGTCCTTGCAACTACCAGGTCAGCGAACCAGATGTAAAATTAGCATTCGGTTCACCCAAACCGATCCGAACCGGCTGAATCTCCCTCCTGAACCTAGGATTGTTGATGATTCACAACGAATCCTATCTCGTTTAGAAAGCATTGACCATAATTCTCCATTTCACTGGTGATTTCGCGGGTCTCTGCTTTACATAAAAGACGAAAACAGGTGCAGAAGAGACACAGATGCTTGCACAAAGCTGGTTTATAACCTGGTTTATCGTTGTCTAGTTCTGGTTAAAGCCAATGAAGGAACGGAGAAGAACGACTATAGATTGGAATGGAATGATTATGTCCCTGAAGCCAAAAATGAATTCCCGGCCATATATTTCACTCCGGCAGAAGAAGCCTGTAAAAAAAAAAGGAACTGCACGTGGTGTGGTTGTGCAATCAACATTTTTCAAAAGCACAATCAGTATCTCTCCGAGTTTGGAGCCAGCATGCATATATACTGTATATATTTGGTGATTACTTCCTTACTTTTATTTAGCTGCAGCTGTTATGATCAGATAAGGATGTGGGTTTTTTTTTCTTTCTTTCAATCTTTAGATCAGGATGTTTACGAAAAGGATGTTTTCTAAAAACTGGAAGGAAGGGTTCTTTATTTTATTTCACATATACACACATTTTTCATCCATTAAAAGCATCTTAAAATAGAAATAGAATATATGTGTGTGTGTGTGCGTATATATACGTATGTATGTGTATGTATATGTACAGTGTATGTATATGTATATTTACATGTGGAGGCTTTAATCCTGCAGTGGATGGACAATGGCTAAAATGATAGTGATGAATGATGAAATGTATATGTACGGTATATATGAATGTGTATATATGTACATATATAGTACATTTTTTTATTTCTTCTCTTGTAGGTTTTTGTGCGTATATTTTTCTTCAGCCGGATATTTTCCTACGTAAACCAAGTTTCTCAACTTGCAGCTATAGCTCAGTGAAATCACATCTACTATCCTAGGCTTTTTCAGACAGCAAGCAAGCAATCTTAGCCTCTACAGGGAGGGAACATATGGTAAGGGTGTGCCTAACTGATGAGGACCAATCAGTTCGAAATAGATCTATATTAGTCTCCCAATAGGCAGCAAAATGCTTGCTTGTTGTCTGAAAAAGCCTAGGATAGTGGATGTGATTTCACTGAGCTATGGCTGCAAGTTGAGCAAGCAATCTTAGCTTCTACAGGGTGGGAACATATAGTAAGGGTGTGGTTAACTGATGAGGACCAATCAGTTCGAAATAGATCTATATTAGTCTCCCAATAGGCAGCAAAATGCTTGCTTGCTGTCTGAAAAAGCCTAGGATAGTGGATGTGATTTCACTGAGCTATGGCTACAAGTTGAGAAACTTGGTTTACGTAGGAAAATACCCGGTTGAAGAAAACTATACATATAGTACATCTACTGTATATATACAGTATATGTATATGCACAGCATATGTATATTTACAGTATGTGCATATGTATATGTACAATTTATATGTCTCTGTGTGTATATACAGTATGTATATGTATGTATGTGTGTGTATGTATATATATATATATATATATATATATATATATATATATATATATGTGTGTGTGTGTGTGTGTAAAGTGTTTTTCTGTTGAAGCACCTGGTCTACTCCAGCATGTGGGAGAGAGCATACTGCATCCCTTTCGCCTTTCAGCTCCAATCCAGGAGCCCTCGAGCAGTCGCATTCACGGCAAACCATTTTATACCAAATTTATATTTCGCTTATCAGCGAAATATAATTTTATATAAATTTGTATATTCAGATATATACAGTATATCAGAGGTGGGTTTCAGCAGGTTCCGACCAGTTCTGGAGAACCGGTAGCGGACATTTTGAGTAGTTTGGAGAACCGGTAGTAAAAATTCTGACTGGCCCCGCCCCCAGCTGATCGGGAGGAAATGGGGATTTTGCAGTAACCTTCCCCTGGAGTGGGGTGGGAATGGAGATTTTACAGTACCCTTCCCCTGCCACGCCCACCAAGCCACACCCACAGAACCGGTAGTAAAAAATTTTGAAACCCACCACTGCAGCATATATATACGCATAGTATATGCATCTGTAAATGTACAGTATGTGCATATGTATATATATGTATGTGTGTGTGTGTGTCTACTGATTGGTTATCTACTAAATATGCAGCCATCCTGAGTGCGGGAGGGGGGTCAGTACCCCCACCTCCTATTCCCATTAATTCGAGAGAAGAAGAAGACAAGCACTTATCGACTTATGAAGATTAGAATTTAATTGTGGATGTGGTTTGCTGAAAAAGCTATTTTTGTTAGAAAGAGAGGTGCCTTAGTCTATGGTAGTCCCAAAAGAATAAAGAGGAGGGCCCAAGCCAGTGGTGAAATTCAATTTTTTTTACTACCGGTTCTGTGGGCGTGGCTTGATGGGTGTGGTGTGGCTTGGTGGGCATAGCTTGGTAGGCATGGCAGGGGAAGGATCCTGCAAAATCTCCATTCTCACTCCAGGGGAAGGATATTGCAAAGTCTCCATTCCCACCCCACTCTGGGGCCACCCAGAGGTGGTATTTGCCGGTTCTCCGAACTGCTCAAAATTTCCGCTACCGATTCTCCAGAACCTGTCAGAACCTGCTGGATTTCACCCCTGGCCCCGAGACCCTTTTCCAAACCACTGATTTTATTAACGGACTCCTTTGTGAGCTCCAGTTTCCCTCCTTAGTCAAGAAAAGAAAGAGTTTAATCTGATCTAGGCGATGAGAGTAGCCGGGAGGGAAGCGAGAGGCTGATTTATGCAGATGCCTGTTTTCATGTGTGAGACAAGATTACAAACCTCTCATCAACAAACAATTGTAATGTGTTAATAATCCGTTGGGTTTGTTAAGATCTCCTCGGATGGCCTTTTTGATGTACGGGAGTTCAATCATCTCTTGCTGTGCTGTGCTGGCATCGTTTCTTTGTACCGAAATGTCAGTTTTGAAATCGGGTTTTTAAGTGGCCCGGGAGATTAAAAGGCCGTGGTATTAACTTCACCCTGGTTTGGAGTGTCGATCACAAACTTCCGCATGTTGATTCTTCTGCAGATGCTGTATTTTCCCGAAAATAAGACCTCCCTGGATAATAAGCCCAATCAGGCTTTTGACCACATGTACTAAAATCTCCCTGAAAATAAGGCCCCTCAAAAAATATTTAAATGCGTGCACAGCTGGTTCCCGCCATTTCCTCTGGGTAGGGTTAGGGAGACAGAGCTGGAAATCAGGTAAGACGGCAAGAGGAGCCCCATCTTGCTCCATGTGCCCCCAAATAATACCTCCCCGAAAATAAGACCAAGCGCTTATTTCAAGGTCCAACAAAATATAAGATAGGGTCTTATTTTGGGGGAAACCTGGAGGTTTGACCTGCTTGGTAGTCCTCGACATACGAACACCATTGAGCCTCACATTTTGAGATGAAAGTGAAGTGAGTTTTCCCCATTTTACGACCTTTTTTTGCCACGGTTGTTAAGCGAATCGATCGGTGAAGTGAGTAACACCTGGTTCTTAAGCGAATCCGGCTTCCCCATTGATTTTGCTTGTCATAAGGTCTGAATTTGGATCACAGGAATACTGGAAAGGTCGTAAGTGTGACAAGTCGCCTTTTTCAGTGCCGTTGTAACTTTCGACCATTGCTAAATGAATTGTCGTAAGTCGAGGATTACCTGGTACTGAAAAGAAAGGCCGGGATAAATGAAGAAAATCGAAGCGGCTTCCTTATATAGAATAGGATTCCAATTGTAAAACAAATATATGAAGGAAGAATAAACGGATGGGGAGGGGGAAAAAATTGAGAAAACTGTGTTGGACATAAGAGTCTAAAAGAGATTCTCAATCATCCAGGTCATGGTTGTCCCAAAGGTGCTTTTTTTTCCAAAACAGGTGAAACTGGATTTTCTTGGGGTTTTTTTTTTATTTTATTTTTGACATTTTGCTTCTCATCCAAGAAGTTAAAGAATAGAACGAGGGGTGGGCTTCAAAAAAATTAGCAATGGGTTCTCTGCCTGGTTGCTGGGTGGGTGTGGCCATTGTGGGCGTGGCCTAGTCGGCCTCCTGCACCATGGTGTGTGTGTGGGGGGGGGGTGTTTTTGCCGTCCCCGGGTTCCAGAGGCTTTCCTCAAGCCTCCGGGAGGATGAAAACGGCCTCCCCAGGCTCTGGAGGCCCTCTGAAGCCCATTTCCTTTTGAGCTCTGGTGGCTCAATAGACTAAGGCAGTCATTAACATCCACTTACATCCGCTGCCTGCAATTATTGCAAGTTCAAATCTCACCAGGCACAAGGTCGACTCAGCCTTCCATCCTTTCTAAGGTAGGTGAAATGAGGACCCGGATTGTGGGGGCAATAAGCTGACTTTGTATAAATATACAAAAGTATGAAGGCTATTGCTTAACGCCTTGTAAGCCACCCTGAGTCTCCGGAGAAGGGGGGCATATAAATCAAATTAAAATATAAAAAATCCTGAATTTCTGGTAAGCCCATTTTTTATCCCCCCTGAGCTTCTGCGCGCACCCTGCGTTTACCGGCATCCAAAACAGGCCGCGTGGGGACTCCTGGGAGGGGTGGGGTAGGGTCGGTGGGGCTAGCCAGGAGTGGGATTTGGGGGGTTCACGAACCCTTGTGAACTCCCAGCTGCCCCACCCCTGGACCAATCTAATTATAACCCAATACGGTACCTTAATTCATTCTGTCATTAAATGAAGCCATTTACAGGGCCGCACGTCTTATTCTCATGATTTTGGATGGTGAATACGCAACAAATATATATATATAAAATATGCAGTGTGCCAATAAGGTATTTTTTTAGCATTAATAAAGGAGAATATTTGTAGCTTGGGTTTGACCTGAGGGATCCTTGGTGCTGTATTGAAATAGCATCCCTTCTTCTGTAAATATTTCAAGAATTGCCTTTGATGCTATAAATAATAGAAACCTAGTTTATTCGATGTGAAGAATAAAAAAGAAACAAATTCAGGTGGATTAGTAGACTTTTTTTTTTGAGAGGGGGGGATTTTATATTTGATGAATTCAAGTCCTTGGTTTTCATTTTGGTAACTTCCTCTAATTGTTAATAAATGAGCCATGACTGCTCCTCTACAAAGCTGACTGCCAATGCACTATTTATCATTCTTACTATAAGAATATGGAGTATTCGGTATTCATGTAGGCAGATTTGCATTATTAATTTGAGCAAAAATTTAGAGCTATGGCAGATGTGTTAAAGAGCTCGTTAATGAAAAAAAAGAAATGTTGAAAATGAAATTAAGTTTTTTACCTGAAATTCTATCAACGGCTACCAGAAGTGGGAAGGCCTGCCCTTTAGATAAGGTAAAGGGAAAGGTTCCCCTCACGCATATGTGCTAATCATTCCCGACTCTAGGGGGCAGTGCCCATCTCCGTTTCAAAGCCGAAGAGCCAGCGCTGTCCGAAGACGTCTCCGTGGTCATGTGGCCGGCATGACTCAACGCCAAAGGCGCACGGAACGCTGTTCCCTTCCCACCAAAAGTGGTCCTTATTTTTCTACTTGCATTTTTTTACGTGCTTTCGGACTGCTAGGTTGGCAGAAGCTGGGACAAGTCACGGGAGCTCACCCCGTTACGCGGCGCTAGGGATTCGAACCGCTGAACTGCCGACCTTTTGATCGACGAGCTCGATGTCTTACCCACGGAGCCACCGTGTCCCTTTAGATAAAAGATGCTAATAAATGTTAAGAGAAAAGAAAAATCCATATACATCATCAAGTTTGAACAGCCTTTGTTCTTTATTTTGTTTGTGCGGGGAAACTTTTGCAGCATGTTATATTGCCTGACTTTCCTAAGTAGTAAATATATAGAATTTATACAGAAACTAATTATTTCCTCAGCCTTTGTGTGGTAGACCCTTCTGTGCAATACAGCACATGACCCATGTCTTTGATCAAATTAATTAATGTTGACAATGGAAGGGATCACTGTATAAACAAAACACGCAGAAAGGCAATTACCATGGAAAGGCTGAATTTAATTTCCCTTGAATGTACTGGGTACATATAAGGTTATATATATATAACCTTATACATTTGTGTGTGTGTGTGTGTGTGTGTAGTTTTTCTATCAAAGCACCTGGTCTACCCCGTATTTCACCTTTCAGCTCCAATCCAGGAGCCCTCAAGCAGTCTCATTCACAACAAACCATTTTATACCAAATTTATATTTCGCTGATAAAGAAAGAAAGGGAGACTAGCATAGATCTATCTCAAGCTGTTTAGCTCTCATCGGCTAGCCATTCCCTTACTCGGATTCGAACTTGGGCTGCCTGCATGTTAGGCAGTTGTATTAACCTCTGAGCCACAAGTTCTCCTCCCTTCATCAGCTTGAGCCAGGGGAGAGATTCAGTGTTTTTTTCTGTCAAAGCACCTGGTCTACCTCAATATGGAAGGGAACATACTGCTTTCCTTTCGCCTTTCAGCTCCAATCCAGGAGGCCTCAGGCAGTCGCTGTCACGGCAGACTATTTTGTATCAAATTTATATTTGCGGATAAAGAAATAAAGGGAATCCGAGTAAGGGTATGGCTAGCTGATGAGAGCTAAATAGCTTGAAATAGATCTATATAGTCTCCCTTTATTTCTTTATCCGCAAATATAGATTTTATTTATAAAGGACTGCGATTAAGCCATAAACACAGATTTGCATTAATATCACACATACTTAAAATACCTTCATGCTATCGTGTTTCCCTGAAAATAAGACCTCCCCCGAAAATAAGCGCTCCCCCCCAAAATAAGCGCTCCCCCAAAAATAAGCGCTCCCTAAAAATATTTTAACACGTGTGCATCTGGTCCCTGTCATTTCCTCTGGTTAGGGTTAGGGAGACAGAGCTGGAAATCAGGTAAAATGGCAAGAGGAGCCCCATCTTGCTCCATGCACCCCAAAATAATAAGACCCCCCCTGAAAATAAGGCCAAGCACTTATTTCAGGGTTCAAAAAATATAAGACAGGGTCTTATTTTCGGGGAAACACGATATCTGGTAAAACACTTTTTTATCACAACGGTCCTGTTTGCCACGTTAAAAAATTGTATTGTTTATGGGTGCTCGTTATCATCCACACGTGGCCGTTGTGAATGATCATTAGAGGATCTGGAGAAAGGATTCATTAATATGCTAATCTGCTTTCTCTCTTTGTTACATTTGAATCAGGAATGACTGTGGTGAGTTGGACGGAAGCCAAGCAATCAATCTGAATGAGGACGCCACTAAAATTTTGTAGGTAGACAATTTCCAAAGATTTGCAGGATTTGACTCGTCTTACGTGTTCTGAATCGAGTTGTCGGTTAAAATCGTTTTTTGTAAGTATGGTTGGAGTCACTGTAGCACAACATTCCCAGCGTCCAAACAAGGGGAAAGCAGAGGAGAATGACAACAGTAACACAAAACATTGTGCCAGCCAGCAGGATCAGACTTCTTCCATCTGTGTCTCTCCAACAGGAAGTCATCCATTAAGGAACATAATTCTGAACCGTTTGCAGAATTAAGGCTAACCTCATAGGGAAATGCAATTCCCAAAATTGGTGTCATTTATATGTAGGGGTTTTCTCTCATCTCCCACTGCCCCCAAAATACAAGGAGAACAATAGATGACAGAAGGCAGATCAATAAAGGAGAATATTTCTAACTCAGGGTTGAAATGAAAGGTCCTTGGTGGTCTCGGAGCTTGGTTGTTTTCTTGCAGATGTTACGTTACCCCAACTAGGTAACATCATCAGTGCTAGAAGGAAGTGGGGTTTGCAGGGAGGAGGAGGAGGAAGAAGAAGAGGAGGAGGAGGAAGAAGAGGAAGTGGAGGATGAAGAGGAGGACTGTAGGGTTCTTGGTGCTTTCTGAGCTTGGTTGTTTTCTTGCAGATGTTTCATTACCCAACTAGGTAACATCATCAGTGCTAGAAGGAAGTGGGGTTTGCAGGGAGGAGGAGGAGGAGGAGGAGGAGGAGGAGGAGGAGGAGGAGGAGGAGGAGGACTGGAGGTCCTTGGTGCTCTCTGCTTGGTTGTTTTCTTGAAACGTTTCATTACCCAACTAGGTAACATCATCAGTGCTAGGCACAGCTTTACCATTTTAAAGCCACGCTTGCTTTTGAACAAGCAGGTAGAGCGTGCATTACCAAGTCTGTTTTCCCTAGACATCCTAGCAGAATTGGCAAAGTCAACACTGCTTAAGATTCCTTCGGAGTCGTTGACGGCTCCTTCCTTCCCCCCTTCTATCCCTCTCTCCCTCTCTCCTTATCTCAATTTTTAGAGATTACCTCGCAAATAATGACGGGGGTCTAAGCATTTACAGAACGTTAACATAAATCAGCTCAGCAATCTTTTCAACAAAAACCCTGTAAAGCTGATGGCAACATTTTCAGATGGAGTGGTAAAGCTGAACGACTCTTTCTTGCTTAAGGCTACTTAGTGAGCAAATAGAGATGTTTGAAACCGGAGACAAGTTGGAGAGTCATGCCTACCATGCTTTGTTCCGGTCTCCCATGAGCAGCTCTGAATCGAGCAGATGCTGTGGGAGTAAGTGGAGTTTCGGTTCTGGGAAAGGTTGACTTATCTTTTTTTAATAAACAGATATGTGCCTGTGAGTTCCCAGACTGCCGTTACTGTATAACGCTCTATAAGCCACTCTTTATACCAGGGGTGTCAAACTTGATTTCATTGAGGGCCACGTCAGGGTTGTGTTTCACCTTGGGGGGGCTGGGGGGGAATGGCCAGGGGATATGACCAGCTCGGCGTCACTTATCAAGGCTCCGTTTTCAGCCACGGTGGCTTCCCTCAGCCCTCTGCCACCGAAAATGGAGCCCGGGGGTTCTCAGGTGGCGCACTAGAGGTCCATTTTTGGCTGTGACGGCCTCCTGCAGCCCTCTTGTCAGCGGAAACGGAGCTCCCCAATCAGAGGTGGGTTCTAAATTTTTTTACTAGCAGTTCTGTGGGCGTGGCTTATTTTGTGGGCGTGGCTTGATGGTCATGGGACAGTTCTTTAGGATTTAGCAGAGGTACCAGGCTTTTAACTGCTTGCAGAGCTGTACCGGTCTACTCATTTGTTTTTGGAGGCACCGGTCTACCCATTTGTTTTTGGAGGCACCGGTCTACTCATTCGTTTTTGGAGGCACCGGTCTACCACCACACTGCCTTTTAACACTGATCAGCTGTAGGGCGGCCCTTTGAAGCCCTGCGGCAAGAGTTTAAACAGTTTTTTTTTCCTTCTAGCCAATCAGCTGGGACTCAAGAGGCAGCAAATAGATTGGGGTTGGGGCCAAATAAAAGGTAAGAATAACACGGGGGACCAGCTCCCAAACAAAGAGAACCGGTTTGGTGATGTCATATCGTCACCGCTACCGGTTTGGCCGAACCTGGCCGAACCGGGAGGAACCCACCACTGCCCCCAATCTCTATTTTTGCTGGCAGAGGCACCTCAGGCCAGTCTTTGCTGTTTCCAGGGCAGTCCTACGGGCCAGATTTTAAGCATCCTGGCCCACGGGCCTTACGTTTGACACCCCTGCTGTATACCAATCTTTTAACCTTTTCTTAGGAACTAAAATAAAATGCGTAGAACAGGGGTGAAATGCTACCGGAAATCTTTCGAACTGGTAATTTCCGATGATCAGCTGTTGCCGTGTGGTATAGCTTTGCTAGAAAGCAGGAAATCCTGCTTTCTAGCAAAGCTCAATCGCGCGGCACAGCTGATCCCGCCCCCTCACTGTTCTACTTACCTTCCCAAGCCTCCTTTTGGTGCGTACTGCATACGCGCACGCTCAGTGCACTTTTGACGCACACTGCACATGTGCACAGGCAGTGCACTTTTGGTGCGCACTGCACGTGGGCATGCAGTGTGCATTTGGCACGCAGGGTGCATGCATGGCCAGCGAAACCGGTAGCAAACTGGCGTAGAAGTAAGGCAAGTAATAAAATGAGGTACGAGGTATGAGATAAGACATAAGAAGAGCAGGATCTGTGATTTCACAAGAGGGAAAAGGCTGTTTCTAAAAAAAAACTCCGCTAAATCTTCTGAAGGATGCTTTAATGTGCCTTTCGCATTTAAATTAACTTGTCAGTGTTTTGGCTCCTTTCCGTTATTTTACTCGAAATCATAAATACAACACATTTGGGACCCTCTGAAGATGAAGGATGAAGGAGGCTCTAACTCTGCCAAATTCACTACCAAGTCCGAGTCATTCAAACTGGGAGAAGTTTTCCAATGAGTTTCCCTGATGCACAAATACAATTTAAAAAAAAAACACTTTCGAAAGATTATATGTTTGAAAAATTAGCGTACTAATGCTGATGGAATTCAGATAGATAGATAGATGATAGATAGATAGGATATAGAAAGATATAGATTGGTGATTAGAATAGAATAGAATACAGAATAGAACAGAGTAACAGAGTTGGAAGGGACCTTGGAGGTCTTCTAGTCCAACCCCCTGATAGATAGATGATAGATAGATGATAGATAGATAGATAGATAGATAGATAGATAGATAGATAGATAGATGATAGATAGATGATAGGTAGATAGGTAGATAGGTAGATAGGATATAGAAAGATATAGATGGATGACAGACAGATAGACTGACTATAGAAAGAAATAGATTGATGAGAATAGAATAGAATAGAATAGAATAGAATAGAATAGAATAGAATAAGAATAGAATAAGAATAGAACAGAACAGAACAGAACAGAACAGAACAGAGAGTTGGAAGGGACAGACAGACAGACACTAGTCCCTGGAGTGGGGTGGGAATGGGGATTTTGGAATATTTATTTATTGATTGATTTATTGGGTCAATTTATATGCCGCCCTTCTCCGGAAACTCAGGGTGGCTTACAATGCGTTAAGCAATAGTCTTCATACTTTTGTATATACCTGCTTAGTAGGTCTTTTGCCCCCCCCCCGAGCGGTGTTCTTTTTTATACAAACTCAGTTTATTGCCCCCACAATCCGGGTCCTCATTTTACCTACCTCGAAAGGATGGAAGGCTGAGTCAACCTTGAACCTGGTGAGATTTGAACTTGCAGTAATTGCAGGCAGCTGGTGTTACTTATTAGTGCTTTAGTCTGCTGCGCCACCAAGGCTCTTTCTCCCAGGAGTGGGGAGGGAATGGAGATTTTGCAATATCCTTCCCCTGGAGTGGGGAGGGAATGGAGATTTTGCAGTATCCTTCTCCTGGAATGGGGTGGGAATGGAAATTTTGCAGTATCCTTCCCCTGGAGTGGGGAGGGAATGGAGATTTTGCAGTATCCTTCCATCAGGAGTGGGGAGGGAATGGGGATTTTGCAGAATCCTTCCCCTGCCACGCCCACCAAGCAACAACACGCCCACCAAGCCACAGCCACAGAACCGGTAGTAAAAAAAAAATTGAATTCCACCACTACTGCAGTCCCAAGTACTTCGAAGAATACCAGGCTGTACGTCTTTGCTCAGGGACAGAGAAGTTGGTTTTTAAAATTATTTTGAAAGTTACTCTTTTTTGTTTGGTAGAAAAAGAGTTAAAAAAGAGTTTAATGTTACGCGCTAATGAGCTCCATACTTACAATTCTATATTCGATTTTGAAAAATATTGACAGTCCTTAAAACACTGTTCTTTTCCCTTTAATGATGTTCTCCCAACCCTACTTATGTTTCTCCGGGTTCATTAAATGTGACGGGGGATATAGATTATTTTGGATTATGAGAGAGTTGTTACAAAATAGGTTAATCATTACAGTTCCAGTGTAGCAATCCAACAGAAAATCATTGCCAATGAATGATTGCTTCTAATAACGCAATGAATGATTGCTTCTAATAACACTGCCTTTAAGCTTCCGATAAATTCAATGTAGAGAAAAGTAAAGTCTTACACTTAGGCAAGGAAAACCAAAAGTACACATATAGACTGGGTGAAACCAGGCTTAATAGCAGTAACTGTGAGAGGGATCTTGGAGTCTTAGTGGACAATCAATTAAATATTGATTGTCCACACCAACAGTGTGCGGTGGCAGCCCAAAAAGCCAATGCAATTCTAAATTGCATTAACAGAGGGATTCAATCAAGATCAAGTGAGGTACTAATACCACTCTATAAGGCCTTAGTAAGTCCACACCTAGAATACTGCATCCAGTTTTGGTCACCACACTATAAAAAAGATGCTGAGACTCTAGAAAGAGTTCAGAGAAGAGCAACCAGGATGATGAGGGGACTGGAGGCTAAAATATACAATGAACAGTTACAGGAACTAGGCATGGCTAGTCTAGTGAAGAGAAGGACCAGGGGAGACATGATAGCAGTCTTCCAATATTTAAGGGGCTGCCACAGAAAGGAAGGGGTCAAGTTATTTTCTAAAGCACCCGAAGACCAGGCAAGGAAGAATGGATGGAAACCGAACAAGGAGAGATTCAACCTGGAAACGAGAAATTTTCCGACAGTGAGAACAATCAACCCATGGAACAGAAGTTGCCTTCGGAAGTTGTGGGAGCTTGTCCACCTCGTTTTTCTTTTTTTCCTTTTCCATGTCATTATTATTGGATTGTGGTCTGCCCATACATTTATTCCAATATCAATTTCTTGTCTTTTAGCTATTAATTCTGTTGACATCCACATCGTGTCTATTCTTAACCACGATAGATGTCTATTTCAGTAAAACGTGTACTGCTTTTCTTTTGGGTGACTTCGCCTCCAAGCATCTTGTAGACTTAATTCATCTATCATTGTGGAAAAAGTTTTCGGCAATGTTTTTTCTTCTTTTCTTCTTTAATTTTGTAGATTTATAGTCCAACTCATTGTCTATTATTGCACTGAAATCCCCTAATATACCTATCTCTTCATAGTCATATTCTATTGGACTAGATGACCTACAAGCTCCCTTCCAACTCTGTTAATCTGTTAAATTATTCCTTGTTTCCAAGGCATTTTGTTATTTTATACCACTATTGCTAGTGATCCTTTGAGTCTTCCTTGAAATAAGTGCGGACTTTATCTGTTAGGAGTCCTGAAGAGTGAACTCATTCTGCATTCTATGTGAAGTTTTTGCACTCTGCCTTTGAACTCGTCTTTCATTCCAGCCACAGGCTGAGCTAATGCATGAAACTCAACTTTATACTCTCACACCGACCTTCCTTCAGCGTGTCCTTGAAGTCTCTCCAAATAACTGGCTACTTGAAGCTAGGCCTAACCCTCAATTAGGGTAGCTGTCCGTTGCTGCTGCTGCTAGAATCAGAAAGAGAGCTTGGCCTATATTACACTCCTTCAGTGTTAAGGCTAAGGATCAATACTACCTTGAATGGGACCATCGGTTCACCTTCCGGAAAGAAAGCAGTAAATTTGCTTGGATTTCCTTCATATTTTTTTTATGGAAGGAGCTGCTGGTGGGAAGGAGCTGCTGTAAATTTTGGCTCTCTGTCTTGAGTCCTGAAGGCTCATGGGATTTCACAGATAGATAGATAGATAGATAGATAGATAGATAGATAGATAGACGGATGGATAGATGGACAAATTAGACAGATGATAGATGATGGATGGATGAAAGGATGGGTGGATATTTATGATGGTTGCAAGTCTCCCAGGGTCACATGATCACCTTTTGGCTTACTTATTGATTTCCTTATTATTGGTTTGTCATTGACTGCTGTCATTCATTTAACCAGGGTGGCAGGAAAATGGGGCTCAAAACTGTCTCACTTAGCGACAGAAATTTTGGGCTCAGTTGTAGTCGTTAAGTGGAGAACTACCTGTACCATGTAGTATCCAAGGGTACATTATGTGGGGTATTCCCATT
Source organism: Ptyas mucosa (assembly GCA_012654045.1). NCBI lineage: Eukaryota > Metazoa > Chordata > Lepidosauria > Squamata > Colubridae > Ptyas > Ptyas mucosa. The sequence goes on from WNWU01000049.1 coordinate 4,863,090, forward strand.
ATGTGGGAGACGGGCAAAAAGATACTGCTTAGAGAAGAGTTAGACTAAAACTCCTAGGAAAACAAGGATAGAGCCTGTGTTGTGGCCTGTCAGCCGCCAGCCCCTCCAACAGCCAAATCAGAGGAAGAGGAGGCGTAGGAGTCGGGGTCAGCATCAAGGCAACCTGGGAGCTCCAAGGGGGAAGAGGGAATGAAGTGGGAGAGAGAGAGAGACAGAGTCTGGGCCATCCATCAGCCCTTAGATGGAGAGTCAATAGCCCCCAGGTCTGGAAGTGGCTGATGAGGAAGAGGAGGAACAGCTGGGCCCAGTACCTGACATGCAGATCGAAGAAGGCAGAGGAGAGGAGAGCAGTGGAAATCTATGGGCCGGTCCTTGGGACGGAAGAGCAACTGCTGCTAGCGAAGCCCCACTCTAGCTCTGGGGATAAAAGGCAGAGGACAGAGATGAATAGCTGTGGCAGACAACTATTCCTCTCTCTGCCGGACAGACTTGTTAACCTGTGGTGAGAGAGAAACTTTTTGCCGGGGCTGCCGGGGCTCCTAATAAGGGAATCTTTGAGTTCACTTCAGAGGGTTTGTCGTGTTTGGGGAGCTGGATCAGAACAGCCTGCAGCTGGAGGGTGGGCAGAGCAAGAGGCTCAGAAGGAATCCTCCCTAGTTTCTCAGGCTGTAAAGGAGACAGTGGGTTATTTGTATTTTCAGACCTTCAAGATGTTGTTAATGTAGTTTTGCATTAAAATAGATTTAGTTCATCTGGCCATATTTCCTGTCTGGTCTACCGGGAGAGGCTAACAATATTTGCTAGGAAAGACACCAGATCATCCTGCCTACTCGCTTTGAATCTTGCCTTATAGTTTTCTTTCATACACGGATCGAAGTTTAAGTCCATCTTAAGTCCCGAAGGCTCATGGGATTTCATTTAAAAAAAAGATCTCGGATCCAGGGTCAAGCTCGGGGGGGAAAAAAGGCTATTTTTTTTTGCTAAACCTAATGCATCACAAACTACTTTTTCCTCCCCCCCAAAAAGTGATGCTGATAAATTTAACCCATTTCAGAAAAGAACTATGGATGCCTCAGAGCCTGATTGTATAAGAGGAAAATTTTTAATCTTGTTTTTCATTAGTAACAAATCAGGAAGCGTACAAAACTGTGTGAATTTGTTTAAATCTTGACAGAATTAACATTTTGCCTTTGGGCAAATTAATTGCATGGTAAGGGGATAGTTTATCTTTTTTTTTTTTTGGTGAGAAGTTTCTCAGAGGGTATATGGGACACAAATATAAAGCTATGGAACCCAGGCGTGTTTCTTGGAAGTAAATCATACTGAAATAAAATTATCCCACCAAAGTTGGGTGAGGTCAGAAAATATATTCAGTAAGCATTTCAAATATTTCTCCATAATCCCATCCCTTCTCTGCAGAGTTCATTAACAATTCATCCCAATTTCTTTTTAAAAAAATAAATAAATATAAAATAGCATAAGACTCTCTGAACTAAATATTTCATACTAGAGTTTAAGTTTATTTATTTGTCAAGCATATAGAAGATTACAGGTAAAAAGTATAAACATAATTTGGATACATGAAAAGAGTAAATAAAAAGGAATATTAGGACAGGAACAGTAGTGCACTTATGCACGCCCCTTACAGACCTCTTAGGAATGGGGTGAGATCAACAGTAGACAGTCTAAGGTTAAAGTTTTGGGGGTTTGGGGAAGAAACTACAGAGTCGGGTAGTGCATTCCAGGCATTGACCACTCTGTTACTGAAGTCATATTTTCTGCAATCGAGTTTGGAGCGGTTTACCTTGAGTTTGTATCTATTGTGTGCTCCTCGTGTATTATTGCGGTTGAAGCTGAAGTAGTCATTGAGAGGAAGGACGTTGTGGCAGATAATTTTATGTACTATGCTTAGGTCAGACTGAAGTCGGCATAGTTCTAGGTTGTCTAAGCCTAAAATTTGGAGTCTGGTGGCATAAGGTATTTTATTGCGGTTGAAGGAATGGAGGACTCTTCTCGTAAAATATCTCTGGACTCTCTCGATTGTAGTAATGTCCAATATGCAGTGCGGGGTTCCAGACAGATGAGCTGTATTCAAGAATTGGTCTAGCAAATGTTTTGTATGCTCTAGTTAGTAGTACAATGTTACCAGAGAAGAAGCTACGCAAGGTTAGGTTAGGAACTCTTAATGCCTTTTTGGCAATGTTGTTAGAGTGGGCTCGGGCACTTAGATCATTAGCGATGAGTACTCCAAGGTCCTTGACAGAGTGAGGGTCATCTACAAGGTCATGTCCATCTAATTTGTATTTTATGTTTTGATTTATTTATATTTTTTTTGCCAATGTGCAAGACAAAGCATTTGTTGGTTGAGATTTGAAGTTGCCCCTTGTTAGACCAATCTGACACATAGTCAAGGTCTTTTTGAAGGGCAGTTGCATTGTCGGTGGTCTTGAATAGTTTAGCAACATCACCGAAGAGAACACAGTTGATTTTAATATGATCACAAAGGTTATTTATTTTATTTTGATTTGATTTGATTTATTCAATTTGGATAAGCCTTGACTCATACCAATTCCGACTGAGTTTCGGATTTGGGGTTTAGAATCTGTGATACATGAATGATTGGAAGAAAAACAACAACTAGAACAAGGCGATTATAGATTTGTTTGTGCCCTGTTTATTTGTTTTTAATGAGATTGAACTATCCTATTTCCCTTTCAGGATCACTCCACAGTCCTTCAAGTTGGATTATTGTTTTTCTCCCTGTGCTATTGCCCTCAATATAAATGTATGTTTTCTACTTTTTCATGCAACTTATAATTGCATAATGTGACAGATTTCCATGGGAATACATTTTGTTCAGAATGTATTTTTATGCAACAACTACAGTAGTATTCAGCCAGTAGATGGCAGTGTCTGCAAGTTTGGATCTATGGTTTATACTCTATGTTCTTTCGTCCTAAGTAGAGTTTCCTGCTTCCTGCTGCAGTTGAGCAGTTAAGCAGTAAAGCACATGGTGACTGTACTCCTTGTTTGGTCTGTGGTGCTATACATCAACAGGATTTCTAACAATTTCTCTAACAACTTCTGCTTCATTTGGAGAATTCTAAATCTACAAACTATAGCTATACCTGGTCCTAATCTCTCCAATCTACCCTTCCAATTCATTGGGAAGAGCAGCTTCTATTCACATGTGACAGGGAGTAACCCTAGTTATGCTCTTATTATCCAACACATCCTCACATTTTTCATACATTATACCAGGGAGAGAGAAATTTATGGTAGTACCTTGGAGGGGAATTCTAGTCTTCATGTTTACGTCATTCATTTCCTGAAAACATCACTAGCTTATGATCCAGATATATGAGTTTTCATTTGGAAATATTCCCAGATAATTGGGGAAAAAAACAACGACCCAATTTCAGTCACAATTTCACAATTTCTGACAATTTCAGTCAGTCACAAAGAAACATTTGAGAAAAGGCTATAAATGCAAAGTATAAAGGAGGTTATGACAAGCTTCACAAAATGGTGGATCTAGAACAACGTCAGAAATCTAAGAATTTAGGATCAGTATTTTTTTATCAGGAAGTAATGAATCCTTGGAGGGACGCGGTGGCTTAGTGGCTAAAACGGTGAGCTTGTCGATTGAAAGATCAGCAGTTCAGCGGTTCGAATCCCTAGTGCCGTGTAACGGGTGAGCTCCCTTGACTTCTGCCAACCTACCAGTTCAAAAGCAGGTAAAAAATGCAAGGAGAAAAATAGGGGCCACCTTTGGTGGGAAGGTAACAGCGTTCTGTGCGCCTTTGGCGTTGAGTCATGCCGGCCACATGACCACGGAGACGTCTTCGGACAGCGCTGGCTCTTCGACTTTGAAACGGAGATGAGCACTGCCCCCTAGAGTCGGGAACAACTAGCACATATGTGCAAGGGGAATCTTTACCTTTACTTAATGAATCCGTAAACAAAGCATTTGAGCCATACAGTTCCTAGAACAAGACTTATCTAGAAAACGTATATTCAAATCCTCTTGTGTTTCCTTCTTCTTCCCACCTTATATAACAGGTTTTCTCCTTTTATCCAGCTGTCTTAAATCCATTTTCGCAACAGATTTACTACCAAGGGTGTTTTTCACCGAGTGTGTGAGACCGGTTAAAGATTCTGCCACTATAGTTTTATTTCTCCTCTGTAACATGACTTACTGCCTTCAGTTAAGTACTTTTAGCCGATGCATTTGGGTATAAAGAGCATTAATATGCATGGCACAATGTGGCATCTGAATAATGGAACCAGTTGTTCTTATTTAAAGTTAAATATAGTCTCAAATTAGTGAAGTATCATTGCTTTGTTCCATCTCTGTAAAGATCCCTCATCTTAGCTGTGCCTCTACGGGTAATCTTCGAGGCACAGTCGTTTAGTGACTGTACAAAGTTACGACGACACTGAAAAAAGGGGTTTCCAAGAAAAGATTGGACATCCATTGGTCTAAAATGATGTAGGGCAGTGTTTCTCAACCTTGGTAGCTTGAAGATGGGTGGATTTCAACTCCCAGAATCCCCCAGCCAGCGCTGCTGGCTGGGGGATTCTGGGAGTTGAAGTCCACCCATCTTCAAGTTGCCAAGGTTGAGAAACACTGGTGTAGGATCTCCTACTTGAGCAGGGGGCTGGACTAGAAGACCTCCAAGGTCCTTTCTAGCTCTATTCTGATTGATTGAAGAATATGGGTAGTCTTCAAGTTGGAACAATTCATTTAGTGACTGTTTGAAGTTACAATGGCACTGGAAAAAATGACTTACGACCATTTTTCACACTGATGACCTTTGCGGCATCCTCATGGTCACGTGGTCAAAATTCATATTTATGACGGTCGCAGTGGTCCTGGGTGGGTCACACGATCTTCTTTTGTGAGCTTCTGGCAAGCCAAGTCAATAGGGGGAATCCAGGTTCGCTTAATGACCGCATCACCCACTAAACAACTGGAGAGATTTGCCTAATGATTGCGGTAAAAAAAAAATTGGTCATAAAACAGTGCAAAACTCACTTAGAAACGGCCTTGCGTAGCAATGGAAATGTTGGTCATAACCCAAGGACCATTTCTGGGTTCTTACATGGTCTCCAAAGTCCTTTCCCACTCTGTTATTCTGCTACTCTGTTCTACAGTTGGATTTTGAGGGAAATAAGGAAGTACCTTCCTGTTAACAGCTGAAAGAGAGAGAGAGAAAGAAAGAAAGAAAGAAAAAGAAGGAAGGAAGGAAGGAGAGAAAGAAAGAAAAAGAAGGAAGGAAGGAAAGGAAGGAAGGAAAGAGAGAGAGAAGAAAGGAAGGAAAGAAGGAAAGGAAGGAAGGAAGGAAGGAAAGGACAAAAGGAAGGAAAGGAAGGAAGGAGAGAGAGGAAGGAAGGAAGGAAGGAAGGAAGGAAGGAAGAAAGAAAGAAAGAAAGAAAGAGAGTAGATAGCTGCACTCAGTTTTTAAGATAACTTCTCCCTTGATCCCTCTCGAATACAAACACAATTCAGTTGTTCAAAATTTCTTTTTTATTGATGAATGTTATACCTCTCCGTAGATTTATTTGCTGAAGTGCGATCTGTTGGCCGAAGCATAAATGTAAATGGACGAAAAATACTATTGCTGCTGACAGCTGTTCGTTTCGTTTCCTTTGGTATCCCAGAGATTATTTTAGCAGGAAAGGTACAGATGAATGTTGGCTCAAAATGGATTATTAATATTATTATAATCATAGTGACAGATGGAAGACATCATCTTAATTGCAATAATTTAGAGAATGGGGCATTTTGGCATTGCTTGCATTTATTCCCAAATAAACATGCAGATAATGGACCATAGGCAAAGATTCAGCTCTTCCTTCTTCCCCAGTGGCTAGAATGCAGTATTGCAGGCTAATTCTGCCAACTGCCAGCAATTCGATTCTCACTTGCTCAAGGTTGACTCAGCCTTCTGTCCTTCCGAGGTTCGGTAAAATGAGGACCCAGATTGTTGGGGGCAAGAGGCTGACTCCGTAAACCACTTAGAGAGGGCTGTAAAGCACTGTAAAGCAGTATATAAGTCTAAGTGCTATTGCGATCTTTATATTTAACAAGATTTTAGAATGCGTGCATTTAAATAAACATCTGCATGTATTTTGCAAGAGAAAGAATGTGAAGCGGATTAGTTGCAGGGAAATTGCTTTTGGTGATAACTGCAGCCCAAACCCCAATCCTGGGAGAACATCATCTTAACAGTAGTGGCCAAAATTGTGGAAACCTTTTAGGAAAAGTGCATTTTCTAAAACTAGCTAATAACACCACTTTTTGGGGGGAGTAGTACCATAAAATTATATATCAATGGAAAGATAATTTAATCAAGAATGTCATGCAATAACTTTTAGGAAGGATTTGCTATTAGAATAGCAGTTACAGCAGAAAGAAGAAAAGTGAAACACGTAGAAAAAACGAGAAATACAAAAATGATCACCGTAGAAAAAAAGAGATCTACGAAAATGATCACCGTGTCAGTTAATACTTCATTGGGTAACCTTTAGCATGAATGACAGCCTTACAACGTCTTCCCATGGAGTGAACCAAGTCTTTGAGTTCTGCAGCTGTTATCATGTGAAACCAAGATTGAATGATGGCTTCTATTAACTGGGTTTTATTGCTGGGTGGCTTCTGACTAACAAGTTCCTTTAGTCCAGCAGTGGAATAAGATTATTAGTATTAACTGACGTGATAATTTTTGTATATCTCGTTTTTTTCTACGGTGATCATTTTTGCATCTCTCGTCTTTTCTACGTGTTTTCTTCTTTCTACTGTAACTGCTATTCTAATAGCAAATCCTTCATAAAAGTTATTGCATGACATTCTTGATTCAATTATCTCTCCATTGATACATAATTTTATGGTACTACTGCAAAAAAAAAAGTGGTGTTATTAGCTAGTTTTAGAAAATACACTTTCCCCAAAATTCACACAATTTTGGCCATTACTGTATTTTGTGCATACATTTCAGAATAAAAGAGAGTCAGGAGACAAGAGGTCATCGGATTTTTATAAATAATTCACGCTGCAGGCCCCATTTTAAGGGATTCATGGTTATAATATTTGGCCTCATCGGGCTCTTCAAATAATCAAAATAGAGCTGGAAGGGACCTTGGAGGTCTTCTAGTCCAGCCCCCTACTCAAGCAGAAGGCGTTTTTTCTATTTTGTTTTGTTTTTCCCTATGTCTTGCTTTTGAGCCACCTAACATGGTAAACAGTCTTGCAAAATTCAAACATTTACCTTGTTTCCCCGAAAATAAGACGCTGTCATATTTTTTTTTGAACCCTGAAATAAGCACTTGGCCTTATTGCCATGTATTCAAAAGCCCGATTGGGCTTATTATCAGGGGATGTCTTATTTTGGGGGAAAACAGGGTAAAAAAAGTCTCTTTTGTGATGTTTGGTTGGCCCCACAACATGAATTACGCGCAGTTGGGATATCTAAATGATCTGATCTTCCCAAAACAAAGAATAGCTTTCTTCAGAGCCAGATTTAATATGCTTCCCTCAGCACTTCTCCAGGGCAGGTACAAGAGAACACCGATAGCAGAACGGGTATGTATATGTGGAAAGGGAGAAGTCAAAGATATCTCACATGTTCTATTGCACTGTGAGTTACACAGAGTATGTAGGTCAATATACATTCTCCCCTTACTAGAGAGATTGCCAGGGAGGACAGAGGACTTTTATATAGGCTCCAAGACTCTAATCCGGCTATCACGCGTGCAGTGGCAAAATTTTGTGTCGCTGCAATATCCACAAGAAAAAAATTGGTTACTGAATTATAATATCAACTGGTGCCAATATTTTGAGATCTATCACGATACATTCACCCACATACTTACAAGCATGTAAATTAGGATTGAGATAGTGTATTTTCATAACAGAGATGTTATTCACAATTAATGTCAGAAGTAATTTTAATTCATTGTATGTCTATTGCTGATCGATGACCGTAATAAAGTTTTATTCTATTCTATTCTACGCGCAGTTGTAATTTTGGGTTGTTACGAATGAAGTTTGATACCTACTGTGATTCAATCCCCTATCGCAGGGGTGAAATGCTCCCAGTTCGGACCGGATCCCCTGATCCGGTAGCGATGGAGGCGGGTGGTTCGGAGAACCGGTAGCAAAAATCCCTGCCCCCCTCCATGCCCAGCTGAGCCGCGCGATCATCAGAGGCTTTTTTTTTACTTTTAAAAGCATTTTTTCTACTCTTAAAAAATGCTTTTAAAAAATGTTTTTAAAAGTAAAAAAAAAAGCCTCTGATGATTGCGCGGCTCAGCTGGGATCATCAAAGGCTTTTAAAAGAAAAAAACCCTTTTTTTCTTTTAAATGCCTCTGACGATCCAAGCTGAGTTGCCTGATCAGCAGAGACTTTTTTTCTTTTAAATGCCTCTGACGATCAGGCAACTCAGTTTGGATAGTCAGAGCCATTTAAAAGAAAAAAAACCCTCTTTTTTTTCTTTTAAATGCCTCTGATGATCAGGCAACTCAGCTGGGATTGTCATAGCCTTTTGAAAGCATTTTTTCTAAAACCCCTTCGGCCGAAAAAATGCTTTTAAAAGTTTTTAAAAAGGAAACCTCTGATGATCGCACAGCTCAGCTGGGATCGTCAGAGCCTTTTAAAAGCGTTTTTTTTTACAACCTCTTCGGCTGAAGAGGTTGTAGAAAAAATGGTTTTAAAAGTAAAAAAAAAAAAAATTGGCCACGCCCACCCAGTCTCATTCTCCTCCACCAAGCCACGCCCACAGATCCGGTAGTAACAAATTTTAGATTTCACCACTGCCCTATCGTTACTGAAGCTGAGATGCGGAAAGTCAGAAATTTAACGGCGGGCTTTGGAACAGTACGATAATTAAATCTGAACAGGATTTTCAGGCATGTGAGCATATGCTGTTTTATACCTTTTATACATGTGTAATATACCGTATTTTCCGGCGTATAAGACAACTCCCTACTTTTCCTATTAAAATATAGGGTTTGGGCTATACTCGCCGTATAAGACTACCCCTCAATGTTGTTGGCGCTCCCGTAGCGTCATCGGTCAGCGCCGGCAACTTAGATTCGGGAAGCTGTGCCGATCTCGTCAAGGCTGCATGCCGCTGAATGCTGGACCCAGCTGGTTGCTGTGTGGAGCTTCCCCCACCATGCCAGGTATCCAGGTGGATATTACCGACGCTCTGACGTCCCCAGACAGCTGGGGCTCGCCATCACTGGGGTCAGCTGGGGAAGTCGGAGTGTCGGTAGGTTTATACCCGGCGTATAAGACGACCCCCGACTTTTGAGAGGATTTTCCTGTGTTAAAAAGTAGTCTTATACGCCAGAAAATATGGTACTCTATTGTACAATATAATATACATGTATAATATTTGTACTTTTCAAGCAGTTGATATTATTATTATCATCCGAGGAATATATGGGTTTTCAAACAATGAAGTCTCTTGAAAATGTACTTGAGCAGACATGAAAAGCAAGCCAAAAAAAAAGAAAGAAAGAAAGAAAGAAAAGAGTTTACGGCCGCAATTTTTATACCGACATTCCATGTAAAAACTCCCTCGTTCTATCTGTAGCCAGAGATTAAAAGCCGCAGATATTTTGTTAAAATTTGGGAAATACCTTTGTTTTCCCTCAGGCTAAATTCCATGTAACATCTGTAATTACCATTTCTCCAAAACCATAATTTCATGTCCTTCAATTACGAGTCCTTGAAAGAAAATGCTCCAATGTTTTGGCAAAGTTAATCAGATTCCAGCTTTATGTATATCTCTAGCAGAGGGTTAGATTATATATGCTAGAACAGTGATGGCTAACCTTTGTTGCCGTCACGTGCCAAAAGCGAAGGGAACGCGGGGGGGGGGGCATGTGTGCCCGCTCCCATAATTCAATGTGCCCTGCCTCCCATGCATGAGCATGTGACCCCCTGCGCTACCCCCGCTTTTGGCACATAATGGCACAGTGGGTCGAGTAGGCCCGGTTTTTTGCTCTCCCCAGGCTCCAGGACCTTTCTAGGAGCCTGGGGAGTGCGAAAATGGCCTTCTCCACCCTCTGGAAGCCAGAAACAACCTGTTTCCCAGCTTCCGGTGGGCCCAGAAGGCCTGAGAATCAGCTGGCCGATGCGCGCATGCACGCTGGAGCTGAGCTAGGGCAATGCTCGCGTGCTCACCGATATGGCTCCATGTGCCACCTGTGCCATAGGTTCGCCATCACGGTGGTAGAAGCTCGGCTGCCAAAATAACGGGAATTAAGAAGAACCCCGATTACTTTTTCCGATTTGATTACTTTTTGGATCGGATTGGATTAGATTGCGTTACTCCTTTAATCGCAACAAGTTGATAACTCTTATTTAATCCGTTGCATTTGGCTACTTCAGGTCTTTGAAGTCTCTGTGTTTGTTCTTAATTACTCTTAGATCTTCATACGGTTCTAGAATATAGGTAGTCCTTGACTTACGACCACAATTGAGCCCAACATTTCTGCTGCTAAGCAGAAATGTAAAGTGAATGTTTTACGTCTTGTCTGGCCACAAATTGTTAAATGAATCACTGCCGTTGTTAAATTACAATGTTCACACCATTGTTAAGTGAATCTGGCTTCCCCATTGACTTTGCTTGTCAGAAGATTGCAAAAGTGGATCATTTGACCCCAGTACAATGCAACCAACATTAATCTGAGTCAGTTGTCAAGTAGAGGTAAATCACGTGATCACGGTCCTAAGTGTGAAAAATGGTCATAAGTCACTTTTTTTCAGTGATGTTGTAACTTCGAACGGCCCCTAAGTGAATTGTTGTAAGTCGAGGGCTACCTGCATAGATAGGTAGTCCTCGACTTACAACACTTCATTTAGTGACCGTTCAAAGTTATAACATCACTGGAAAAAATGACTTACGGTCGTTTTTCACCCTTACGACCGTTGCACCCTCCCCGTGGTCACATGATGAAAATTCAGACCCTTGGCAACTGACTCATATTTATGATGGCTACAGGGTCACGTGATCCCCTTTTGTGACCTTCTGGCAAGCCAAATCAAGGAGGAAACCTTGATTCACTTAACAACAGTGTGACTAATTTAACAACGGCAGCGAATCATTTAACAACAGTGACAAGGGAGGTTGTAAAATGGGTCAAAGCTCCCTTAAGAAATGTCTCGCTTAGCAACATAAATTTTGGGCTCAATTGTGGTCGTAACCCGAGGACTACCTGCAGTTGCAACATCAAGTCATCATTTTTGTAAATTTGTACGGTGGGGCCTGAATGCTAAATCTTTTCTTCCCATTTTAGCAATTATTTTTATCTTCCAGTTGCAAATTTCTTCCTTTATGATGTGTGGAGTTTAACCAGGAGTGGGATTCTACTGGTTTGGACCAATTCTAGTGAACCAGTCGTTCCGACTGGAAGTGAACCAGTAGCTCTGATGATCAGCTGAGAGCGAACTGGTTTGCTCTGATGATCCTCTGGGCCCTCCCGCCCACCCGCCACTGCGCTTTACTTACTTTTATCTTCACAGCTGATTAGCGCGGCAGAACGGATTGCCACGTCTCAGCTGTTTTAATTTCCTAGCACTAACACGGAAGGTGATATTTTGTTGAACTGTGCACATGCGCGCAGTGTGCGTCTGTGTTCTGTCCCCGTCCTCCACACGCACAAACCCACACAGACAGTCGAGGGTTAAATAATTGGCACACACAAACGGTCCGTTATCAGAGGCTTGGCAGCTCTACGGGAACCGGCTGCCAAGTTCTTTACTATAACAAGAAGGGGGGTGTTCCTCCATCAGATAACAAATGCAATACACACCGGCTGGGAAAAAACAGTCCAATTCACTATCCTTCAGCAGACTGAGGCTTTGCACCAAAGGAGCTTGCAAGAATTAACTTTGTCCGTCACAGAATCTAAACGGCCACCCCCCCTCCTTTATATAGCCTGTGGGGTGTGGTCCAGTGACTCAGCTTAATCCCTGGCACGCCTCCTCCTCTGCTGTGATCGTTTAGCACGCCGACGCTGACGTGGTCCAGCCACAACTTGTCTCCCTCATCACTCTCCGACCGATCGGAGACACTTGGCTCCTGGCCAATCTCCTCTCCTTTGGCCGACACCTGAGGAATTGCCAGAGAGGAGGGGCCTGGGGAGGGAGGCCTGGCTGGCTCCTCTCCTTCATGTTCGGAGCCTTCTTCCTCTGATACGATGGGCTTGGGGGTCGGAGCCACAACAGTCTGGTGTCGGCGCACAATCACCGAATGGTTGTTAAACCGGAAGGATCCCACCACTGAGTTTAACTTCGGTTATGGCAGAACTTATCCATATATTGAGCACTACGCATTACAAGAAAGCTAAGACGTTTGCGCTTATTTCATGGAGCTTTGAGTTGGGATTATGCTTGAGCCCGTATCATGAAACTCCCTAAACGTGGTCTTATGGACACCAGTCCTTCCAATATTTTTCCAGTCTTATCTGTATTTTTCCAGGTGGAAAACGCAGGATAACAGCCCTATTCCAGCCCTCGGAAGTCCTGAGCAGTGGTAAGGCTCCCTATCTAATAATATTTTTTTTTTGTTTCGTTTTGAATAAATGAGATATCCAATATGGGGAGAGAATAGCCATCCTAACTTATCTTTAATTGTCAAACTTTTATGTTACTCTACCTGGTCCTTTTCTGAGTATCAAGGTCGCTAAGAAAATTCAAACACGCCCACATCGGATGACCCAAATTCGATCTTGCATCATTATCCTCGGACACGTATATTTGCCTTCGCACCCACCTCTGTTCTTTAACCGTCTGACAATCTCATGTTCATAAAATTTTATGACAGAAGCAGGCCAGCTCACTTAGAAATTAATAAAGAGGTACGGACAGTGGTAAGTTTCAAATAATATAACAACTGGTTTGCTCAGGGTCAGGTTGGATGTCGTGGAAGGCATGGCCCATCTCCGTTGTCAGGGTTCTGATGGATGGCCTGATTAATTCATGAGCCTTGAGCCAGATTTCAAAAGAAATCCAGTTACTTATTAGGAGCAACATGGCATGTACACAAGTGAAGTCAGCTCTGCCCCACATAATTTATGGCCCAACTATGACCCTGTTTCCCCCCCCCCTCCTCTCAGGGTGTGTCATAAATCACATTCTCCAACGGAGCACTTTCGCGGGCTGTAGAAAACACACCTCTCCTGTGGGCTCTGGTAACCTGGGATACAATCTGGAAAAAGGTATGCATTGAATGCGCTTCTGGTCATGGTAGCTGAGCTGCTCAACCAGTTCCTCCCCCCTCTTTCCTATGGCAATGCTTTACGAGTTGACACCTGTCCTCCCGCTCTGCCGCACATGCGGGACAAGCCTCCCGCAACCGCCAACCTGACCCTGGGCGAACTGGTTGTTCAATTTTCATCCTTTGCCAAAAGGCTATTTCCAAGGGTGCTTGTCTGCACGTTGATCTGGCGGCTGTTTCAGCCTTCTGGATGTGGCTCCTTTAAGAGGCAAGGTTCCCAAGTAACGAGGAGGCGGGGTTACTATAGAGACAAAGAGTTGATGCTCCCGAGACCTCCTGCGGGAAGGTGAAGAATTGCGGGGAAGTAGAGGGAGGGATTCTTCCCCCCTGTGGAGCTGCATGCAGGGGGTTTTAATCAGTCTGAGGGCAAAAGTGAGAGGGCAGAAGAATTAAGTTGGTAGCACGATTGAAGCTGGGCCCAATGTAGGGGAGACTTTGGGGTTAGTTAGGTAGTTAGTTACCACCACCACCACCCGCTATCAAAGTGGATCCTGGGTGCTGCACTGCAATGGAGAAATGGGCAACAGAGCAGCTGGCATGAGGAAAGGAGGAGGGAAATCTGCCTTCTCCTTCCCTCATGCTGGCCACTTTGTTGCCCGTTTCTTCATTGCAGTGCAGCGCAGCACGCAGGATCCACTTTGATAGCGGGGTGGATGAGTGGGTAATTTAACAATCAGTTCGTTCAAACCGGTGCAAACCGGCTGAATCCCACCACTGGGTATGTAAGCATAAAGCATTCATGCAGGTAGTCCTCAACTTCTGATCACAATTGCGCCCAAAATTTATCATGCGAAGCGAGACATTTGTTCAGTGAGTTTGGCCCCATCGTGCGACCTTTCTCGCCACGGTTGTTAAGTGAATCACTGCAGTTCTTAAATGAGGAACACGGTTGTTAAGTGAATCTGGCTTCTCCAGTGACTTTGCTTGTCTGAAGTTTTTTAGCTGTTTAATTATTGATGAGATTTATATCCTGGGCACTTTTAATTGAACTGTCTAATTGTTTTAATTACGTTTTGTTCTGTGGTTTTCTGTAAGAAATGGTTACAGCAGATATTTAGTCTTTAATATTTTATCATGCAATATAATATTGGCCCATTGCTTAGATTGCACTGCTTAATTGCTTTCCTTACCCATCTGGTTATTTAAACGATAGCTTGCTTACTCACACATTTTTCATATCTCTCAGATTTCTCGCTTCTATTTTTCATGTTAAATAAACTTTGGTATCCCAAATTAAAAAGATATACTGCATGTGGCCTTAAATGCATGACTAACATATCACTTCCAATCGTGTATCTGGATTCATAGATCTTGATTCTTCTCATAAATATTGGTTGAAATAAATTTGGGTTTTGTGGAAGATGTTTAATACGCCAAAAAAAAGCAACTGATTAAAGTCAGGAAGCTTAATAAAATTTTACAGGGTTACATACAATTATCTATTTTCCAAATGTGACACATAACAGATGTATTTGGTTTTGGGGGACCTTCTTCGTTTTCTAACCATATTAAAATAATCCCCAAGACTTTAAAATATATATCTAATGCTTTAAACTGAGAATTTTCTCAAACGTTTTGGAATTCTATATAAGTAGCTGATGCAAATAATTTATGATTTACTACAGTGGTGAAATCCAAGTTTTTTTTACTACCGGTTCTGTGGGCATGGCTTGGTGGGCGTGGCTTGGTGGGCGTGGCTTGGTGGGCATGGCAGGGGAAGGATACTGCAAAATCCGCATTTCCTCCCCACTCCTGGGTGAAGGATATTGCAAAATCTCCATTCCCACCGTACTCTGGGGCCAGCCAGAGGTGGTATTTGCCGGTTCTCCGAACTACTCAAAATTTCCACTACCAATTCTCCGAACTGCTTAAAATTTCCGCTACCAGTTCTCTAGAACCTGTCAGAACCTGCTGGATTTCACCCCTGGTTTACTAGTCATATCAGAAATCTTCCCCATCAGTTTCTTCTGCTTAATTATCATCTTCTCCAAATAACTTTTCCTTATCTGTAACATGTAAAATTTACATGTTATTTTGTGTTTCTGATTTGATTTAATCGTGATGTTAGCTTGATGTGTATTGAACAATTACACAATTTTAGGACTGTCCCTAAATGTTTTTTTCCTCCGTTTAGGTGGTTTGGGGATAAGCTTGCATCCATAGTACAAATGCCATCCATTCCCAAGGGAAATAAGTCCCTTGATATAACTACAACTTTGGTACTCATCGTTAATTGCTTCCGGGAAGTACAATGAGTACCAAAAATGATGAGTAACAAACAAATTTTTCTCATAAGGAATGATGTAATGAGTAAGTGAGTCACAAGGCAGCCAACACCGAGAAGTTCTGGCTTGTGGGATGAGTACTAAACAAATGATGAGTATCGGGGCAAAAATTTTGTGTCAATATGCATTGAGTACCAAATTCGATGAGTTTTAAAGCAGTTGAGTTCCAAGGTACTGTAGAGGGTGGATGCAGAATTTCCCTGGCTTAATTATTTGTGAGGCAAAAATTATCTCTGATCGGATTAACATTTGATAATAAAATATGCCTGTATGTGGATCTTTTTAAAATATTTCACCAACTTTGTTTTTAGCCCTAATGGGAAAATCGGAGCAAAATTTTTTTGGTTTCCATCTTGGTTATTGTTGGGTTGTTTTTTTTTTTTACCGTATCTCAAAAACACCATTATAATTATTGTCAAAAGATACTGGCACCGTTTTTCCATAATACAGGTAGTCCTCAACTTACAACAGTTCATTTAGTGACCATTCAGAGTTACAATGGCACTGGAAAAAGTGACTTATGACCATTTTTCACACTTATGACCATTGCGGCATCCACATGGTCACGTGATTTACATTCGGATGCTTGGCAACTGACTCACATTTATGACCATTGCGGTATCCTGGGGTCATCTGATCCCCTTTTGCGACTTTCTGACAAGCCAAGTTAATGGGGAGTGCAGATTCACTTAACATCCATGTTACTGTTCTGCCCCAGCTACGGACCCCAAAGAACGCAGCACACACAAAGTCCGTTCAAACCTTAGTTAACTGAATAAAGTCTTTTACAACAATGGCTGTTAATTAATTGCATTAACAGCCGCCAAGAATTCAAAAAATAATAACTGAAAACTTACTATGGTTGGCAGAATGCCCAGAAGCAATTTGCAGGAAAACTGACAAGAGAGAAACAAGAGCTGAATCAAACGTTTTTGGAATCAAGATGTGAAGGAATATGAACGAAGTTGTTTCCTGCAAATTGTCTCAGTCGTCGTCCTTCCTTAAATAGGCTAAGGGAGTGGCCAATTAGCCCCAAGCCTTACTCTCAAGGAAACCTCCTCCTAAGGAGCCACTCCTGCCTTTTGGCAGCTCTGTGCACCCATGCATCGAGAAGAGGCTCCTTCTCTTTGTCCTCTTCACTTAAAGGAGCTTCTGGAGGTTCTGAAGGCCCTGGCTGAATCCCCGCCTCAGACACTACATCTTCTCCAGCCTCCTCATTGTCTGACTTGAGTGCCAGCTGCACAGGCTGCTGGCGCAGCACCACACCAGCCTCCTCGCTGTCTGAATCAGCTACTAGCTGCACAGCCGCGAACGGGCCACAACAGTTGCTAATTTAAGAACTACGGTGATTCACTTAACAAATGTGGCGAGAAAAGTTGTAAAATGGGGCAAAACTCCCTTAACAAATTTCTCTCTTAGCAAGAGAAATGTTGGGCTCCATTGTGGTCATAGGTCAAGAACTACCTGTACAGCTGTCTGAAAGATAGCGGCTTCTGACTCTTTTCTTAGTAATTTTTAAGCTAGGGCAAACAAACTCTTTTTTTTTTTTGACTGCCGGAGCCTTTATTGAAAACAATTGCTTCCTTAGCAAATAATACATTAAGAGCCCAGGTGGCGCAGTGGTTAGAGTGCAGTACTGCAGCTACCTCAGCTGACTGCTAGTTCAGCAGAGCAGCGGATCAAATCTCACCAGTTCAAGGTTGACTCAGCCTTCCATCCTTCCGAGGTGGGTAAAATGAGGACCCAGATTGTTGAGGGTAATATGCTATTTAGTATACTGTCTTTGGTGTAAGCCGCCCAGAGTCCTCGGAGAGTGGGCGGCATAGAAATATGACTAATAAAAAGTAAATAAAGAAATAAAAAATACAAATGACAAAAATGTCTAGATCCCCTGTCTTTAAACAAACCCAAATGTATTCGTGTAACACATCCGATGCTAACAACAGAGACAGGGAGGGAGAAGTATGAACAAATGTTGCCGTTGTATTATTTATCAAATTCGTACACGGTGAAATTCCTCACCTGGAAAAATTGTGGTTCTTTCCTCTGTTTGGACAGTTCATTAAGCTGCCAAGTTTTGCAATATCTTTCTTAACACATTTGTGCCCTCTGGGCCTGATATAAAGGAGACAGTCCCAAAAACAACCCCACACACCTTCGACAGATGTTTTGAAAACCTATGACAAATGTTTACCATCTTCCTTCTGTATTCCACCCGGATCCTTTTTTTTTTTTTTGAAGAATTACTCACAGAGAGGAACTCAACCGTTCCTAGAAATAATGAAGCTCATTATTTAAGTCCTTTTGTTAGTTTCTGTGCATTAAAGTAGCCTGATTGTAAACACTTTCTAGCCAGCATTTCTGGCTAGAGAACGCAAAAAGGATGGCACACTCATTACAATGTCCTTGACGCTCAGGAGAAGGTAGGAACTGTGCAAAGTGTTCTTTTGCATTGCCAGTTTTCTACAGAACCTGGAAATGCTCTAATTACCCCACTCCTGACTAGAAAAACAGGATGCAGCCACAAACAGCCTAAGCAATTTCTATTTTCTGACATCAGCCCTGAAATAACGCAAGAGGTGGCCAGGTTTTGCTTGGCGGCGGCACAAGATCAAGCAAAGAACAATTAAGAGCAATTGAAGCTACAGTAGTGGCCAAAATTGTAGAAACCTTTTGGGGAAAAGTGTATTTTCTAAAACTAGCTAATAACACCACTTTTTTCTTTTGGAGTAATACCATAAAATTATATATCCATGGAAAGATAATTGAATCAAGAATGTAATGCAATAACTTTCATGAAGGATTTGCTGTTAGAACAGCAGTTATAGTATAAAGAAGAAAAGTGAAACACGTAGAAAAAACGAGACATACAAAAATGATCACCGTAGAAAAAACGAGATATACAAAAATGATCCCCATGTCAGTTAATACTTCGTTGGGTAACCTTTAGCATGAATGACAGCCTTACGACATCTTCCCATGGAGTGAACCAAGTCTTTTAGTTCTGCAGCTGTTATCATGTGAAACCAAGATTGAAGGATTCCTTCTATTAACTGGGTTTGATTGCTGGGTCGCTTCTGACTAACAAGTTTCTTAATCGGCTCCATAGATTTTCCATTGGGTGAAGGTTTGGGCTATTCCCAGGCCATTCCAACAGTGGAATAGGATTCTCCTGAAACTCCAAAAAAAAAAAGTGGCGTTATTAGCCATCAAACCACAAAAATACACTTTTCCCAAAAAGTTTCCACAATTTTGGCCACTACTATAACCTAAGGATGGATAGCCTTTTGGGCAACCAACATCGTTGGCAATTCTTGATTCATCTTACTTATTTGTTTCATTTATTTTGCTTGCCTGCCTGCCAGCCAAATCACAGTCATCCTTCCAAGAAAACCCTCCATACCCAGAAAGCAACAAAATACAAAATCTGGTTTGAATCAGAGATGGAAAATACAGTGGTGATAGTTGTAGACTACCTTGTTGTTTGTAGAGATTCTCTGTTGTCACCTAGGCTTACTGAGTCATTACAATACACAATTAATCCCCCCAAAAACCCTATTTTATTGTAACAGCTGTGAATTACATTCATTCCAAGCGGAGTCCCAATTAGTTGCAAAACAAATCCTTCGGAAGAAGTTCTTTGGGATAATCACCAATTTTTATCTTCTTTGACACTCTGACAAAGGCCTTACTTGGCAAAGCCCCACGAAGTTCAGAAACAAACAAGAGATGCTGACTGGAAACAGAGTTAGCAACATTGCTTTTCTGCAAAAGGCCCAACTGCCTTTGTTTCTCTTTTAAGCCTTATGGGAGGGGCCAATCATCTCCTGGCCTTACTCCCAAGTCATCCCTTTTGCTTTAGCTGCTCTTGCCTTCTGGCAACTCTGCACATGTGTGTACTAGGAACAGGCTCCTCCTGTTCCTCTGTCTCTCTGCTGTCCAACTCTGGGGGCTTCAGAGTCTGCGCATAACTCCCAAATGGCCCTGGTCCCATTTCTGACTCTGACTCAGAGCCCTCATCTGGGCCTTCCCCAGACTCCAGGACTGGCCCATGGTTCCTCCCCAGCCTCCTCACTGTCCGACTCCACTGCCAGCTCCACAGACTGCTGGCAGACTACAACATTCTCAGTCATCCAGGTCATGCTTGTCTCAAAGGTGCTTTTTCAGGAGGCAACTGGACTTTCTTGCTTTTTTTTCTTTTGAAGATGTTTCGCTTCTCATCCAAGAAGCTTCTTCAGTTCTGTCAGGGGGGAATGGAAGGATGAAAAAAGCATCTTTGGGGCTACCTTGATTTTGTTCTTCAGTCCCTAAGTCTCATCCAACTCTGAGTAGAGTAGAGTAGAGTAGAGTAGAGTAGAGTAGAGTAGAGTAGA
>WNWU01000049.1:4893040-4904588 GCA_012654045.1 Ptyas mucosa
AATTGCCCGGAGTCACTTTCTTGGGAGGTATGCAGCTATACAAATATGATAAATAAACCAGTGAATAAACAAACATTTGCTGGAGACAGAGTGAGTGGATAAGAATCTTTCTGGCCACAGGCAGACACAGAGAGTTTCCATTTTCTGTGAGATTTTAGTGAAAATTGTTTCTCTGAAGTTAATCGGAAGAAATCCACCGTAGCGTTGGTTCTACAAGTGGATCTTTGTTTCACTGAAAAGGTATCTTTTGTACAATCAAACAATTTCACAATGCAGGTTGAAGAGTGATTGTAAAAAGGAGGGCTGCCCTTACTCACACCTGAGAAAGGAAGAGGTTTTTAAGAAGGGTTTAGTTAGTTTAATTATTTACTATCAAGACAGAGTAAGAGTTATATGATTTCCCAACAACATCATGTGATTGTTAGAACAAGAAAAAGGTAGCTGAATGCTATTTTTTTATATACCGTATTTTTCAGAGTATAAGATGCTCTAGCCTATAAGACGCACCTACATTTTTTGGTGAGGAAAAGAAGAAAAAGAAATCTGCCTTTGTCTCTGCCTCCCAGCAATTTTGCCTCGTTGCAGCAAACAGCAAACAGCCAGCTTTACTTTCATTTTTGTTTTCAGCATAGCTTGCTTAGCACAAGAAAAAAAATCTGCTCCCAGCAATTTACCTCCTTGCAACAAGCAGCAGAGGCCCCTGCAAAACAGCTGAGAGCAAAACAGCTGAGAGTCGGGAGGCCGATCCAATCAACATGTGCTAATTAGGCTGTGCTGAAGCTGAAAGGAGCTGTTTTTTCTTTGTGTTTGCTTGCAAGGAGGTAAACTGCTGGGAGGCAGAGGCCAAAGGGTGGGGGCCAGTGGGTGGGCAGGGCTACATTAGGTGTATAAGATGCACCTAAATTTTCACCCCCTTTTAGGGGGGGGAAGGTATGTCTTATACTCCAAAAAATACGGTATATAAAATTAATTCTGTATGCATTCCTACTCTTACTCTGTAAACCTGATTTTATCCTCCATTCATTCATAAATCTGTTTTAAATATTGGGGATTTATGTTGCTCTAGAGTTGTTTTACAGATTTCCCCCCCACCCACCCATAATGAATAGTGATAACAAAATAAGCTTTGGAACGTAGTTTGATACATGTCACCTTAACGTGTGCAAGTTCCTTGGTGCTCTCTGAGATAGCAGACATTTCATTACCAAACTAGGTAGCGTCATCAATGAACAGCAAGAAAACCACCAAACTCAGAGGGTACCATTTCAACCGTGACCTACAAATATTCTCCTCTAAAGGTAATTTGTAAAGATTTTCCCTGTCCAGTCCTGTCTGACTGTTGGTCACGGTCAGGGGTAGGATTCTACTGGTTTGGACCAGTTCGGGCGAACCGGTAGCTCCAACAATCAGCCCGCCTGCCCGCCCCTGAGCTTTACTTACTTCTCAGCTGATTGGCGTGGCAGAGTGGATTGCCATGCCTCAGCTGCGGTTCTCCCAAGTGGTAACACAGAAGGTTAGTATTTGTAAAACTGTGCACGCAGCGTGCGATCACTACACCGGTTGTTAAACCGGCAGCATCCCACCACTGATCATGATGCTCACCTCTATTTCTTAGCGGAGGGAACCAGTATTGTCCTTAGACAATTTCCGTGGTCATGTGGCCAGTATGGTTATATACCAAAGGCACACGGAATGCTATTACCTTCCCACCAAAGTGGTACCTATTAATCTATTTGCACTTGCATGCTTTTAACTGCTAGGTGGACAGGAGCTGAGGCAAGAATGGGAGCTCACCCTGTCCTGCAGAGCTCGGGTCTCGAACCCAGGCTGTCAGTTTTTCAGCTGTCAAGCTCAGTGTCTTTAATCGTTGAGCCGTCGCGTTCAAAGACCTCAGAAAGCAGCAATACCCATCCGAAACCCCAGTATACCCAATACAAATTTCTTCCAATGCAAACATTGGGGTTTGTCAGAATTAGGTTATCACAATAATCATAACAAATATCTTTTTGTTTAGAGTCTCATATTTTTTTTTCATTTAATTATCTTAATACTTTGAGGTATTCTTTATTTTTAATGATTGGTCCCGTATCATTGGCAGCACTGATTGCGAGAATAAGTGACAGTGTTTTGTGATGTGTACGTATTGCAATCTCTAATGAGTAGCAGACCAGGTGGGATATTCCGCTTTAGATTTGCAATTTCCAAGAAAAAAAATAGCCAAAATGTCTGGCAAACTGAAGTTTATTTACGGTTATTTAGTCGTGGTTTATAACTGCTGTAAGTAATTAAATATAATTTCAAAACTACATCGGTTAAGCGGCACGTAGCAATATTCTATTCTTAAATCAGTTCATATTCATAGCTTGTCCTCATGCATTTAGTTTGTTAAGCTCTGCTGAAAGACAAACCACAGATCCAGCTGTTCTGAAAGAATGGAAGAATATACCTTATTTTATATATCGCCTCATAATCAGGAGGCTGTGAGTTCGATCCTAGGTAGAGGCAGATATTTCTCTCTCTGGGCACGTTGAGAATATATCTGCTGAATATAACTCCGCATTGGCGACAGGAAAGGCATCTGGCCAGTAAACACTCAGCTCCATTCAGTTGCCTAGACTCTACTCTGCAAGGGATTATGGGGTTGTTAGAATGAGAAGGAGGAGGAGGAGGAGGAAGAGGAGGAGGAGGAGGAGGAGGAGGAATGTGTGTGTGTGTGTGTGTGTGTCAGTGGTGGGTTGCTACCGGTTCTACCCAGATCGGGCAAACCGGTAGCGGCTGTGGCGGGAGGTTCCACCCACCCGGACGCATCTGCGCATGCGCAGAAGCGGCACGCGTGCACACAAGCACACGCTCCTGAGCAAACCACTAGCAAACTACATTGAAACCCACTACTGGTGTATATGTGTATGTTTGTGTGTGTATGTATGTATATGAGTCACCACGTGCGAGTGGGAGGCAATATAATATTTTTTTAATAAATAAAATAAAATATATGCATATTATTTGGTATCTACTCTAGACTTTAGATGGAATAACAGCATATAATAAAATTGGCTGCCCTCCAACACAAATCCACAGTGTTCCCTCTCTCTTTCTCTCTCTCTCTCTCTCTCTCCCTCCCTCCCCCCCCCCCCCCCCCCCCCCCCCCCTCCCTCCCCCCCCCCCCCCCGCGCTCCCTCTCTCTCCCTCTCTCCCCCCCCCCTCTCTCTATATATATATATTCTCAGCTGGTTTTAATCAAATCTCTTTTCCAGAGTATAAACTCAATGCGATCCATTTCTGATTAAACATGCAACGAATTGCAGTTTTAAACCTCTTTAGGATAATATTCAGGGACTATAAGGGTGCATTAACATTCCTTCGGTGAGAGAATGTAAGGGAACTTCATTTTTGAAGGAGAAAACACTTTTAGGAAGGATTTGCTATTAGAATAGCAGTTACAGTATAAAGAAGAAAAGTGAGACACGTAGAAAAAACGAGATATACAAAAATTATCTCCATGTCAGTTAATCCTTCGTTGGGTAACCTTTAGCATGAATGACGGCCTTACAACGTCTTCCCATGGAGTGAACCAAGTCTTTTCGTTCTGCAGTTGTTCTAATGTGAAACCAAGATTGAAGGATGGCTTCTATTAACTGGGTTTGATTGTTGGGTCGCTTCTGACTAACCAGTTTCTTTAGTCGGCTCCATAGATTTTTCAGTTGGATGAAGGTCAGGGCTATTCCCAGGACATTCCAGCAGTGGAATAGGATTCTCTTGAAACTCCCCCAAAAAGTGGTGTTATTAGCCATCAAACCTCAAAACTACACTTTTCCCAAAAGGTTTCCACAATTTTGGCCACTACTGTACACGAGTTCAGTTGGCTGAGAATATGTGGTGCCAATTATATATCGTCTTCGTTCTCTAAAAATGTGCAAAACTCATCAATTGTCATGGGATATTAACAAGGATTATAATTTGCCCACTGAGTCCAAAATAGTATAGGGAAATAATTCTATCTCCCTGTTCCAAATTCAGAATGTCATTATTGTATTATCTCTGTTTGATTAGCTAGGTTTGTCTTACTGAATGCCTAATTATTATTTTCCTCCTTTACTTGAAAGATCATTTAAATTGCTGAGGGGGAAAAAAAAAACCCTAGGAAATTTAATGAAAAACAAAATGCTTTTAGGTCCAGACTAAAAGAATTTGGAATAGATTGTTTAAAAGGAAAAAAGAAAAACCATCTATTTTCCAAAGGAAAGCATGAACAATATTCCTTGAAGTGCTTTTAAGCTTTTTCATGCCAATATATCGCTGAAATGAAATGCCCGTTTGAATTTTAGGGTAGAAATTATAGTGTAACATTCACAAAAATTGAGATATATATTCATAGAAAAGGTAGTTATTGATCCCTGCCAAAATCTTAAGGTTTTGTTCTTTTCTCTATTAAAATCTATGATGTGTAAACGCCACGGGTGGGTTCTAAAATTTTTTACTACCGGTTCTGTGGGCGTGGCTTATTTTGTTGGCGTGGTTTGATGGTCATATGACAAACAATTCTTTAGAATTTAGCAGAGATACTAGTCTACCAGGCTTTTAACTGCTTGCAGAGCCGTTCCGGTCTGCCCATTTGTTTCTGGAGCATTCCAGCCTACCCATTTGTTTTTGGAGCGCACTGGTCTACCACCACACTGCCTTTTACCGCTGATCAGCTGTAGGGTGGCCTTTGAAGTGCCACGGCAAGAATTTAAACAGTTTTCTGCCGCTCTGCCACCACCGAGAGCATCGGAAACCGCTTTCAGGCAGCTTGGCCTCAATCGTCAATCTATCACCACCGAGCGGTTTACAAGGAGCGGATCTAGCTGATCAGTTGGGAGGCTTCTTGGCTTCTCAATTTAAAGCTACGGTGTCTTGTTTTTTTTTTCTCTCTCTCTTCTTTGTCAAGTGAGCCCTGATTTTTTTTCCTTCTAGCCAATCAACTGGGACTCAGGAGGCAGCGAATAGATTGGGGGCGGGACCAGGCAGAGGTGGTATTTACCGGTTCTCTGAACTACTCAAAATTCCCACTACCGGTTCGCAAGAACTGGGGAGAACCAGTAGCAACCCACCACTGGTAAACGCTCTGCCTTCTATATAGTTTACGAAGGGACGCAGCTGCAACAATTCTTCGAAAGAAGAATTCAGTCTTTTTAATGCTTATCTTGACACTCAAATTCGTTACTGCTTTCGTTTGTAGGATGTAAATCGCGGTTAAACTACAGGACATGGATTTTTATCATCATTTGAGCTGTTAACCAAGTGATCCTAATCAGTTCTGAACTGGCCTTATCCTTGTCATCTTCCTTTGGGAAGATAGAATCTGATTGATTTCTTGCTGTAATAGATCTGTATTTTGGAGTGGACTTCAGCCATTTATTATTTGAGTTCAGAGGGGGAATGTTTCCACCTGATATAGCCTAAAAATGCTTTTTCCTGATTTCTAAATCACCTACCCCCCATTATGACAAGGAAGAATGACCCTTCTGATCATAAAATACAATAATATAATACAGTAAAAAAAAAATCCAATCAGTAATAATACCACGGAACCAGTGATGAAATCTGAACCGGTAGGCTACCTGTTTGCTGGCCGCACATGCGTGGTGCACATCAAACATGTATTGTGTATGTATGTGCAGTGTGCACCAAATGCATGCTGCATGTGCACGCATCCATAGTACACGCCAAAAGGAGGCTTGGGAAGGTAAGTAGAACAGCGGGGTGGATCAGCTGTGGCACGCGATTTAGCTTTGCTAGAAAGCAGGATTTTCTGCTTTCTAGCAAAGCTAAACCATGCCGCACAGTTGATTGTTGGAAATACAGGTTCGCTCGAACCGGTAGCTTTTTTAAAACTACTGGTTTGCTTGAACTGGTAGTTTTTATCACTACCGATTCACCCAAACCGGAGCAAACCGGTAGCATTTCCCCCCTGCACGGAACATTCCACAAATGTCCAACTTAAAACGACTCATTTTTAGCTGATCTCTATATTCTTAAGAAGAGATTGGACAACCATTGGTCTGAAATGTTGTAGGGTTTCCTGCTTGAGCCAGGGGTTGGACTAGAAGACCTCCAAGGTCCCTTCCAACTCTGTTATTCTGTTATTTTAAAGCTGGAATGGATAACAATTTTGCAGTGTGGCCATACGTGGTTGACATATGATATGCTGCTATTTGTTTCTGCGTCCACCAACAGTTTAAGCTTCATTGCTTCAACCTCGTCATCTGTAGCCGAACCATTGGCTGACAGCAAGCAAATGGACATCCATTTTCACTGCGCTACTGTTGCCCGCAAACCAGGTTTAGCCTGGTGTAGATGCCAATCAAAGCCAGACACCCGAGGTGGTTCAAGGAATTTTTATTGGAAGTACTTCAGCAAAAGGGTCTCAGCAGCTAAAGGAGCCAAAGCCCAAACAATGCAGAAATACAAATGATATATAGTTATGATTAAGGAAGTTAACACCCTAAGAATCACTCATTGGTTCCAAGGGATATGTTTCTTTTAATTGGATTCTTCTACTTTACCCTCCTTCTTCATACATTGAATGTTTATGCAAATTAGCCAGGGGTGTCAAACTGGCAGCCCACGAGCTGCATGCATCACGCACGGGCCACGCCCATCCCAGCTCCATGAAGAGGAAAAATGTTGCGATAGGTGACTGGCAACGTGACACCACAAGTTTGATACCCGTGAAGTAACCCTTCTTATCAAAATGGTTGTGTGTTCTACTATTATAATAAGATGGAGGTTACCAAAATTTATGTCTATGTGCCTGTTGTGGCCCGTCGGTGGCCAGCAGAGGTGGCAGCAGAGGATCATGGGCCAGTCCTGAGGGCTGGGGACAGCTCGGACGAGGGCTCTGCATTTGAGGCAGAGAGGGAGCTAGACAGCAGTGAGGCAGAGGAACAGCTGGAGCCTGTTCCCAGTGTGCACATGCGCAGAGCTGCCAGAAGTCAAGAACAACTCAGAAAGCATGGTCGACTTGGGAGTAAAGTCACACCTTTGGACGTGATTGGCCCTTCCCATAGGAAACAAAAGAGGAGCGAATGAGAAGTGGGCTTTTGCAGGAAACAATTCGTTCGTTCAGTTGTTTCAAGAGTGGAAAGTTCTGTTCGTGACTCTAAGAGACTCTGTGCCAAGTTTTGCCTTGCCCTGCGTTTGGAAACTAGTTATCTGGCAGCTTTTCAAGTGAGATAAAACATCTCAACATCTTTTTTTTTTTTGTAATGTGGTGACCCAAACTGATACAGTATTCCAGATACGATCTTACTGCACTGTTATCGAGGAAGCCATTCCGATAAGCTTGACGCGAAGACATTTCTCTAGTCACTTATTTCCCATCTTATTTTGTACCGCCTCATTTTGACTCTAACGGGCTAACGAGCCTTCTCTCCACACACACACACACACATCATTTTACGATACAGAAAACTACCATAACCGTAAAACAAACGCCAAATTGCAAACTAGCCTAATGATCATAAAAACATAACCGTAAAATGATCGCAGAATAATTCAGCACTAATTGTTTTATTATTCTAATTCCTCAGTCACTGCCGGCTAATTCATGCCTCAATTTATGACTTGGCTGGGTTAACCCTTCAGGACATCTCGTTCCTGATGTTGAACATATAAGGAAAGGAAAGAGGAACACGACATCCAGCTGATTGGAAGAGGTCAATCTACATTCCAGCTCCAGGAAAAAAAAAAGAATTAAATTTAATGGAGGTGCAAACTATTCTACAGTATCCTTCATTTCACCTGCTACCGAAATGATGTTTAAGATCATCCAATGCAGATTACAGCTCCTGCACAGTCAAAGAGATACCAGATGTTCTAAAGCCGGCTTTAGAAAAAAACAATAACATGATGAACATCTTTAAAAAAAACTGGAAACTTTGCACTGACTTTAGGAAAAAATGAATTGATGATTTTGAGCTTTGAGGATTAAAAAGGAGGATGAAGACATTGGGGGTGTCAGGCAACATAAATAGATTCTTTTGTGTAGACATCAGTAGCAAAGTCAGATCTTTAGGGACTTCTTCAGAATTTCCTTTTGCCCAGACCAGTCTGTTTGGTTCATCTCTGAGGTAAAATATGCTGGAGAAACAAAAAGGAATTTAATCCAAGGATGAAGGCAATAATAAACTTAGATTTCCATGACAACAAAGATCAGAATAGTTAAACCAGGGGATTTCACTGTGCTAATGCAAAAAAGCTAGACTCTTGTGAACAAGTCAGACAAAGACAGACGCCTCTAGTGATTCATTCAAGAACGGTGGCCATAAAAAAAAAGGCCGTAAAAAGGGGCAAGATTCCCTTAACAAATGCCTCGCTTAGCAACAGAAATTCTGGGCTCAATTGTGGTCGTAAGTCGAGGACTACCTGTGTGCTCTTTTCAAGAATTCAGTGAGAAATTTCATCCTAATACATCCAGCTGTTTTGTGTTTTTTTAAAAAAAATCCGTGCTGTGGAGTTGGTATTTTTAATAATAGTTCAGCTCATTCAAGGTGCTGATTCAGCCAAAGCTTCCTTGGGAAAAATGTCATTCTTGTGCTAGAAACTGGGACGAGGTGTTAATCAGTGGTCAGATGCTGCTGGTTTAACAACTGGTTCAGTGATTGCGCGATTCATGTGCGCGCACATTGCATACACACACATGTGTGCGTTTTTACAAATACCTTCTGTGTTACCACTTGGGAGTAACACAGCTGAGGCACAGCAATCCGCTCTGCTGTGTCAATCAGCTGAGAAGATAAAGGTAAGTAAAGCGCAGGGGCAGGTGGGTCAGGCCAACCTGATCATTGGAACTACCGGTTTGCCTGAACCGATCCGAACCGGTAGAATCCCACCCGCCATGTTAACCCTCTGAGGGGAACTGTCTTTCTAGCTCAGTGATGGAGAACCTTTTCAGTGCTCAGTACCGAAAAGGTCACGCAGAAATTTCATGCACACACACTCATCGGGGCTGCACTCTGGAAAAGCCAAACTTCTGGGTTCTAGCGTGCATGCGTGCCTGACGATCAGCTGGCTGGTGTGCATGCACTGGCCGGTGTTCGGCACTGTCGAGCGCTCGAAGGGATCGTGCTCTGGAAAAGCCGAACTTTCGAGTTCTGGCACGCGTGTGTGCCCGAAGATCAGCTGACCGGTACACATGCGCTGGCTGGTTTTCGGCACTGCTGCGCACACAAAGGACAGCTGATTGTCATGTGTGCATGCTCGCCAGAAACCCAGAAGACAAACAGGCAAGGCCATGCATGCCAGGCAACATGGCTTCACATGCCACTTTTGGGCACGCGTGCCATAGGTTCGCCATCACGGAATCTAGCTTATAATGGGAAGCAATCACAGATGTGAATAGAACAGAGGTGGGGTTCAGCAGGTTCTGACCAGTTCTGGAGAACCCGTAGCGGAAATTTTGAGTAGTTCGGAGAACCAGTAAATACCACCTCTGACTGGCCCTGTCCCCATCTATTCTCTGCCTCCCGAGTCCCAGCTGATTGGGAGGAAATGGGGATTTTGTAGTAACCTTTCCCTGGAGTGGGGAGGGAATGGAGATTATACAGTATCCTTCCCCTGACACGCCCACCAAGCCACGCCCACAGAACCGGTAGTAAAAAGAAACTGAATCCCACCACTGGAATAGAAATGTGTGAATGAGAAAAGCCAGAAGAAGAGAGGAGGAGGCCTATTTGAACGAGCTAGAGGAGTTTGTCTGTAGATGGCAAGCAACCGACAGGAAGCATTTTTAATGCAGGGGAGGTAAGAATATCAAAAAGGCAGGTAGGATTACTCTCGGTGGGCAATCTTGCAATTCCAGCCATGCCAGTCCTGCTCTCCCAACAGCCCTTTTTGCTCCTGATCTCATAACTCTTAATTAGATTTTAGTTTGGCTGCGACAGCTGCACCGCTCTGTCTAACCATGTTCAAAAAACCCTGTAACTGTTATCGTATTTTATGGCAGGAAAACCTGCTGGAGACTCTTAACACAACATTAGCTGTGCAAGGAACATTCTTCCTAGTGTCTCTGCTGAATCTACCCTTAATGAATTATTCTCACGGGAAGGCAGGGAAAAATATATATATCCTGCTTTTGGGGCCCCGTTGTTGTTTTTTTATCAATTTATATCCTATTCTTCCCTCCCCTCATCCTCAAAATAGTACTTTTAAAAGGGAAATAACCCCTAAGATTTTTAATTGTTTTGCCAATCCTTTTAGACACTTTTCCCCCCAGCTGCTGCTGCTGCTGTTGTTTCTCTTCCTCCTCCTCCTCCTCCTCCTCCTCCTTCTCCTTCTCCTCCTCCTTCTCCTTCTTCCTCCTCCTCCTCCTCTTCCTCCTTCTCTTTCTCTTTCTTCTCCTCCTCCTTCCTCTTCTTCTTTTTCCTCTTCCTTCTTCCTTTTCCTCCTTCTCCTCCTCTTACCCCATCTCTCCTTCTCCTTCTTCCTCTTCCTCTTCTTCCTTTTTCTCTTCCTTCCTTCTTTCTCCTCCTCCTCCTGCTTCTCCCTTTACCCCTATCTCTCCTTCTCCTTCTTCCTCTTCTTCCTCTTCTTCCTTTTCCTCTTCCTTCTTCTTCTTCTCCTCCCCTTAGCCCCATCTCTCCTTCTTCTCTTTCTCCTTCTCCTTCTCCTTCTCCTTCTCCTTCTCCTCCTCTTCCTCCCCATCATGCAACTGAAATACATAAATTGGTCATTTACTGACCTACTTTTCCCTCCTGGTGAAGTTCTTTAGACCGCAGTCTGAGGTTCCTTCAGGAGAAGGCTCTGCATGGTCATTACCCATGATCCGAAGCCTGCTCCAGTGCTTCCATGCCAACTGGAAGAAATCAAAAAAGGCTCAAGGATTGCAATCTAGGCCTCTTCTAGCTAATGGAACTTCCAGAACCATCTCTCTCTCTCTCTCTCTTCAATTGAGAAGTTAGAAGGCCGTGAAAGGAAAGCACTCTTGGAAGCTTTATATAGCTCTAATCTTCTTTGCTAACTTAAAATTGCTTTTCAGATAATTCCTTGGTTAATTGGTTTTCCTGCACATTGCAGGAGGTTGAACTGGATGATCCTCATGATTGTTTCCAATTCCACAGTTCTCTGGTTCTACGATTGTCACTTCGGATGATGTGAATATTAGTTGACTGGATGGGAATTATAGCTCTCTTTTACTCTAGGTCAGGGCAATAGTGGGATTCAAATCCCGTCGCTACCAGTTCGCTCGTGGGCGTGCGTGCAACACTTTTGTGCATGAGCAGAGATATCCGAGCGGGTGGGCGGAGCTTTCCGCCACCACTCCTACCGGTTTGCCTGATCCGGGGCAAACCGGTAGCAACCAACCACTGGGTCAGGGGTGTCAAACTCGATTTCATTGAGGGCCGCATCAGGGTTGTATTTTACCTCAGGGGGCCCAGGGAGGCAGGGGCAGGGTGGGTGTGACCAGATCGACATCACTCATGTCGGGGGCACCTGTGGTGACTTGGGCGGGAGTGGGGGGATCCTTCCTTCCTTCCTTCCTTCCTTCCTTCCTTCCTTCCTTCCTTCC
>WNWU01000049.1:4951856-4963272 GCA_012654045.1 Ptyas mucosa
TAGATAGATAGATAGATAGATAGATAGATAGATAGATAGATAGATAGAGATAGATGTAGATATAGATATAGATACAGTATATAAAGACATAGATATAGATAGATGTAGATATATATCGATATAGATACAGTATATAGAGATATAGATATAGATAGATGTAGATATAGATACAGTATATAGAGATAGAGATATAG
The DNA here is from genome assembly GCA_012654045.1 of Ptyas mucosa. NCBI lineage: Eukaryota > Metazoa > Chordata > Lepidosauria > Squamata > Colubridae > Ptyas > Ptyas mucosa. The sequence continues at coordinate 4,952,051 of WNWU01000049.1, forward strand.
ATAGATGTAAATATATATATAGATACAGTAGATATAGATATAGATATAGATATAGATATAGATAGATATAGATATAGATATAGATATAGATATAGATATAGATATAGTTCTCTGTCCGGTTGCTGGGTAGGCGTGGCCATGGTGGGCGTGGCCTATTCAGCTTCCTGAACCATGGTGGTGGTGGGAGGTGTTTTTGCCCTCCCTGGGCTCCGGAGGCTTTCCTCGAGCCTCTGAGAGGGCGAAAACAGCCTCCCCAGGCTCTGGAGGCCCTCTGGAGGCCAGAAACGGGCCCGTTTCCGGCATTCCCAAACTTCTCGTAGGCCCATTTTTTTACCCTCCCCGAGCCTCTGCAAGTTCCCTGCACTTACCTGCATTCAAAATGGGCCGTGTGGGGATTCCTGGGAGGGGAAGGGCGGGGCGGGCAGGGCCATCCAGGAGTGGGATTTGGGGGTTCTCTGAACTGCACAGAATCTTAGCCAGAGGTTCTCCCGAACCCCTGCAAACCCCCAGCAGCCCACACCGGGATAAAACATTTGAATTTACAGTGGGAAACTGAGTGCTATGGTATTAGGAGCTGTTAATATAGAAGCCATCTAGTACAAACTTGTAAAGGTGCTTGCTTGGTCATTTGTAATCACTAAAAATTGCCCCTAGGCAGATATTCATGAAGCTTTTTTTTTCTTTCTTTTTTTAAAAAAATCCACTCTAAAATGTTGCTATGAATCTTTTTGTGCTGGCCTCATTGGTTCTAACTCCGTATATTCGCAATTGATTGGGAAGCGGGTTATTACTAGATGTAAAGAACGGAGTGTGTAATAATTAACTTTTAGGGAAAAGTAAATGACGCAGCAGGCCATGCAGTATTAAAGGGACGGTAGTGTGCTGCCTTCACACAAAACATAAAACAGTAATTTGATATCGGTTAAATTATTCACAAGGCCTTTTTATTTGAAAACTTGAGTGAGTGATGAGTAGCCAGAATTAGAGTCGAACTGTTTGATTAGTGGGTTGCTCACATCGCTGACGCTAGCCTTGCCTCAAAATTCAATAAACTTGGATGCGTATGCGTAGGTGTGAGGTTGCGTGTCAGCTCTTCAAAGGTAGTTCTGACAAGAAGCACCAACCATGAGAACTAATGCCACCTCTATTTAAAAGTTACAAATAACAGAATCAAGTTTGAAAGTGTCTCATCCAGGGGTGAAATTCGCTTATCTTTCCCTACCGGCTCGCAAATGTGAGGCCACACGCCTCCTCCACGCATGCGCAAAACCTTCTGTGCATGCACAGAGCAGACGTGGGTTCTACTTACCTTTACTATCGGTTTGCAATGGGAGCACGCATGCGTAGAAGCTTCTGCACATGCGCAGATCGTCAATGATGACCTCTGGGTGGGTGGGTGGGCGGAGCCTCCGGCTACTTTTACTGTGTTTCCCCGAAAATAAGACCCTGTCTTATATTTTTTTGAACCGCAAAATAAGTGCTTGGCGTTATTTTTGGGGATGTCTTACTATTTGGGAGCACGTGGAGCAAGACGGGGCTCCTCTTGCCGTCTTACCTGATTTCCAGCTCTGTCTCCCTAATCCTAACCAGAAGAAATGGCGGTGACCAGCTGCACATGTATTTAAATATTTTCAGGGAGGGCCTATTTTCGGAGTGGGCATATTTTCAGGAGGAGGGCTTATTTTAGCGCTCAAAAGCCCAATTGGTCTTATTATCAGGGAATGTCTTATTTTAGGGGGGAAAGGGTACTACCGGTTCTAAAGAACCGGACAGAACCGGGAGCAACCCACTACTGGCACAGAGGGTTAAAAACAGGGTGTGATGACATCCAGGCAGGTGGGAGGAGCCTCCCGCTGCCGGCGCTACCGCATGGCGCGATCTGGATAGATCTGGCTGAATTTCACCACTGGTCTCATCCCTCCCTTCCTTTTACTCTCTTAAAATCTACGGAGGTCCCTGCTGAGATGATTGCTCCATCCCCGCTAAAGCTTGTAGAATGTGTTCATAGCGCTCTAAGCGCTTTTTCTACATTTTCTCTGTTATTAGTGCAACATTCAACCAATCAATCGGAATAGAGCTGGAAGGGACCTTGGAGGTCTTCTAGTCCAACCCGCTGCTCAAGCAGGAGACCCTGTACCATTTCAGGCAGATGGTTGTCCAGTCTTTTCTTAAAAACCTCCAGTGATGGAACACCCACAACTTCTGAAGGCAAGCAGTTCCACCAATTGTCCTCACTGTTAGAAAGTTTCTCCTTAATTCCCGGTTGCTTCTCACCTTAGTTACTTTCCACCCATTATTTCTTCTTGCCTTGCCTTCTGGTGATTTTGGAGAATAGGTTGTCCCATCTCCTCTTTGTGGCAGCCTCTCAAATACAAGAATACTGCTTTCATAGAATACATAGAATAACAGAATTGGAAGGGACCTTGGAGGTCTTCTAGTCCAACCCCCTGCTTAGGCAGGAAACCCTACACCACTTCAGACAAGTGGCTATCTTCTTAAAAACGTCCAGTGTTGGAGCATTCACAATTTCTGCAGGCAGGTTGTTCCACTGATTAATTGTTCTAACTGTCAGGAAATTTGTCCTTAGTTCTAAGTTGCTTCTCTCCTTGATTAGTTTCCACCCATTGCTTCTTGTCCTGCCTTCAGGTGCTTTGGAGAATAGGTTGACTCCCTCTTCTTTGTGGCAGCCTCTGAGGTATTGGAATACTGTTTTCATGTCACCCCTAGTCCTTCTTTTCTCTAGGTTAGCCAAACCCAAATGCTGCAACTGTTCTTCATATGTTTTAGTCTCTAGGCCTTTAATCATCTTAGTTGCTCTTCTTTGCACCTTTTCCAAAGTCTCAACAGCGTTTTTTGTAATGTGTTGAGTGTCAGCATTCCAGAAAACCCCCCCAACTCCAAGTAAAAACTCTGAAGCAAGCATTTTTCAAAGTTCTATTTACTAGAATAGGTAAACTGGCACATCTGGGAAAACCCGAATCTGAGAAGTCCGGGTTTTCACTCAGTAAATCAAAACCCCCAAAACCTTCCTCTCACTCCTTAGTCGATCACATGCTCCAATCACCATCTGTTCCATCTTGAGACAGCACTCCGACCACTCCTTCTCCAGATGCAGGATCGCCCTGACCTTGACTGACAGGAAGAATGCTATTATGTCTACAGACATCCCCTCTACTAAATCCCCCCTCCTACTTTCGCACACATGAGAAGAAGACAGCATGGAAGCTTCCGGCCTAATATGGCTTCCAAAGCTGACATTGAGCAAAACCGGATGCAATATTCCAGGTGTGGTCTTAGTAAGGCAGGGGTCTGCAACCTTAAACACTCAAAGAGCCATTTGGACCCGTTTCCCACAGAAAAGAAAACACCGGGAGCCACAAAACTCTTCCCATGCCTGACTATTTCTTGAGTGGCCACAGAACTAGCATATGTAATTCTGTTTTCTTCTGAAACTTTTCTTTTCTTGGATTTCTCCATGGTTGGCTTACGGGGGGGTTGAAAAGCTCAATAAATCACATGCCAGCGGATGTCGCACATTGGTGGTTGTGACGTATATTTTGAGTGACGGAGCTGCAGCAGAAGGGTGAAAGATCCACATGTGGCTCCAGAGCCGCAGGTTGCCGACCCTTGAACTAAGGCTTTATAAAAAGATACTAATACTTCACGTGATTTTGATACGTGGGCCTGAGGAGTTGGGGAGCCCTGATTTAGGCCCATTTTATGAGTAGCTCGGTCACATCATGGCCACGTAGCACATACCGTATCATCCAACGCGGAACATGGTTGTTGCATAAATTCGAAAAAACCGAGGACAAGTTAAGTGCGACCGAAATAATTAATTTAGCCACATGTATTCTGTACGGCAAAGATGCTCCGAATCCAAATAATAATTTTTGTCCTTTGATGATTCATTGCTAGAGATCCTACAGTGGACCCCAAAGGGAGTCTTATGTTCTGTTTGCTCCGTTAGGCTATTACAGTCATGAAGCGCAGCAAATACCCTGTTGCTATACAAATTGAATAAATGACACTACAAACATCATCCTGCAAGGAGCAAATGAACAGCAAAATTTTTTTAAAAAAAAAAACCATCAAGCTCAGATAAGCAGAAAAAAAACTTTCACTAAAAGAGCCGGTCTAAATTTTTTTCTGCTTAAATGGAACTGAGAAAGAAAACGTAAAAGGATACGTTGGAAATACCACACGAAAAGCTCCAGCGTTCTGTTAGTCAAACCTGAAATATTTGATCGTCGTGCATAACATCATATGAAGAATTCGACTAAACGCGATGAAAATAACAATCGAACTGCCAATCTGTTTCCAACTATGTAAATCTACAGTTGCCATCACTAGATTGGAGGTGATTTGATTTTACTTTGAGAGGGTTTTTTTTTGTCCAGACATGTTTTTTGATCATCATCTTCTTTTAAAGATCCCATAATCCCTGGAATCTGGGCAACTGAATGGAGCTGAGTGTTTACTGGCCGGATGCCCTTCCTGTCGCCAATGCGGAGTTTTGTTCAGCAGATATATTCTCATTGTGCCCAGAGAGAGAGAAATATCTACCTCTACCTAGGATCAAACTCACAGCCTCCTGATTGTGAGGCAAGATATTATTTGATACTATTGCTAATTTAGGGACTGCTTATGAATGACCTAGATAGGGTGGAGATGAGATGAAGTTATAGGAGGTGATTGTTGCCTCTCTTAATTTCCCAGCTGTCTTCAGTGCCATCAGTCATGGTTTACATCTTGGCATCTTGCTTCTTCTGGACCTTCTATGGAGAAAGCAAGTGGTAGACATGGTGTTATGGTGGTTCTCCATAAGTAACTGTGAGAAGGATCTTGGAGTCTTAGTGAACAATCAATTAAATATGAGCCAGCAGTGTGCGGCGGCAACCAAAAAAGTCAATGCAATCCTAAATTGCGTTAACAGAGGGATTCAATCAAGATCACATGAGGTACCAATACACTCTATAAAGCCTTAGTAAGACCACACCTAGAGTACTGCATCCAGTTTTGGTCACCACAGTATAAAAAAGATGTTGAGACTCTAGAAAGAGTGCAGAGAAGAGCAACCAGGATGATTAGGGGACTGGAGGCTAGAACATACGATGAACGGTTGCAGGAACTGGGCATGGCTGGCCTAGTGAAGAGAAGGACCAGGGGAGACAGGATAGCAGTCTTCCAATATCTGAGGGGCTGCCACGAAGAAGAGGGAGTCAACCTATTCTCCAAAGCACCCGAAGGCCAGGAATAAACTGGATGGAAACTGATCAAGATTCAACCTAGAAATAAGGAGAAATTTTCTGACAGTGAGAACAACCTATCCATGGAACAGAAGTTGCCTTCAGAAGTTGTGGGAGCTTCATCACTGGAGGCTTTCAAGACAACCATCTGTTAGAAATGGTACAGGGTCTCCTACTTGAGCAAGGGGTTGAACTAGATGACCTACAAGGTCCCTTCCAACTCTGTTATTCTATTCTATTCCTTTTCCTGGTTGAAGATGGTGTTGACTTTAGGAGCCATCCAACCTGAAGCCCTTGATTTGTGGGATGTCTCCAGATTTCACAGTCTGCTGTGGTTTTAGTACTACTTTTAACCGTGCAGTCGTGTTTGACTCTTGGTGACTTTATAGGCAAGTGCTCTCCATGCTTCCCGGTCAAGCACGGCTTCTTTCAATTGTGGGATGTTCAACTTTATATCAGAGTTGATGTTATCAAGCCAGCGTGTCCTTTCCTTGCCCCTTCTTCTCGTTCCACTAACCACGTTTAGCATCATTGACTTTGCGCGCGTGACAGAGCCAAAGTAAATCAGGCAGAGTCTTGCGTGTGCTGTGGTTTTTACACAGATGGAAACCCTGATGGGCAGTTACCGTATTTTTCAGACTATAAAATGCACCAGACTATTAGACGCACCTAAATTTACAGGAGGAAAACAAGAAAAAAAATAGTTTTTGGCCTCCGTGCATCACGTTTTTGCCCTCCCAGGCTCCCAGAAGCATTGCATTGCTCTGCACAACCCTTTTTTTGCCAAAAACGGGCCTATTTTTGCCAAATATGGGCTCATTTTTGGCCTGCAGCGTGCTTCTGGGGGCCAGGGAGGGTGAGAACGTGATACACAGGGGGCTTGGGAGCCCAAAAATGGGCCGTGCGGAACACTGCAGAGTGCTGCTGAGGGCCGGGGAGGGTGAAAACATGATGCACAGAGGATTCAGGAGGCCAAAAACGCCCGTATTCAGTCTATAAGATGCACCTAAATTTTCACCCACTTTTGGGGATGGTGCAAGAGAGCAAATTGCCGTGTTTTGTGACGCCGCGCGCAGTGGTGGGATTCAGCCGGTTCGCATCACTTCGGGAGAACTGGTTGTTAACTTTCTGAAAAGTTTGGTGAACTGGTTGTTGGAAGAAATCATTAGGGCAGAGAACCGGTTGTTAAATTACTTGAATCCCAGCACTGGCATCTTATATTCTTATATACCAAGAGCCTTGGTAGTACAGTGGTCTAAAGCACCCTGTTATTAACACCAGCTGCCTGCAATTACTGCAGGTTCGAATCTCACCAGGCTCAAGGTTGACTCAGCCTTCCATCCTTTCTAAGGTAGGTAAATTGAGGACCCAGTTTGTGGGGGCAATAAGCTGACTTTGTATAAATATACAAAAGTATGAAGGCTATTGCTTAGCGCATTGTAAGCCGCCCTGAGTCTCCAGAGAAGAGCGGCATATAAATCAAATAATAAAAAAAAATATTCTGAAAAATACGGTATATTATTATTTTTAACCAGATGTAGTTGTATTCTTCTTGCGATATGTATGATGATCAAATAGTTCAGGTTTCACCTAACTTCCGAAAAAGCTCCTTGCGTGCCTATTTCTAAGGTATCCTTTTACGTTTTTGTTCCCCGCTTTTTATTTAAGCAGAAAAATTGAGCCTGGCTCTTAGAGCGAAAAGATTTCCTGCTTATCTAAGCTACATGAAGCCCGTGATTTGTGGGCTGCCTCTAGGCTTACCGCTCTTTTCCTCTTCTTGCTAAATGTGTACAAGAAACCAGTCAGGTTATCTACTCAGTTTTATATCTCAACCCTCGAGCGACCAAAGGAATGTTCTCAAGACTTTCTCCCAGTATCTGGAGGCTGATTGGGTCAGGAAGGGAAACCAGAGGTTGACGCGAAGGCCTAATCTCAAGAAAACCGAGGGTTTCGCCCTCTCAATCTGGAGACTTTCCATCCTTAGTCCTGAACAGGAATTTTTTGGATTAAGAAAGTTAATTAACAGCCTTTGTTTGAAAAAAAAACTGATTTAATTTAGTCAACTAAGGTTTGTAAAGACTTTGTATGTGCTGCATTCTTTGGGGTCCGTAGCTGGGGCAGAACAGATGACATTTTTCTTAAGCTCAACTACAATTTAATGATCCCCCCCCACCCCAGCTTGACTGACTTGTTATGAATTAAAATAGAAAGGCTTCGTCATCTCAGTCCTGATTTCTGAAAAGTCCCAGTTTTGTTTGTTTTTTTAAAAAAATAGTGTTCCCTCTCAATCTGAGAGTTTAAAGAAAGTCCCTTCAATTCAACCATCCTGTTTTTGGTGACTGGCTTCAGAGGCTCACCAGGAACTATGGCTACACCATGTATCTGTCATGCCCCTGTTGGAGCCTGAATCCGTGGAAGAGGCTGGGCCGGAGCTGGGGCCGATGGAGGTCAAGGGGGCGGCCTTGTTGGCTTTGGAGGAACGTGGGGAGTAGCAAGACCAAGCAGCCCCAGGCTCCTCAGGATTAGGGCAGCAGGAGGACTGAGAGAATGACAGAGCTCAGTTGATGAGCAAAGACCGCCCCCTCCTGATCCCCGTGCATGGAGAGTGGAGAGGAGGCAGGAACAGTGCAGGCTGATCCAACTACTCGGGAGGACAGCACCCTACCCCTCTTCACAAGGCAAACCTGGGGACTGAGACTTAAGGAGACGTTGTGGGGAGGGGCATTTGTTGGGAACAAATGCTAAATTTGTGGAGTTTGGTGTGCTTCACCAAAGCACGTCTGGAGTTTGCAGGACTTCTTGTCTTGTTCCTTGCTTCATGGACGGCAGCCAAAAAAGCCAATGCAATCCTAAATGGCATCCTTCTGAAGCTTCTTGGATGAGAAGCGAAATGTTTTCAAAGAAAAACCAGAAAATCCAGTTGGCTCTTGAAAAAGTACCTTTGAGACAATTATGACCTGGATGACTGAGAATCTCCATAGACCTTCTGTTCCATTCTGTTATATTCTGTTCCATTCCATATTTTCTATTCTGTTCTGTTTCAAAGTAATATGTAATATTAGAAAAGAAGCAATTGCCTACAATTGTCACACTAAATCGAATCCAGGGGGTGAAATCTAGCTGGTTCTATCCAGCTCGCGCGAACTGGTAGCAGCAGCTGCAGGAGGCTCCGCCCACCCACGCGGACGTCATGACGTTGCTTTTTTTGTGACATTTTAAGCCTCTGCACATGCACAGAAGGCTTTGCACATGCACAGACGATGATGCGTGCGAGCGGAATTAGCGCGTGCACGGCGCACGCACATTGGCGAACCAATAGGAACGGTAAGTAAATTTCACTCCTGGTCGAATCCCAATTTGTATTTACTTTCCATGTGATTTTGCTAACTTTAACTTGGGCAGACCAATAGGGTCAAATGCTATTCGATCCTAAATGAGGAATTGTTATAACGGGGAATACGGCTGCTCAGGTCGTTTCAATGACATGATATATTCAAATATTATATACTCGGCAAACAACAAGGAGAGAGCTGGGATTAGCTAGACTTGAGCAACGCAAGAGAGGAAGCAACTGCCTTAAGCAACATTCTGCATTTCTTCAAAGTCCACGTTTATTTGAATGTTGGCATTTCTCAGGAGTTTTTACTCCGCTTTCAATGTTTACCCTTTTCTGTCAAATCTCCTGCTTTTTGAGTAGGTCCTGAAGGCATTTTTTTTTGGGGGGGGGGGGAATAGGATTGATTCCGACTTCTTCTTCTTCTTCTTTTTTTTTTTTTTTGCCCTGCTTTGACTAATTGTCAAACACTAGGATATTGTTAACAACAAGAATAACTTTTATAATTCAATTTGAAATGAACAGCTTCCCTGGGCTGTATTTTAACACTAAAAAAGAAAATGTGAGAAGTGTGGAATTGGCTTGGTCTATTTTGGGGTGATGGGGTTGGGTGCGGGGGGGAGCGATAGGAAGAGAAGATCAGTCCTATGCTAGTAGCTTTGTTTCCCCCCCCCCTATTTTTATTTCCACCGTATTAGTAAAAAGAAAAACAAAAGTTAAGGAGGCCCTGTGGATTTGACTCTACTAGGGGGTCGACGCTCATCTCCATTTCAAGGCTATTGAGCCAGCCCTGTCCGAAGACATTTCTATGGTCATGTGACCAGCATGACATCACAGAATGCCAGTGGTGGGTTGTCCCCAGTTTGGACCGGTTCGCAAGAACCGGTAGTAAAACCGGCGGGAGGCTCCGCCTACCGACCCGGATGTCGTCATAGGCGATCTGTGCTTGCGCAGAAGCTCGGCGCACATGCGATCCCATTGCAAACTGGTAGTAAAGGTAAGTAGAACCCACCCCTATGGAGCGCTGTTATCTTCCCGAAGTGGTACCTATTTATCTACTCACATTTGCATGCTCTCGAACAGGAGCTTATCCTGTCTTGCAGTGCTTGGGTCTTGAACAGGAGCTTATCCTGTTTTGTGGCACTTGGGTCTCAAACTGCCAACCTTCCAGTAGACAAGCCCAGTGTCTTAACAGCTGAACCATGTGCCACCCCACCACCCTATGAGAGAAAAGCAAAATTTCTTATTTGACAGATGGTCTTCCTTCCTTCCTTCCTTGTTTTGCCTTTTCTTCCTTCCTTCCTTCCTTCCTTCCTTGTTTTGCCTTTCCTTCCTTCCTTCCTTCCTTCCTTCCTTCCTTCCTTCCTTCCTTCCTTCCTTCCTTCCTTCCTTCCTGCAATGGGTTTCAGATTGTGTTACTATCGGTTCAGCGTACATGCACATGCCTGGTTCGCACACCTGCCTGCCTTCCACACATGTGCCCGGCCTTCTGCGCATGCACTTTGCTTGTTCATGTGCCTTCTGTGCATGCGCCCACCACAAAAATGTGCCTAAATAGAATGGCATAGATCCCAGTGTGGGTGGGCAGGTAGGCGGGCCCACCCGCAAGATTTCCACTACCAGTTCAGGCGAACCGGTCCAAACCAGCTGAATACCATCTCTGCTTCCTTCCTTCTTTCCCCCTCCCTCCCTCCCTCCCTCCCTCCCTCCCTCCCTCCCTCCCTCCCTCCCTTCCTTCCTTCCTCCCTCTCTCCCTCCCTCTCTCTCTCTCCCTCCCACCCTCCCCTTCTTTCTTTCTTTCTTTCTTTCTTTCTTTCTTTCTTTCTTTCTTTCTTTCTTTCTTTCCGTCTTCTCAGGTGTCATGTACTAGGCAAACATCCAGACTGATATTCCCCCAGTAATGTCATCTGAACAGATTGATTGGGGACAATTAACCTTTAGAAAACCCACTGAGCTCAAGGAAAAAAAAAACATTTTATGTAATATTATAGAGCATTGAAGACGATGCCTTCATCCTTCATTTAAATTGCCTACATTTATTTTCAAGATGTCAGTCGGATGATGTGGTACAGACCCTGGGTTGTTTTTAGAGAAGAATGCATTTCCATGCATGCAAAATGATCCTCCTTGCATCGGTTTAATGACTTCGGATTTTTCTAAAGCTCTCTTTACTTTAGCATTAGCTCTTTTAGCTCCAGCACAAGGGAGCTGTTGTCTAAAACGTTTCTGCAGTGAGGTGGGACCAAGGAAGAAGGGCATTTGCATACCTCTTACATTTCCAGCGATACGTTTCCTATTTAGGAGCTCTGGCAGTTGTCTATTCATTAAGGAGGCATCGCAATTACGTAACTAGCATGTGTGAGTGTGTGAAAGGGAGTGTGTGAAGGTGCTTATTTATGGCAAGAAATAACTTCCCACTTTGCTCATCTGAACCAAAATTGAAAGGAAGCATTGTCCCTTGATAAACTGGTTCCATAATTCATCTTGATGGACACAGTTAAAGGAGTCTGCCAGTGGTGCAATCTTAAACTCGTTGTAAACCAATCTGCTTTCAGGATGATGCTACTGAGATCAAGAATCCAAGAGGCTCCCTCAAGCATAAAGTCCAGAAGTGGTTTCCAAGTAGAAACAAATGAAAC
>WNWU01000049.1:4963282-4976532 GCA_012654045.1 Ptyas mucosa
TCAAGCATAAAGTCCAGAAGTGGTTTCCAAGTAGAAACAAATGAAACTTTGATTTTGGATTCTGCTGATTAGATAGATTTGTTGCTCTAGAAATTGCTGGTAGTGCAATCCTAAACTTATTGTAAACCAAATGCAAGAACATTAAGATTTAATTGGCTTCCTGACAGATCATTTATCCAGCAACCATTCATCATCATCATCAGTTTATTTGTCAAGCATACAGTATATTTTTATAATTTTATAAGATTACAGGTAAAAGTATAAACATAATTTTAATACATGAAAAGAGTAAGTAAAAAGGAATATTAGGACAGGGACGGTAGGCACGCTGGTGCACTTATGCACGCCCTTTACAGACCTCTTAGGAATGGGGTGAGGTCGACAGTAGACAGTTTAAGGTTAAAGTTTTGGGGGTTTGGGGAAGAAACTACAGAGTCAGGTAGTGCATTCCAGGCATTGACCACTCTGTTGCTGAGGGCGTATTTTCTGCAATTGAGTTTGGAACGGTTTACCTTGAGTTTGTATCTATTATTTGCTCATGTATTGTTGTGGTTGAAGCTGAAGTAGTCATTAACAGAAAGAACATTGCGGCAAATAATTTTGTGTACTACGCTTAGGTCAGACTGAAGTCGGCATAGTTCTAAATTGTCTAAACCCAAAATTTGGAGTCTGGTGGCATAAGGTATTTTATTGCGGTTAGAGGAATGGAGAACTCTTCTTGTAAAATATCTCTGGACTCTCTCGATTGTATTTAAGTCCGATATGCAGTGCGGGTTCCAGACAGATGAGCTGTATTCAAGAATTGGTCTAGCAAATGTTTTGTATGCTTTAGTTAGTAGTATAACATTACCAAAGAAGAAGCTATGCAAGATTAGGTTAACAACTCTTAGTGCCTTTTTGGCAATGTTGTTACAGTGGGCTCGGGCACTTAGATCTTTAGAAATGAGTACTCCAAGGTCCTTGAACAGAGTGAGGGTCATCTACAAGGTCATGTCCATCTAATTTGTATTTTATGTTTTGATTTTATTTATTTTTTTATGGCCAATGTGCAAGACAGAGCATTTGTTGGTTGAGATTCCAGATTGTTCAGCTCAAGGAGCAAATAGGACATAGCGAAGCTGGAATGCACCAATGTGAAATATTTGGCACCCCCATTCCCCAGGAAGACCTAATGATGGCTTCCATTGCATCCTGCTAATTCTCAGAAGCTCACTTAGTTAATTTTAGACTCCCCTATTTCCAGTACAAAGTGCCTCGAATGTAAATGTAAAGCTCTTATTCTGATACAGCCTAGAGCACAGCTTAATAGATTATGATAACCAATCGGAGCAGAGCTGGCGGTGACCAGCCATGCGCTAAAAGTGTTGTTTTTGTGTACTTGTCTTCAGTTACCCAAGGAGAGCATATTCCGAAAATATTAGAAAGGGAATGAATCCGGCTTCCTAAATTGAAAAGAAAATTAGAAAAGGAAACTGCCTTATTTGCTCCTCAACAGCAGCTTACATTTTTAAGATGCACATCAACGGGAGCTTTCCTAATTACTTAACTCCTGTCACTTTCCATTATGATGCATCACGTTATTCACATGGAAAAGATAATATTAAAAGCTGCCTTAAAATGAGCCAGCAGAATAACAGAATAACGGAGTTGGAAGAGGGCCTTGGAGATCCTCTAATCCAACCGCCAGCTCGAACAGGAGACCCTATACCCATGATGGTGAGCCTACGGCACGCGTGCTAAAGGTAGCACACAGAGCGCTCTCTGTGGGCACGCACGCCATTGACAGCTGCTCTTCTGGTTTCTGGCATGCACATGCGCACCGATCAGCTGGTCTTTGCGGGCGCTGGAGTGCAGGAAAACGGCCAAAAACGACCCGAAATACGGCGTGAAAATGGCCCGAAAAACAGGCATGCATACACCAGCCAGCTGGTTTTCAGATTTCCAGTGCTCCGGCGAGCACAAAGACCAGCTGGCCGGCACTCATGCGCTTTCTGGAAACATGAAGTCGTCGGGTTTCTGGTGCTCCGGCCCATCACATGCGCACGCATGCACACGCGTTAAGATTTGGGCACTCAGTGCCGAAAAGGTTAGCCATCACTGCCCTATACCATTTCAGATAAATGATTGTCCTGTCTCTTTTTGAAAGCCTCCAATGATGGAGCACCCACAGCTTCTGGTGGCAAGGAGCCTTAGTGGCGTAGGAGGCTAATGCCTCCTACAAGGCAGCATTTAACATCCAGTTGCCTGCAATTACTGTAAGTTCGAATCTCACCAGGCTCAAGGTTGACTCGGCCTTCCATCCTTTCTAAGGTGGGTAAAATGAGAACCCGGTTTGTGGGGGCAATAAGCTGACTTTGTATAAAAAATACAAAAGTATGAAGGCTATTGCTTAACGCATTGTAAGCCACCCTGAGTCTCCGGAGAAGGCGGCATATAAATAAGAATTTTTTTAAAAAAGTCATTCCACTGGTTAATTGTTCTCATTTTGCCTTAATTCCAGTTTGTTTCTCTCTTTGTTCAGTTTCCATCTGTTGCTTCTTGTCTTGCCTTCAGGTGCTTTGGACAATAGGTTGACCCCCCCCCCTCTTCTTTGTGGCAGCCCCTCAAATATCAGAAGACTGCTATCATGTCCTTCTTTTCACAAGACTAGCCATGCGTAGTTTCTGCAACCGTTCTTCGTATCTTTTAACCTCCAGTCCCCTAATCCTCTTGGTTGCTCTTCTCTGCACTCTTTCTAGAGTCTCCACATCTTTTTTATAGCGTGGTGACCGAAATTGGATGCAGTATTCTAGGTGTCGTCTTACTAAGGCTTTATAGAGTGGCATTAGTACCTCCCTTGATCTTGATTGTATCCCTCTATTCATGCAAACCTAGGGTTGCATTGGCTTTTTTGGCTGCCGCCAAAATGAGGAGAAAACGTATTCCAAGCATCTCCTTTCCCAGTTCTCAATGAGTCTGTCAGCCCCGACTCGGTGATACTCGGGGCTGTCATTCAGGCGGGGCCAACGCCGATTGTGGATTCAGCCGTGCCGTCCCTGGGGCTGCTGTCACCATACCAGACATGGTATGAAGCTCTCACCATTGCTGCAGCTGCAGCCATGTTCCCGGAAGCCGAAGCTGTCATCCTCGCAGCCCAACTAGGAGGAGGGGCCAATGAACAGCCGATGGAGCCAGCCTGAGTCTCGGCTTGTCCAAGGAACTAGCCAGCCAGCCTGGATTAGGGGTGGCATGTTGGCTGTGTGATAGGCTGAAGCCGGGTTGGGGGCGTGGCTAGGGGGTGGAGTCACAGGTGGAGCACGCGAGACATTAAAAGCTGAAGGGGAGCACTGCGTGATAGAGCTGACTATATCTTCTTCACTGTGATTGATTCCCGGAACGTGCCGAAGCGCTAGATAAAGATTGCTATACCCAGAAACTTGGTTTGTCTTCTTTCCAAGCGCCTGTTCAGAACCTGACAAGAATCCTTCTGTCTGTGGAGAGAAACCAACTTTAATAGTTAATAGTTGGAATGATAGCTAATAAGAACAATTAACGCTGAAATTAGGGAAGTTGTCTCAGAGGAATTGTTGCTATTATTATTGCTACTACTAATAGTTTAATGCCACGGTGGTTAATCTTTATTTTTCCCCTTCGAGCTGTTCTTGGCAAGCCCACCTGAGCAGCCTTCCATGCCTCCTCGATGGGTGAGAACATTTGACTGGAATAGGTAGTTGCTTCATCGTGTTTTCACACTTCCTGAGTCATATTTCACAATTTCAGTACGTGCCAAGACATTAATGTCATAAGACGTTTGCAAATTAGCAGGTCTGTTTATAGAGCAGCCTTTTGCTATTTTAGTCCTCCTTGGCATAGAAGAATGTTGAGTTCCTTCTGAAAGACCCATTCCCCATTGTCGGGCTCACCTCCACGCAGGTGCTGTGCTCACTTTTTAAGAATGTTCTCCTTCTCTCCGCATGTTTCTTTTGACATCACAAGGCTTACGAAAATTCATTTTCAGTACGGGTCCTGTTTCAGAAGCAAGTTTTGAAAAGACCAATGTCCAAGATTTTCTCTGGATTTACAGCCCATTGGAAAGACCTCTTGTCTTGTCAAGCTAGGAGAAATTTCCTGACAGTTAGAACTGAGAAATCCAAAGCACCTCATCTATTTTGAAAACCTGACTTTTTTCCCTCTTTTAATATTTGGAGCCAAGGAAAAATTATCTGAATTTCTTTCCTCACATTGTCCTCCTAATTTCTTCTTTCTCAGGACTATGTTGCATTTTCTCCTACTTTAGCAGACCATTCACCTCTTCCCCAAGGTCATCTCTACACTTTTTTACAACATCTGGCCTTAACATAGAGGTCAATGTCAGGATGCCATTCTGACAGATGCCCTAATTAAATCATGAGCCTCAAGCCAAGCTTCAAAAGAAATCCAGTAATTTATTAGGAGCTCCATGTTGGCACATACCCAAATGAAGCAAAACTCTGACCCCACGTAATTTACGGCCCCAATCATAACCCTGTTTCCTCCCTCCCCCCTCCCCCCCAGGGTGTGTCATCAATTATATTTCCCAATGGAGCAATTTTGTGGGTTATAGAGATCATTCCCCTCCGGCCGCTGTGGGTAACCCTGGGAGACAGCCTTGAGAAAGATATGTCTGGAATGTGCTCCTGTCTTCGGCTGCCACGTTGCTTCATCGGTTTCCCATCCCCCTTCCTTATGGCAACTCAAGAACAGGCCAGGGATGCTTTGCGAGTTGACTATTTTCCAAAACACCAAAAGGCAAGACGAGAAACAATGGATGGAAAGTAATCAAGGAGAGAAGCAACCTAGCACTAAGGAGAAATTTCCTGTCAAAATTAGAACAATTAATCAGCGGAACAACTTGCCTCCAAAACTTGTGGGTGCCCCAACTCTTCCCTACTTCCAGTGGGCCCAGAAGGCCCAAAAATCAGCTGGCCGGCACACGCATGCATGCCAGAGCTGACCTCGTGTGCCCATTGATATGGCTACACATGCCACCTGTGGCACGTGTGTCATAGATTCTCCATCACGGGCTTAGTCTATTGCAAGAGACATTATGCAGAATGTATTAAATACTTCACTGAAAAACTTTGTTGAACTGCAAGGATAGAGTTGGTCTACTCTGCAGGTTTCTGTAATCTGACCTTGTCTCCTCCGCCCCTCCCCCCCCCGTAACAAGAAAATGAACTTCAATGCAACTCTGCAGAGATGCAATTGAGTTAAGCGGAAATTCTTCCTTCAGAAAGGCAAGCTAGTTAATGAGGTTCCTTATTGGTGTGATCTGTCTCGCTAATGTCCCATTTTTCGGCTGAAAGAACCAGAATGGGCCTGAAACAGAAAACCCACTTCAGGTTCTTAACAATTCACAAACACACTTAACCCAACCAGACTGATACATTTTGGGGAAATTGAAATTGATGGGAGCTGGCCGAAATGGCAAAATTGACCCCACTTTGATTAAAGAAAAGAACATGAATACTTTTGTTTCCGCATGGAAACCGCTTATGAACTTCATGCTTGATGCAGAGAAGAATGAAACTCTGACTCTGGGTTTTACTGATTAGATTGATAGACCTTTATACGGAATGGTACGGTACGCCTAGAGGTGGAGCTCTGTGAGTTTGATCCTAGGTAGAGGCAGATATGTCTCTCTCTGGGCACAATGAGAATATATCTGCTGAACAAAACTCCACATTGGCAACAGGAAGGGCATCCGGCCAGTAAATACTCTGCTAGTTCCATTCAGTTGTCTAGACTCCACCCGGCAAGGGATTATGGGGTCATAAAACAATGATGTTGTTTGATAGATCATTATAGAAATGGCTTGTTTATATTATTAGGAAAAAGGAAAAAGTCGTGATTTGAGGTTAATGCCTTATTTTACTGTAACAGAGAGAGTCGGAAGTCAAATGTTTCTTTTTCTTGTTTTCTTACCTTTCCTCACTTCTCCTTCCCCTTTCCCTCCCCACTCCTTAATCCTCTTTGTTAAGGATATTGATGTTGTATGACCAACATATATTGCCTGGACAACTGGTTCTAACATTATATACACCATATAGAATCCTAACACTCTTTATTTTGTACTTTGTGTTTTATATTACTTTATAACTCAACTGGAGATACATTTTGAGAGTGGGGACATTGGTAGAGTAGAATGCGAAGTTCCAAAGCCAAAGTACAAATAGAAAACGTTACATGCATTTCTAAAAGCATAATGATCCATTTCAGAAATGTCTAATGTTGAATTTAATTGAGGAAAAGTAATTCTTAATAATAGATGATTTTGGATTCTGGACTTAATGATCCTTTCAGAGTGCCCCTTCTTTCAGAGAGAATGAAGTATTATTGACTTCAACTGTAGGAAGTCAGATCTTTATTTCAAACTAAAGGCTCTAATAAAGGTCTTGGTATGATCTGATTTACTTCAAACTGTAGTAAGTCATCATCCTTCCCTCCCACTTGTGACTGCATGACTGTAACTTTGTTGCTTGAATCCTTGTGATTTATATTGATAGTGATTGTTTCCTAGTATGATTTGATTGCTTATTGTACCGTATGACTTGTACCGTTGTGCCTTGTGATTCTTGACGAATGTTATCTTGTCTTTTTATGTACACTTGAGAGCATATGCACCGAAGACAATCACACTTGGCCAATAAAGAATTCTAGTCTAGTCTAGTCTAGTCTAGTCTAGTCTAGTCTAGTCTAGTCTACCCTACCCTACCCTACCCTACCCTACCCTACCCTACCCTACCCTACCCTATTCTGTCTGGTCCACCAAATCAGCTTCTAAACATCAATTCATTAGCCCTGGTTTGAAGTTCCCTATTGGTAGTTTCTCATATATTTAGAAATATAGGAATGGTCTTTCAACCTATCAGATTGTCCATCCATTGATCTAAAGTTCTCCAGGAATGAATGCTGGGAAATTTCCTGTAATCTGCAATCTAAGGTTTGTTATCACCAAAAATTACAGAATAACAGAATTGGAAGGTGCGTCAGTCCAGTCCCCTACTCAGGTAGGAGACCCTATAGCAGACAAATGGCTGTCCAATCTCATCTTCAAAACCTCCAGTGATGGAGCACCCACAACTTCTGAAGGCAAGTCATTCCACTGATTAATTGTTCTCATTTTGACAGGAGATTTCTCCTTAGTTCTAGGTTGTTTCTCTCCTTGATTAGTTTCTATCCATTGTTTGATGTCTTGCCTTCTGGTGCTTTGGAAATAGGTTGATACCCCCCCCCCTTCTTCTTTGTGGCAGCCCCTCAAATATTGGAATACTGGTATCATGTCACCCCTAGTCCTTCTTTTAGACTATACAAATCCAATTCCCACAACCATTATTTCTATGTTTTGGCCTCCAGTCCCCTAATCATCTTTGTTGCTCTTTTCTCCACTCTTCCTAGAGTAGAATGTGTTCCTACACTGAATGATTATTCAATCCTCATCTCATACTTTCAAAAAATATTTTGTCTCTGTGAAGAATGTATTGTCTTACCTTGTCATTAAGAGACAGTTAAGGCCTCTGTTAGTGCAAATTTCGGAAATCTTACCTTGGACCAGATGTGTCATCTTTGTCTCCACAAATGTCTTTATTTTAACAGTTAAAATAATGGGTTTTAATACCAGGAATAAAAGACCATGAAAAGAGCCAAATAACTTTTAGCACGTGACAATTTTAAAAAATGTGAAAATGTCTATTCATTAAAATTGACAATTGGCAATTTGGATGGGAATGAGGGACATCGAATATCAGATAATAAAACATCTCCTTTGAGAATTTTAATTTGTTTTTTTTAAAAATCGGAGATATTGAACGCAAATTATGTGCTATTACTAAAGTCAGTGACATGTTCTGACAATGCAATTCTTTGTATGTTTGGTAATTATACCGAGAGGGACAGTGGCAATTTAAGTCATCCCTTAAAGAATATTTCCACTGACAAAAGAGGCAGTTTAGATTTGAGGTTGGCGTACTTCGTCGTTGAGAGGAATATTTAAAAAGGCTTGAAAGAAAGATGTCAAAATAAATAAATAAAAAAAAAATCCATGTGATAAAACCCCAACCCTTTTTCTGTGGGTCGCGGACATTCCTGTAATGAGAAAATGGAAACATTTCTACGGAAACATTTATTTGTTAAAATAAGTATAATGTGCTCTGCATTGATAGATATCCGATACTATTTATTTATTTGATTGAATCTATCAGCCAACCAACTGGAATAATTCCTTGCGATACGCAAGAAAGTAAAAACACAACATAAGATGGAAAAAATCAATCAAGAGAACCCACAAAGCCACAACATCACGTTGAGGAAATACAAAAGCTGCACAAAGAATTAAGACATGCGGGTTAATGCGGACCCACAAATCACTCTGGTCCATGTCTTAAATCTCCTTCAAGTTCTGTTTAATTCCTGACGGTTACACATCTAAGTAGTTTTTTCTGGACAAACTATGTCCCCATGCGCCCCATTTTGGCTCCCAAGTAAGTGCAGGGAGGCCTCCTAGGCCCAAAATGGGGCGCAGGGGTCACAGCGCCTCCCGCGGCCCATTTTTGCCCCCAGGAGGCTTCAGGAGGCCTCCTAGGCCCAAAATGAGGCACAGGGAGAGGCGACGCATTTCTCCGGCGGCCCGTTTTTGCTCCCAGGAGGCTTCAGGGAGGCCTCCTAGGCCCAAAATGGGGCACACGGGGGTGGCACATTCCCTCCACAGCCCATTTTTGCTCCCAGGGGGGTGCAGGAGGCCGAGTGCTGCCTGTCACACCTCCTGGCCATGCCCACCATGGCCATGCCCACCCAGCTGGTCATTAGGGCAGAGAACCGGTTGTTAAATGATTCACATCCCACCACTGTGACAACAATGTAGAAGTTATTTATTGTGGTCCAACTTTCAGTTTTGTTTTTATTTCCAGTGTAACCTGTATCTTGAAAGGAATGTTAAGATGAAGAACTTGATGAGCTGTTAAAGGCGGAGAAATTCAAAGCACCTCATCCATTTTGAAAACCTGACTTTTTCCTTCTTTTAACATTCAGCGTCAAGGAGAAATTATCTGAATTTCTTTCCTCACGTTGTCCTCCTAATTTCTTCTTTCTCAGGACTATGTTGCTTTTTCTCCTACTTTAGCAGACCATCCATTTCTTCCCCAAGGTCATCTCTCCACTTCTTTACAACATCTGGCCTTAACATAGAGGCTCCTACAAAGAGGAGGAAGTCAATTCAGGATGCCATTCTGACAGATGCCCTAATTAAATCATGAGCCTCAAGCCGAGCTTCCAAAGAAATCCAGTAATTTATTAGGAGCTCCATGTTGGCACATACCCAAATGAAGCCAAGTTTGACCCCACGTAATTTACGACCCCAATCATAACCCTGTTTTCCCCCCTCCTGCCCCCCCCCAGGGTGTGTCATCAATCATATTTCCCAATGGAGCAATTTCGTGGGTTATAGCGATCATTCCCCTCTGGCTGCTGTGGGTAACCCTGGGAGACAGCCTTGAGAAAGATATGTCTGGAATGTGCTCCTGTCTTTGGCTGCCATGTTGCTTCATCGGTTTCCCATCTCCCTTGCCTATGGCCACTCAAGAGCAGGCCAGGGATGTTTTGCGAGTTGACTATTTTCCAAAACACCAAAAGGCAAGATGAGAAACAATGGATGGGAACTAATCAAGGAGAGAAGCAACCTAGCACTAAGGAGAAATTTCCTGTCAAAATTTGAACAATTAATCAGCGGAACAACTTGCCTCCAAAAGTTGTGGGTGCTCCATCACTGGTGGTTTTTAAGAAGAGATTGGACAACCATTTGTCTGGAATGCATTAGGGTTTGTTGCTTGAGCAGGGGGTTGGACTAGAAGACCTCCAAGGTCCCTTCCAACTCTATTACTCTATGTCCTATGCTTCTCTCATCCTTTCTTCCCATCTTCCTCTTATATTCACCATGGAGTTTATATTCAGAACAGTATAAAACTTTGGCCAACGGGGTAGCGTGACTTGCATATCAAGAGTTGTTTTCCAAACTGGACATCTCGGTTTGATCATTGTTTCTCTTTATTATCCCATACTTCCCAGCAAAGAGCAAACAGCTTATCACAGCATTTGCCAGCCTAGTATCCTCTGCTTGCTTCATTATGGATTGGTGATTAAAAATACTTTTACAACTTTCTGGAACATTGCCCAGGCTTATACTTAGGCATGAACCTGAGCTGCTGTCAAGAGTTTTTGGCAGCTGTCTAAAACTCTAAGAGATGCTTTTCGAAGCACATTTCTCACAAGTTCTCATTAGCAAGATTTACTGAGGAAAAAAGGTTGGAGGGTTAGAAAAACTGAACTCTTTCCCATTAGAAACAATTTGCGTGTGTGTGTGCTTTCTGATTTCCTAACAGCCTTCCTACGATCCAATGAAGAAATGGGTTGCCCCAAAGGTTTGTTGTTGTTGTTTTTCTTTCAAGACGCAACTGGACTTTCTGAAGATGTTTCACTTCTCATCCTTCTTCAGCTCTGACTGGATGGTGGGGGAATGGAAGGATTTATACTCCTTGCAGACAGCTGGTCATAAACTTCATAACCGCAGGGGACAACCAGTGGTGAAATCCACATTTTTTTTACTACCGATTCTGTGGGCGTGGCTTGGTGGGTGTGGTGTGGCATGGCAGCCGTGGCTTGGTGGCCGTGGCAGGGGAAGGATACTGCAAAATCTTCATTCCCACCCCACTCCAGGGGAAGGATACTGCAAAATCCCCATTCCCTCCCCACTCCTGGGGCCAGCCAGAAGTGGTATTTGCAGGTTCTCTGAACTACTCAAAATTTCTGCTACCAGTTTTCCAGAACCTGTCAGAACCTGCTGGATTTCACCCCTGGGCACAACGTAGGAGAATAAACATATCAGGACTAAATTCAGCAGTCCATCTGCATTTAAAAGACACAGGCCACTCTTTTGAAGACAGCAAAGTCCACATTTTGAATAGAGAGGACCATTGGTTTGAAAGAGGGGTCCAAGAGCCATCTAGGTCAAAATTGAAGAGCCGTCTCTCAACAGAGGGGGAGGGATATGACATCCTCTATCTCCAGTCTACAAGACAGTCCTTTCAGCAATTCCAAGAAGGCTCCACACCATTTGCACCACTCAGATGATCCTGAGGACACAGATAAACCTCCAAGTGGCCTCAACAACTCTCTAAAAAGGATGCAAATGACCAGCTGTCTGCAATGAGTATAAATCCTTCCATTCCCCACCATCCAGTCAGAGCTGAAGAAGCTTCTTGGATGAGAAGCAAAACGTCTTCAAAGAAAACCCAGAAAGTCCAGTTGCCTCTTGAAGAAGGGAGAGGAAATTATCATATTGGGGTTTAGGAAAAATAGGCCATACTTTTTCACCTGTCTGGAAAAACCTTACTGTCTGGAAAAACCTTACATTTTACAGGTACTTTGCATATTTTTTTTACAAGTTATTTGAATTTCACATTATTCAGCATATGCCATGGGAACATAAATGGATTCCTATCCTATGGCCATATATTTTGCCACACCAATTATTTTAAATTGGAGATTTAAATGATTCACCCAGGTTTTAGTAATTCAGATCTTTCTCTGATGGTCCTTTGCTGTTTCTTGAAAAGGATGTCACCACATATTCAGATGTTTATATACGGTATTTTTTTTTCCCTATTCTGCGTTTCCTTGTATATTCTCATTTTCTCCTTTAAAAAAAATAACTATATTGAAGATCATGGACTCAAGGACAAGATATGTGCATATTTGATGAAGTAAGAGTGTGATGAGAAAGGTGAAACTTTCAAGCAGTAGCTGGAAAGGAATCAGGGATCTGCTTAGTACTTGGGTGCTAACCAGAAGCCCCCTGTTCAATTCTGGAACCAACCAGAAGTTCGGTTTCCCCCACCATAGAGTCTTCTCCTAGTGTGGCATCCTTTTTCCTCGGCTGACTGGAAGTCCGTTTCTCCCTACCATAGAGTCTCCTCCTAACATGGCGTCCTTTTTCCTCGGCTGACTGGAAGTCCGTTTCCCCCCACCATAGAGTCTCCTCCTAGTGTGGCATCCTTTTTCCTTGGCCAACTAGAAGTCTGGTTCCCCATCACCACCATAGAGTCTCCTCCTAGCGTGACTTCCTTTTTCCTCTACCTATCCTAACTGAAAGCCCTATCAATTGTGAAGCTTACTGGTGACAGGGAGCCGCAGCAGAGGGATGAAAGAGCCACATGTGGCTCCAGAGCCACAGGTTGCTGACCCCTGGCTTAGTAAGACTCATGACTTCTTAATTTGATGGATCAAGCCAAATTCAGTCCTCGGTTGGTGCTGGTGACCACAATTGCCCCCATTTTTGCTGTGTACTTGAACCGGATCTTCAAGCCACCCAGCAGGAGTGAATTTACAACTCTTCATATGAATTTAGTCTATTAGTATAGTGTAAACTGTAAGAGAAGACGAGGCAGAAACTGGGGGTGGAGTCAAAAGAGGAAATAGCCTAGAATCTCTAAGTAGCCACAAAGATCAGTTCTTCTTGAATTCCATTGAACCTTATCTAGCACCAAAATAGTGTTAACCATTCGTCAAATAGGTTCAAAAATTCACCAGGTTTTATGATGATATCATGGGACATGGGATATAAATGGGTTTTATGGGTAACCAGTTCCATGGAACTGAATTATATGTCATACAGATATTTGATAAAGCTTACAGTCTGCTTGTCTGGCAATTTAATGAAGGAGGGGATATTGCTTACATATTTCATTAAGGTGAAGTTTCTTGTACAGTACTGAAGATAGATTTTTTACTAAGTTAAATAATCAGTCAGACGTGTCAAAAACATGTCAGATATCTAACAGCAAGAACAATACCTTGTTTTTATGCTGAAGAGGAATTAAACTGTGCTGCATAAATTGCAGAGTTCAAGTTGTTTTTAATAATTGGAAAAGAAAGTAATATGTAAGTTGCAATTATTTTTCTTCTGTTTGAGATTATAAAAAAAATAGCTTCAGTTTTTCAGCTAGCAGAGAAAGGAGTAGTGGAAAATGAAAAATAAAACTACCCTGTTTCCCCCAAAATAAGACGTCCCCTGATAATAAGCCCAATCGGGCTTTTGAGCGCATGGCAATAAGGCCAAGCGCTTATTTCAGGGTTCAAAAAAATATAAGACAGGGTCTTATTTTTGGGGAAACAAGGTAGATAGATAAAAGATAGATAGATAGATAGATAGATAGATAGATAGATAGATAGATAGATAGATA
>WNWU01000049.1:4976702-4997051 GCA_012654045.1 Ptyas mucosa
ATAGATAGATAGATAGATAGATAGATAGATAGATAGATAGATAGATATGGATAGATAGACAGACAGACAAACAGACAGACAGATAGATACCCTTTTTCCCCCAAAATAAGACATCCCCTGATAATAAGCCCAATCGGGCTTTTGAGTGTATGGCAATAAGGCCAAGTGCTTATTTCAGGGTTCAAAAAAATATAAGACAGGGTCTTATTTTTGGGGAAACAAGGTAGATAGATAATAGATAGATAGATAGATAGATAGATAGATAGATAGATAGATAGATAGGGATAGATAGACAGGCAGACAAACAGACAGACAGATAGATACCCTGTTTCCCCCAAAATAAGACATCCCCTGATAATAAGCCCAATCGGGCTTTTGAGCGCATAGCAATAAGGCCAAGCACTTATTTTGGGGTTCAAAAAAATATAAGACAGGGTCTTATTTGGGGGGAAACACGGTATATACATTTTACTGAGAAATAAATGCAAATGGAAATCACATGACCCAGGGGCATTGCAAACGTTATAAATACATGTGAATTGACAAATGCCCTAATTTTGATTGTGTGACCTTGGGGATGCTGTGTCGATTGTAAGTACAAATACTGGTTTGTAAGCCACTTCTTAAAAATGATGCGGTAGCTGCAAATGTTTATTAATAGAATGGTTGTAAGCTGAGGACTAATTGATTCAATTCAAAGATCTGAAAAGATTTCTAAACATTCTTGGTATGTTTAGAACATATTATTACACTTCCCCTTCACAACCACCAAGGTCATCTAGACACATCAGAGCAAGTGTATGCAAAGATACAAAAACACAATAAAAATATTTAGGGAAGAGGATAGCGAAGGGCAAATATTTTATTTATTTATTTTTATTTAGTTTGTCAAACATGTATGAGATAACAGGAATACATATAAACATGATGATGAATACAGGAAATGGATACTAATAAATGGGGACAGTAGGACAGGGACGGAAGGCACGTTGGTGCACTTAGGCACGCCCCCCTTTACGGACCTCTTAGGAATGGGGTGAGGTCAACAGTAGACAGTCTAAGGTTAAAATTTTGGGGGTTTGGGGATGTAACCACAGAGTCAGGTAGTGTATTCCTGGCATTAACAACTCTGTTGCTGAAGTCGTATTTTCTGTAATCAAGTTTGGAGCGGTTTAGCTTGAGTTTGTATCTATTGTGTCCTCTTGTATTGTGTGCTCGTGTATCTATTGTGTGCTTGTTGTGGTTGAAGCTGAAGTAGTCCTTGACAGGTAGGACATTGTAGCAGATAATTATATGTACTACGCTTAGGTCAGACCGAATATATACAGTATATTATACAGTAAATATATACAGTAAGCTCATTGTTAGCTCTAATCTTTTGCACATCAAGATTTAAGACTGTCTCCTTGATCAAACTCCAGGCTTTGACTAAATTATAAGTTGATGGGGTAAACTCTTGGTGAACCCAGAAATAAAGGATTATCTTAGTATTTTAACTCAAGGTATGATTTTTCTGAATGAAGTTATTAATACCGTGTTTTCCCCAAAATAAGACCATGTCTTATTGGGGCCCGTAGAGCAAGATGGGGCTCCTCTTGCTGTTTTACCTGATTTCCAGCTCTGCATTTAAATATTTTAAGGGAGGGCTTATTTTTTTGGGGGGAGGCTTATTTTAGCGCATGTGTTCCAAAGCCAGATTGGATTTATTATCAGGGGATGTCTTATTTTTGGGGAAACAGAGTAGTTAAAATATTTGATAGGTAAGCAAAATATATGAGTGTATATCATTATACAGCAATGAAATTGTGCCCAGTTATGAGAAAACAGTTTTCAGAGTTAATGTTACATCATTTCTGAAGAAACACTCGTACTATCAATTTGTTCCATAACGTATCTTCTCCTGGCAGTCTACAATTGTTGGTTGGACAAGGGAAATGCCCTTAGGAAACTACCAATATAAAAAGATGTTGAGATTCTGGAAAGGGTACAGAGAAGAGCAAGAAAAATGATCAAGGGGCTGGAGGCTAAACCATATGAAGACCGATTGCAAGAATTGAATATGTCTAGTTTAATGAACCCTTTCATGGATCACTGCCTTGTCATGGCAAAGGGGCTTGCGCAGTGCAATGAAGCTATGAGCTATGTTGTGCAGGGCCACCCAAAATGGACAGGTCATAGCAGAGCAGAGGTGGGTTCTACTTACCTCTATGTTGTGACCCAGGCCCAGGTGGTTGATATTAAATGCAAAACTGTTCCAAAAAACAAACAGATTTTATTAAAACAGCTGAGCATTAACTCATTCTCAGCGTATTCTAAATGAAATGAAAGCAAAGTCCTTAAAACACCAGTCTTTAGTTTATCTCTGACCTTGAGATAATTAGGCAAACTGCCAAAAGCTTTTCTTGGCAACAGTTCAGGAACAGAAGAAATAACTACAGCCAAATGAGAAGCAATTCTTTCCGGCAAAGAGGCCAAGAGCCGTTGCTGGTCTTTTAAGCCTTATGGGAGGGGCCAATCATCTCTTGGCCCTACTCCCGAGTCGTCCTTTCTGCTTTAGCTGCTCCTGCCTTCTGGCAGCTCTTCTCATACCTGCACTAGGAACAGGCTCCTCCTGTTACTCTGCCTCTCTACTGTCAGCCTCTGGAGGCTCCGAAATCTGCACATCACTCCTTGATGGCCCTGGCCCCATCTCTGCCTCCAATGCAGAGCCCTCATCCGGGCCTTCCCCAGCCTCCAGGACTGGCCCATGTTCTTCCTCAGCCTCATTGCTGTCCGAATCTGCTTCCAGCTCCATAGGCTGGCGGACCACAACACTTTACTACTGGTTCACATCGTGGCTGCATGCACAGATCACCTATGATGACATCCGGGTCAGTGGGCGGAGCCTTCCGCCGGTTTTCCTACCGATACTTGTGAACCAGTCCGAACCGGGGGCAACCCACCACTGTAGCAGAGAACTCTGACAAAACGTGATCCATTGGAGGAGGAAATGGTAACCCGCTCCAGTATCTTTCCCATGAAAACCCATGGACAGTACCAAAAGGTAAAAAGGTGAGAATGGAATCACTGAAGCAGTCGGCGTGAGCTTTAATGGTCTCTGGGGGATGGTAGAGGACAGGAAGGCCTGGAGGAAAGTTGTCCATGGGGTCGTGATGGGTCGACCTTCACAACTAACGTCTTCACAACTAACAACAAGTTTAAGGAAAAGAAGGCTTAGGGGGTGATACAATTGCCATGTTCTAATATTTTAGGGGCTGCCCCAAAGAAGAGAAAGTCAACCTATTCTCCAAAACCCCAGAAGGCAGGACAAGAAGCAACAGATGGAAACTAACCAAGGAGAGAAGCAACCTGGAATTAAGGAGAAATTTCCTAACAGTGAGGACAATGAATCAGTGGAAGGGTTTGTCTTCAGAAGTTGTGGGTGCTCCATCACTGGAGGCTTTTAAGAAGAGACTGGACAGCTACTTGTCTGGAATGGTGTAGGGCAGGTGTCAGCAACCTGCGGCTCTGGAGTGGCATGTGGTTCTTTCATCCCTCTGCTGCGGCTCCCTGTCACCAGTCAGCTCCACAATTGATAGGGCTTTCAGTTAGGCTATGTAGAGGAAAAAGGACGCCATGCTAGGAGGAGACTCTATGGTGAGAGAACCGGACTTCCAGTCAGCAGAGGAAAAAGGATGCCGCACTAGAAGGAGACACTATGGTGCAGGGAACCGGACTTCCGATTGGCTCCAGAATTGAACAGGGGGCTTCTGGTTAGGGCCATTGTGGCTCTTTGAGTGTTTAAGGTTGCCGACCCCTGGTGTAGGGTCTCCTGCTTGAGCAGGGGGTTGGTCTGGAAGACCTCCGAGATCCCTTCCAACTCTGTTATTCTGTTATCCCCACCAGAATGCAATTGATATATGCAATATATTCTTAATATATTCCACCTTCCCTCTCTTTCTTCCAATACCAGATCTCTCTCTCAGATGCATTGGATCACGTTGCCTCCTACAGTTCAGGAAGACATTACGTCGAACTGAATCTTGTTTTTAAAAGTGATGCAATCCATCTTCTGACGTTAAGAATTCACGGTAGCAATTGCAGCGTATCTGCATTGGAATAATGAATTTGCAAGGAAGGAGCCCGATTGTAAAAGAGCAACCCATATTTCACAATATTTCACATGTTGTAATATTTGCAGTCATGCTTTTTTTTTACAAACGGAGCAATACCAGTTTTATTACCGGGACTTACACAAAATAATCAAATTCCTTGAGGGTTGCAAGCGAAGATTTCAGCTGCTCTAAAGTTATAAACTTACCGCATGTTTATTCAACAGTGGGCTCACGGACACTTCATAATCCATTCCCAAATACATTTACCGGGAAAGGAGAGTACAAAATTCATCAGTGCTTCTTCCAAATGAATTTTGTATAGCTGCCGAGAATTCATACAGGAGATGAAACTTAAGTCGTGTTGGTTAGAGAGCAATCCTGTGATACAATTAGGTAGCAATTTCCATTTTTGGCCAATTAAGTAGCAAGCTTGGGGACTTCACAGTTTTCATCACTCTGTCTTTGATTTCATAACACAGGATTGGGAGGAGAGGGATCTAACCTTGAATTCTGATGCAGAAAAGTCACAGATTCAGTGTTTGTAATAATAACCTTTATTGTCACTGCACAACATATCTGCAATGAGATTGGTGGAGCTCCCTCAGTGCACCTCCTGCTCCAACACGCTGATGATTGCGCGGTTCAGCTGGGATCATCAGAGGCTCCTAAAAGCATTTTTTTCTGCAACCTCTTCGGCTGAAGAGGTTGTAGGAAAAAAATGCCTTTAAAAGCCCCTGGCGATCCCAGCTGAGTGGCCTGATCATCAGAGGCTTTTCAAAGCATTTTTTTCTGCAACCTCTTCTGCCAAAGAGGTTGTAGGGGGGAAAAAAGCCTTTAAAAGCCTCTGACGATCCCAGCCAAATTGCCTGATCGTCAGAGGCTCCTGAAAGCTTTTTTTTCTGCAACTTCTTTGGCCGAAGACGTTGTAGGAAAAAAATGCCTTTAAAAGCTTCTGGCAATCCCCGCTGAGTTGCCTGATCATCAGAGGCTTTTCAAAGCATTTTTTTCTGCAACCTCTTCAGACGAAGAAGTTGTAGGAAAAAAATGCCTTTAAAAGCCTCTGGCGATCCCAGCTGAGTTGCCTGATCGTCAGAGGCTCCTAAAAGCAATTTTTTTTCCTGCAACCTCTTAAGGTTGTAGAAAAAAATGCTTTTAAAAGTTAAAAAAAAAAAGTTGGCCACGCCCACCCAGTCACATTACCCCCACCACCAAGCCACGCCCACAAAATAAGCCACGCCCACAGAACCAGTAGTTTTGCAGCCCTGCCATAAGAGAAAAATGTTTAAATGGGGAGCATGCACATTGAAGCATGATTAATGGGGATTTCTATACCACTTTTGTTCAGTGAGATTCATGCCAGCTTCTGAATTTTCATGCACTGCGCCTTTCAGTCTTCATTCTTCTTAATCAAGAATAATGCTTTAATGAATTATTCATTTGATCATATTTAAAGGGTTTTTTTTTAAAAAAAAAAGAATTAATAATATAGATCTTGTTGGGTTGGTTCTGCATTGATTTCTCATCGTGTAGTTACTGGTTGCCATTTGGATATGAGCAAATAAATTGAAAGCTTTTGAATTTCCTGGACACTTTGAAATTGGTTTGTGTTCCTGGAGTATTTGTATTGTTGTTTGCTTTCAGTAGCGAAGGCTGGATATTTTTAATGCGATTTCCGTATTTTAACATGTAAGAAGAACATAAATCTCGTGAGTGACAGAGTAAAACTTGCATCAGTGCTACTAACCAAAAAGAAATAAATATCACTTTAGTTTGTTAAAAGCCCTGACTGAATTTCAACATACACAAATATTGACAATCCTTGTTGCTTAAAATTCATGATCTCTACCTACTTATATTGCACCATAAGCAGCAAACTTTCCAAGCAGAAAATTAACATTAGATTAAAACTTAGTAACTGAATTGGAAGTTGATGTCAAGAAAAAAAAGGCAATATCTCATTATCATTTAAATTAATTAGTTTGTAGAGATGGCTTCCTTTACAAATGTGATACTCGGTGAGAAAAGCAATAAATATGCTTCATACTTTATTTAAGATTAATTAATTTGTAGAGTTGGCTTGCTTGCCCAATGTGAGAATCAATGAGAAAAACAATACATGGGATTTAACACTTTATTCATAATAGATGCTAGCATATTAAAATAATTTTAATATATTGTCAGAGATGGAGCCCATTGTGGGAAATCACACCTGGGCAAAATGGAGTTAAAATAAAAAGGAGGAATTTTCTTGATATGACATTTATGATGTTTCCTAACTTCATTTCTAAATAGTCATACACTAGTTTTAGAAAATCAGGGACGCAGTGGCTCAGTGGCTAAGACACTGAGCTTGTTGATCGAAAGGTCAGCAGTTCAGCAGTTCGAATCCCTAGTGCCGCATAACGGGGTGAGCTCCCGTTACTTGTCCCAGCTTCTACCAACCTAGCAGTTCGAAAGCACGTAAAAAATGCAAGTAAAAAAATAGGGACCACCTTTGGCGTTGAGTCATGCTGGCCACATGACCACGGAGACGTCTTTGGACAGCACTGGCTCTTCGGCTTTGAAACATAGATAAGCACTGCCCCCTAGAGTCAGGAACGACTAGCACATATGTGCAAGGGGAACCTTTACCTTTTTAGTTTTAGAAAACAAATTTATTCCATTTTCTCAGTTGCAACCCCCATCTCCTAAAGAAGAATGAGAATGAATTAATTTTGGAACGCCTCTGAAGAACTTTATAAAAGCATCCTTACAACTTTCATAAATAACTGAAATTTGGTAAGCTGATACCAAACAGAACCCAGGAAACATCATTGATGAAAAAGCTTGTATGTATAAATGTCCAACTGAATAATAGAATAACAGAGTTGGAAAGGACCTTGGATGTCTTCTAGTCCAAATGCCTGTTCAATCAGGAAATCCTATATCTGTTTTAGATAAATGGTTGTCCAACCTCTCTTAAAAACTTCCAGTGTTGGAGCATCCACAACTTCTGGTGGCAAGTTGTTCTCACTGTCAGGAAATTTCTCCTTAGTTCTAAGTTGCTTCTCCCCTTGGTTAATTTCCATCCATTGTTTCTTGTTCTGCCTTCTGGTGCTTTGGAGAATAGGTTGACTCCCTCTTCTTTGTGGTAGCCCTTGAGATATCGGAAGACTGCTATCATGTCTCCCCTAGTCCTTCTTTTCATTAAGCTAGACATACCCACTTCCTGTAACCATTCTTCATATATTTTAGCCTCCAGTCCCCTAATCCTCTTTGCTGCTCTTCTCTGCACTCTTTCTAGAGTCCCAACATATTTCTAATATTGGTAGTTTGCTAAGGCACCTCCTCGGCTCAACTAGCAATTGTAGACTACCAGGAGAAAATATATTACGACACAAATTGGTATTATGAGTATTTGCTACGAAATGATGTAACACCAACTCTAAAAACTGCTTTCCTGTAACCGGGTGCAATTTCATTGCTGTATAATGATATATGCTTACTTTTTTTCAGTGCTGTTGAAACTTCAACTGGTTGTTAAGTGAATGATTGGTTGTAAGTCAAGGACTATCTGTACAAGGGTTTTTTCCTGTGGAAAATCTACACCATGAGTCACTCAAAACCTGAGTCCGGGATTCAATTCTGAACCACCGAGCTTTAAATGAGTACAAAACTTTAGCTATTTGAGTTCTTTTTGGAAAGAGAAGAGTATGTCTGTGTCTAAGCAATAAACCTAATGAGTCAAATCTCTATAGCCATCCTGAAATTCAGGATATACAGCAATTTATTTTGCAGTATGATTCAAGTGACTCGGCCAATAAATTTACAGCTGTAATAAAAGAAAATAGTTCCTGTGCAGAAAATTAATGGTATTTCCAGCAATTAAGAATCCAACCAGTCTGATCTCTACTGTTTTCTAACATAGAGTGGAAAACAGCTGAATGCTTTCTCTATTCTTTTTCCTTTGTGAGTAAACCGATAATGGGATCAGGATTTAGAATGAAACATAATCTGCACTACCACATTAAGTTCTTAATCATTTAACTATTTGCAGTGGAAGTAAATATCGCTTCTAAAAGAGGCTGTGAGGTAGCTAGCATTCCAATCGTTCTTGTTGGAATTCATTGTTGGAATGTATTTTTATGCAACAACTACAGTAGTATTCAGCCAGTAGATGGAAGTATTTACAAATTTGGATCTATGGTATATGTTCTCTTGTCCTAAGTAAAGTTTCCTGTTTCCTGTTACAGTTAAATAGTTGAGCAGTAAAACACATGGTGACTGTGCTCTTTGTTTGCTCTGTATGGTGCTTTATATAATCAGAATTTCTGTATGGATTTTTTTACATGGAAATGCATGTGATCTTTTAATACTAATTTATTTGTGCGTTTCAAGGTGATGTTGCCAAAACCAGCCAATTGTATTTAGGAATTTTTGTTGATGTTGTTCAGTTACTAATGTCTGACTCATTGTGACCACATGGGCCACCCCTGTGGACCACAGCACACCAGACCCCCTGTCCTCCAGACCCCCTATCTGGAGGGAGAGGGAGAGGGAGGGATCAAATGTGTCATAAGTCCCGAGTCCCTGCATGCCCGCAAGAGATCTAAGTCAAGCCCAACTTGAATGACTTCTTATTCCCACTCACTTTCCACGACTATTAGTAGCTCAGATTTTTGTAGAGAGCTTAAGCTTGCAATCAATCTTTATACTCAATTGAACTACCCGAACCTCCTGATTTCCCTGGTGCTTGATAGCAACTTAACATTATAGCTGTATCTGACTGGGATACTGTTCCTTGGGATATAAACACCACTCATAATTATTGAGTTCCCTTCTTCCAACCTGAGATCTTTCAACTCACCAAATTAAACTTTCAGGAGCATGCTTGAGCAGGATGGTGGACTAGAAGACCTCCAAGGTCTTTCCAACCCTATTATTCTATGCTCTAAGATCCTATTCCACACTGAAAATAATATTTCCTGTTTATTTGGGACTGAATGCGCATAATAGAACCAAGGTGGATGGTCTTTCATTTTATAGAATCATATTCCATTGTAGGTCAGCCATATTTTGGAGATCTCACCCCTTCAGTTTTGGCTATCTATTCTTTTCATGATTTAGAATAACAGAGTTGGAAGGGACCTTGGAGGTCTTCTAGGCCAACCCCCGATTAGGCAGGAAACCCTACACCACTTCAGACAAATGGTTATCCATCATCTTCTTAAAAAAGTCTAGTGTTGGAGCATTCACAACTTCTGGAGGCAAGTCGTTTCACTGATTAATTGTTCTAACTGTCAGGAAATTTCTCCTTAGTTCCAAGTTGTTTCTCTCCTTGATTAGTTTTCATCCATTGCTTCTTGTCCTGCCCTCAGGTGCTTTGGAGAATAGCTTGACTCCCTCTTCTATGTGGCAGCCCCTGAGATATTGGAAGACTGCTAATATGTCTCCCCTAGTCCATGCTCATGCTGGTTGTTTTGTTTTGTTTTTAAATCACCTCCAAAAATTGGATTCTTAGCAAGCAGCTGTCAACTTTGGACTGATCAGCTGAATGGGAACAAGAATGAAGGATCTGGAATGAAAAGAATGATCCGCTGTAGATAAGTGAGAGGAGGCCTTGTGAGAGGAGAGCCGGCCAGGATACTTCCGGGGGTTGAATTGTATCTGCCTTCCCCTCCATTGTTGTGAGAGGGCAATGGAGCCCGGTGACTTGGACCATGGATCAGAATTCTGTCCCTCTATGTTTTTAACATCTGGTGGTCTCTGACCTTGGACTATTCCCCCCCCAAGGGTCTTGATGTACTCAGTATCTGAATTGCTTGCCCTGCGAGATTCCCCCCTCGCGCAGGTTTGGCCCTCCACCTTACCAAGGGCCTATCTCGATGACGGACTTTGGAGTCCGGAGAGATGGTATGACGCAAAGAAGGGTGTGTGGGGCTTTTTGGTGAAGTGTTTTAATAAGATTTTAAGGGATCCGGGGAGGGGGGTTTGTAATAATTTTTTAAGGGGAATTGAGAAGACGACCGATGGGGATGGGGGGGGGTCATCCTCCATGGTCAGAGCCTAGCCCGGCATGGGGTAACGGTTTGGGGGGTGCAGAACGAGGGATTGGAGGGGGGACAGAGGATCATATTTATGAGGGTTGCACCATCAGCACGGTAGTTGGGAGGGGCAGATATGGCGGGAGCAGGGGACCACATCATGTGTCGGGGGCGCGCGCTCGCTATTTGAGAGCGATTGCTCGCCCCGGTCTCCAAAGCTCCACTCGGACACTAGGTAGCACAGATACTCAGGATCTGGGCCTTCGGTTGATGCTGTGCAATGCCAGGTCCGTGGTAAATAAGGCCCCCCTCATCTGTGATCTTATAAAGGAGGGGGGAGCGGACCTGGCAGGTATTACGGAAACCTGGTTGGGTCCAGAGGGAGGGGTCCCTCTGGTTGAGATGTGCCCACCAGGTTTCAGAGCATTCCATCAGCCAAGGGCCCAGGGGAGGGGTGGGGGGGTAGCGGTTATTATTAACGAAGATCTAGGTCCAAGGGAGACCACTGTGCCACAGATTGCTGGATGTGAGTCCCTCCTTATGAAATGGGGTCATGGGGTTCAGTTGGGCTTGTTGCTCACGTACCTGGCTCCCTGCCACGTGGCAACAGCCCTGCCCGAGCTACTCGACGTGATAGCCACGGTGGCAGTGGATACACCCAGGCTTATGGTCATGGGTGATTTCAACTTGCCTTCCGTTGGTGAAACATCTGAGGTGGCTCGGGAGTTCATGGCTTCCATGACGGCCATGGACCTGACCCAATTAGTTCATGGCCCCACTCATAGGGGGGGGCATACTCTGGACATGATTTTTGTCTCTGGCCAGTGGTTGAGTGATCTGGTTATAGGGGGTATAGACATAGAACCCTTGTCATGGTCTGATCACTCGCTCCTTCGCCTAGATCTCCGAACCGCTACACCCCGCCGCAGGGAGGCGGAACCAACTAGATGGGTCCGCCCCAGGCACCTGATGGATCCTGATAGGTTCCAGATGGAGCTTGGGCCGTTTCCTGAGGATCTGGCACACGACTCGGCCGAGGACCTGGTAGCTGCCTGGAATCGGGCGGCTGGTGGAGCCTTGGATCGAGTCGTGCCTTTGCGGCCTCTGACCCGGTACGGATCTCGAGCAGCTCCCTGGTTTACCGAGGAGCTGAGAGAGATGAAGCGCCGGAAAAGACGCCTAGAGAGTGGTTGGAGGGCCAGTCTCGCTGAATCTGATCGAACACTGGTAAGGTCGCATATTAAGACCTACCTAGTGGCGATAAAGGCGGCAAAGTTGAACTACTTTTCCGCATTTATTGCGTCATCAGGGAATCGTCCGGCCGCCCTGTTCAGGGTGACCCGCTCTCTGCTTCACGCGGGAGTGCGGGAGGACCCCTTGGAAGGCAGGGCGGAGGATTTCGGACAATACCTGTATGACAAAATTGCTCAGATTCGGGGGGATTTGGACTCCGACTGGGTAGATCTGGGCGGGGTGACAAGGAATAGTCTTGAGAATGTTATCTGGGAAGAGTTTGACTTTGTGACTCCTGATGATGTGGACAGGATTTTGGGGAGACTTAGTGCGGCCACATGTTTACTGGACCCGTGTCCCTCCTGGTTGGTACTGGCCTCCCGGGAGGTTACACAAGGCTGGCTCCAGGGCATTATCAACGCTTCCTTGAGTGAGGGTCACTTCCCTGCCGCCTTGAAAGAGGCGGTGGTGAGGCCCCTCCTCAAGAAGCCTTCCCTGGACCCAGCAGTATTAGCTAACTATCGTCCTGTCTCCAACCTTCGCTTTATTGCGAAGGTTGTTGAGAGTGTGGTTGCGCAACAGTTTCCACAATTCCTGGAGGAAACATCTTATCTGGATCCGTTCCAGTCGGGTTTCAGGTCTGGGCACAGCACAGAGACGGCATTGGTCGCGTTGGTTGATGATCTCTGGAGGGCTCGGGACAGGGGATGTTCCTCTGTCCTAGCCCTATTAGATCTCTCAGCGGCTTTTGATACCATCGACCATGGTATCATGCTGCACCGGCTGGAAGAGTTGGGGGTGGGGGGCACTGTATTACAGTGGTTCTCCTCCTTTCTCTCCGACCGGTCGCAGTTTGTGTTGACAGGGGGGCAGAGGTCGACCTCGAGGCCTCTCGTTTGTGGAGTGCCGCAGGGGTCGGTCCTCTCGCCCCTTCTGTTCAACATTTATGTGAAGCCGCTGGGTGAGATCATCCGTGGCTTTGGGGTGAGATACCATCAGTACGCTGATGACACCCAGCTGTACATCTCCACCCCAGGC
This sequence comes from Ptyas mucosa, assembly GCA_012654045.1. Classification (NCBI taxonomy): domain Eukaryota; kingdom Metazoa; phylum Chordata; class Lepidosauria; order Squamata; family Colubridae; genus Ptyas; species Ptyas mucosa. The sequence goes on from WNWU01000049.1 coordinate 4,989,091, forward strand.
CACCCCAATGATGCCCTCGAAGTGATGTCCCAGTGCCTGGAAGCCGTGCGGATCTGGATGGGGAGAAACAAACTCAAGCTCAACCCGTCCAAGACGGAGTGGCTGTGGTTCCCGGCATCCCGATATAGTCAGTTGACTCCATCACTGACTATCGGGGGCGAGTCTTTAGCCCCCGCAGAAAGGGCTCGCAATCTGGGAGTCCTCCTGGATAGGCAGCTGTCCTTGGAGGAACATCTGACAGCTGTAGCCAGGGGGACCTTTTGTCAGGTTCGCCTGATTCGCCAGTTGCGGCCCTTTCTTGATCGGGATTCCCTGTGCACAGTCACTCACGCCCTTGTCACTTCCCGCCTAGACTACTGTAATGCTCTCTACATGGGGCTCCCCTTGAAGAGCACCTGGAGGCTCCAACTGGTCCAAAATGCGGCCGCGCGGGTAGTGACGGGAGCAGCGTGGCGCTCCCACATAACACCGCTCCTGCGCGAGCTGCACTGGCTTCCGGTGGTCTTCCGGGTGCGCTTCAAGGTGTTGGTGATCACCTTTAAAGCACTCCATGGCATAGGGCCTAGTTATCTCCGAGACCGCCTGCTGTCACCGATGACCTCCCATCGACCCGTGCGCTCCCACAGAGAGGGCCTCCTCAGGGTGCCATCAGCCAAACAATGTAGGCTGGTGACTCCCAGGGGGAGAGCCTTCTCTGTGGGGGCACCCACCCTCTGGAACCAGTTGCCCCCGGAGATTAGGAGAATTCATGACCTCAGTGCCTTCCGCCGTGCCCTAAAAACACATTTTTTCCAACAAGCCGGGCTGGCTTAAGAAGAAATTTTAAATATTTTTAATATTTTAATTGGTCTGTGAGTTTTAAATTTTGTAGCCAAATTATATATATATTTTAAATGTCTTAATATTTATATTTTATGTTTTTTATGTCTGGCTGTACACCGCCCTGAGTCCTCAGGGAGAAGGGCGGTATATAAATTGGAAATAAATAAAATAAATAAAGATCAAGTTTTCATCCGCTCCAAGTTAAATGTGAAAGTAATCCACTCTTTCCTGTTAAATTTAGCATCTTAAGGATATCGGGATACCCCTCCTAGTTCCCTTGTATGTCTGAAAAATCTGTTGGAAAATTTGATTACAGGCAATCCTGAAAGCACAATAAGAAGGATATTGAAGTGGGTTTTGAATTATTGATTCGACTGTTTTTTTAATATATATATATATTCTGCCGTTTATATGCCCCTCAGTCCCACAAGGCTTAATATGACTTGCGACAATAACAAACAAACAAAATTACCCCAATGCAACTTAAAATAAAAAATCTCATTACCAACAGGACAAAGCAATAAATGGAGGCAAGCCAGGAATGAATATTGAGAATACAAGAGAACTTATACTATTTTACATGAAAGTTATAGGAACTGGGCTTGGCTAGTCTAGTGAAGAGAAGGACCAGGGGAGACAGGATAGCAGTCTTCCAATATTTGAGGGGCTGCCACAGAGATGAGGGCATCAAGCTATTTTCCAAAGCACCCAAAGGCCAGACAAGGAATAATGGATGGAGATTGATCAAGGAGAGATTCAACTTGGAAATAAGAAGAAATGTTCTGACAGTGAGAACCAACCAACCAAAAGAATACCGCATCCAGTTTTGGTCACCACAGTATAAAAAAGATGTTGAGACTCTAGAAAGAGTGTAGAAAAGAGCAACCATGATGATGAGGGGATGATTGGAGGCTAAATATATGAAGAACAGTTACAGGAACTGGGCCTGGCTAGTCCAATGAAGAGAAGGACCAGGATAGCAGTCTTCCAATATTTGAGGGGCTGCCACAGAGAGGAGAGGGTCAACCTATTCTCCAAAGCACCTGAAGGCCAGACAAGGAAATAATGGATGGGAAACTGATCAAGGAGAGATTCAACCTGGAAACAAGGAGGAATTTTCTGACAGTGAGAACAATCAACCCATGGAAAAGAAGCTGCCTTTGGAAGTTGTGGGAGCTTCATCCCTGGAAGCTTTCAAGAAGCGACTGGACTGCCCTCTGTCAGAAATGGTGTAGAGTCTCCTGCCTGGGGCAGGGGTTGGACTAGATGACCTCCAAGGTTCCTTCCATCTCTGTTATTCTATATTCAATGGAACAAAAGTTGCCACCAGAAGTTGTGAATGCTCCAACACTGGAAGTTTTTGAGAACCATTTCAGACCATTTGTCTGATGCGGTGTAGGGTTTCCTGCTTAGGCAGGGGGCTGGACTAGACCAGTGATGGCTAACCTTTTTGCCATCACGTGCCAAAAGCGAGGGTAGTGAGGGAGGGGGATTGCATGCGCGCATGCCCACACCCATAATTCGATGCGCCCTGTCCCCCCACGCATGCAGACATGACCCCCCCGCTCTCCCTCCGTTTTTGGCACACAATGGCACAGTGGGCCCAGTAAGCCCATTTTTTGCCCTCCCCAGGCTCCAGAGCCTTTCTAGGATCCTGGGGAAGGTGAAAACAGCCCATTTCCCCACTTCCAGTGGGCCAGGAAGGCCCGAAAATCAACTGGCCAGTACGCACATGCGTGCTGGACTGAGGTAGGGCAACGCTCGCGTGCCCACAGATATGCTCGGTGTGCCACCTGTGGCACCCGTGCCATAGGTTCGCCATCACGGGACTAGACCAACTCTCTTGTTCTGTTCTTCTCATTCTCCTTTCTGAATTTTGGTGCCCAGAAAGAGTATTCCGAGTGGCCTCTGACTTGGGCAGAACAGAGTCATTTTATTTGATGCAAAATTTAAGCAATCGTTTTTCATCTGAATAACATCGTTGCGTGCTAAAGTATAATAACTTGTACATCATCTACTTCGTGTTCTTTGTTCTCAAGCAATCCCGACAGGCTGAGAATCAGTCAATGTTTCGTGACTTACGACGTTCACGCCACAAACAAAAACGTAGGGAAATCTTTTTTTTTTTCTTTTTCCTAGAGGAAAAGATTAAAAAAAAAATCATTAGGGAAATACGTAGGCTGATCCATCAAAATGATATCGCATGAAAAAGAAGAAAACAACAAATGTTGGCTACGAGTCAGCGTTTGATTTATAGTTTAAATGTGCTTGGTAAATAAAACCAGAGGTATAAGCATTTGTTTGTGTTTCTCTCCCTCTCCCTCTCTCTCCCCCTCTCCCTCTTCCTCTCCCTCCCTCTCTCTTTCTCTCTCTCTCTCTTTCTCTCTCACTTTCTCACTCTCACTTTCTCTCTCCCCCTCTTTCTCTCTCTTTCTTTCTCTCTCTCTCTTTTTGACTCCCTCCCTTTTCCTCTCCCTCTGTCTCTGTCTCCCTCTCTCCCTCTCTCTCTCTCACTCACTCACTCTCTTTCTCACTTTCTTTCTCTCTCACACTCTCTTTCTCTCTCACACTCTTTCACTTTCCCTCCCCTTCTCTCTTTCTCTCTCTCTTTCTCTCTCACTTTCTCACTCTCACTTTCTCTCTCCCCCTCTTTCTCTCTCTTTCTTTCTCTCTCTCTCTTTTTCCCTCCCTCCCCTATCTCTCTCACACTCACTCTCATTGTGGGAAAAAATAATAATAATTTACCATGCAGAAGGCCCTGTACTGTCAGGATAAATTTAGTAAGTGACTGTGCAAAACAAGTGTGAGTATTTTTGAGACCATTGAATGCACATCAAGTGCCCTGTGACATGTGTGTGTGGGGGGGGGAGAGCAAATATATAATAGCAGAAATAACCATGATTGACCACCAAAGGATGAAATCCCCTCAGTATGGCATAGATCAGAAAACTAAACCGTTTTATACCAAATTTATATTTCGCTGATAAAGAAATAAAAGGAAACTAGTATAGATCTCATCAGCTAGCCATACCCTTACTTGGATTTGAACTTGGTCTGCCTGCATGTTAGGCAGTTATATTAACCTCTGAGCCACAAGTTCTCTTCTCTTCATCAGCTTGAGCCAGGGGAGAGATTATTCCACATGTTGGGATAGACCAGGTGCCTCGATAGAAAAACACTTTCTCTCCCCCCTGGCTCAAGCTGATGAAGGGAGGAGAACTTGTGGCTCAGAGGTTAATACAACTGCCTAATATGCAGGCAGACCAAGTTCGAATCCGAGTAAGGGTATGGCTAGCTGATGAGAGCTAAATAGATTGAAATAGATCTATACTAGTCTCCCTTTATTTCTTTATCAGCAAAATATAAATTATTTCACAGGTAGTGAAGGTAAGTGAATACCACCCCTGATATGTGTGTGGGTGTTTGGGTGTTTGTGTGTCTCAGCTGAATTCCACAATTAATTAAAAAGATAACTGGTAGTGAATTCTTTCAGAAGCCATGCCTGGCTGACGTTTCGTCGTTTGTTTGTGAACATTATGACAAATGCAGAGAGAAATTGCTTTGGGCATCAAGTAATTTATTGCTGGATTGCAGGCAGCCAAATACCTTTGAAGGGAAACTGTGGGTTTTCTCATCTATTTGTCAATAGAGGGACTTCAAGTTTGCCGGGGAAGGAGATCAGGAGGTCTCCATCAATAGTTCATAAAGGGCTTTTCAGAAAAAAGACCGAATAAGAAATAGACGTAGGTGGGATATAGGGATTTCCAACTGGTTAAATCAGATATGCATGTTTCCAGAATGGATCTGGCCTTTAATGGCGGTTAGTCCTGAAGTTACGGCAAAAACTGAGCCCCAAATTTTTGTTGCTAAGCAAGACAGATGCTTAGGGTAACAGATTTGATTTTAGGAGGCATGTAGAAGAAAGCATTAACAACAACAACAACATCAATAATACAAGTAGCCCTTGACTTATGACCACAATTGAACCCAAAATTTGTGTTGCTAACCAAGACAGTTAGGTGAAATTTGCCTCATTTGATGACCTTCCTTGCCATAGTTGTTAACTGAATCACTGCAGCTGTTTAGTTAGGAACACGGTCCTTAAGTGAATCTGGCTTTCCCCCGTTGACTTTGTTTGTCGGAAGGTCACAAAAGGGGATCATGTGACACACACACCCCGGGATGCTGCAACCATCATAAATAAGAGCTAGTTGGCAAGTGCCCGAATTTGGATCACGTGACCATGAGGGATGCTGCAAAGGTCGTAAGCATGAAAAAATGATCGTCAAATTTTTCAGTGCCACTATAACTTTGGACGGTCACTAAACGAACTGTGATTAAGTCAAGAACTACCTGTATAGCTTTACCTTTTTAAAGTTGGGCAGAGAGGAGAGAGAGAGAGGGAGGGAGGGGGAGAGAGAGAGGAGAGGGGGAGGGGGAAGGGAGGGAGTTAGAGGGAGGGAGGGGGAGGGGGACAGAGACAGGAGAGGGGGAGGGAGTTAGAGGAGAGGGAGAGGGATGGATGGAGAGAGGGAGAGAGGGAAGGGGAAGGAGGGGGAGGCAGAGAGAGGGAGGGGAGGGGGGATAGAGAGGGGAGAGGGAGGGGAGAGGGAGGAGTAGGGAGGGGGAGAGGGAAGGAGTTAGAGGAGAGGGAGAGGGAGGGAGGGAGAGAGAGGGAGGGAGGGGGAGGGAGGGGATAGAGTGAGAGAGAGAGGGAGAGAGGGAGGGGGAGAGAGGGAGAGAGATAGAAAGGGGAGAGTGGGAAAGAGAGAGGGAGAGAGAGAGTTACCCTGTGGTGAGACTGTCGGCCAATAAATTTTACAAATAAAATAAATTATAAAAATAAAATCACACCTTCGGCATCTGCAAGAGCCATAAATTCAGAGGTGGTATTCAGCCGGTTCGGACCGATTCAGGCAAACTGGTAGTTCACTCTCCCACCCACATGCAATCCCATCCTATATCACTGTATTTTCAACGCTGCACGTATGTACAGATGGCGCATGTGAACAAATTGCTGTGTTGTTTGATGTCGTACGCATGTGGACGGTGCATGAGAGCAAATTGCCATGTTTTGTGACACCGCATGCATGCACGCTCACATTTCCGGTGCTGGGTGAACCGGTTGCTACAGTATGTAACTGCATAAATTCAAGTGTGTTCATTGTTTATTCCTTCCAGATTTTGCTTAATACTCAGCTCCATGTCATATGTCGTATTTGCCAAGAATGGCTCTCCAACATTGCATTTTCTTGACATATCCATCTTCTCCTTATCTTCTCCTTATCCTCTCCCATTCAGTCATTATATCAGATTTTCAGTGAATTCTCACACTCTTTCAATTAGACTTACATATATTTTGAGTAACTGTTAAGCCAGGAGTGAAATGCTCCAGATTCGAACCGGATCGTCTGATCCGTTAGTGATGGCGGCGGGTGGTTCGGAGAACCGGTAGCAAAAATCCCTGCCCTTCGCCTTCCCATGCCCAGCTGAGTCATCAGAGGCTTTTTTTGGGGGGGGGGGTTACTTTTAAAAGCATTTTTTCTATAACCTCTTCGGCCATAGAAAAGCCCCTGATGATCACGCGGCTCAGCTGGGATCGTCAGAGGCTTTTAAAACCTCGGTTGAAGAGGTTGTAGAAAAAATGCTTTTCAAAGGCTCTGACGATCCCAGCTGAGTTGCCTGATCGTCAGAGGCTTTTAAAAGCATTTTTTCTACAACCTCTTCGGCAGAAAGAGGTTGTAGAAAAAAAAAATGCCTTTAAAAGAAAAAAAAAAAGCCTCTGACAAAACCGGTTCAGATTTCACCACTGTGTTAAGCCACAACAGTTCTCTTATTTTTATTGTTTATGGTACTTACACATTAAGAAGACGGTGGAAAATGTTAATAATTTTTCTGAATTTGTGCTGTGCTGCAATTGGCAACCAAATATATTGCCTTAAACACCTACAGATTTTCTACCTTTTAAAGGAGTTTAATAAATATTTTAGTCCTGTAGATGGTGGATGTTTGGCCCTTTACCAGATAAGCACTTATGTGGAGTCTTAATAATAAAACGGAGCTGTACGGAATTAATCTGTAAATGCAAGATTTCTTTTTTTAAAGTTGCTATAATTGAGATCAAAATTTTCAAATATGGAATTATTTGCCAGGTAAACAGCACCTTTTAAAAGTTGATGGTAAATTCACTTCAGAGGGGAAAAAAATGACTGCACTCTGGTTTATTCCAATTTCTTTGAAAAGCCATTTTTTAAAATTCATCTATTTTAGATACAAATCGAGTATTAAATCATTCATAAGATAAAATAAAGCAGGTTGAAATGCACTGCTGAAATTTGGGGTGGAGGGAAGCTGGACTTTAATATTTTAAATCCATAAATAAATGTACCCATCATATTAAAATAGAAAAGAGTGGAGAAATTTAAAGAAACAAAATATATATTTGCATCCACAAGGTCAGTTCAAGTTACTGTTTGGAAACTTCAAAGCCTGTTACATTTATTTCCCCTTTTAGCTCTAAAAATACTCAATTTCTCACACTGGAAAACTCTTGAATTCTTATCTCAGTAACTCCAGAATTCAAGATGAAAGCTCTGTTGATAAATTTGTTGCAAGCTTAGTTGCTGTTGAGACATTTAACAGAAAATGGCGTGTTTCTAAGTTGCTGGGTGTTTTTTTAGTAAGTACTTCAAAACTTTGTCTTTCGTCTCTTCAACCGCATTTAGAATATTGCACCCAATTCTGGTCAGCACGATGCAATAAAAATATTGAGACCATAGAAAGAGTGCAGAGAAGAGCAAGAAAGACGATTATGGATCTGGAGGCAGAAACATATGAAGAATGGGTTGCAGGAGCTGGGTATGTCTAGTCTAGTGAAAAGTAGGATTAGGGGCAGAAGTGGGATTCCCTTACCTTACCTACCAGTTTGCAAATGTGAGCGCGTGCACATGGCCTTCTGCACATGTGCAGTGCCCTCTTTCCCCAAAAATAAGACACCCCCTGATATTAAGGGAGGAAGGAGGGAGGGAGGGAGGGAGGAAGGAAGGAAGGAAGGAGGGAGGGAGGAAGGAAAGAAGGAATAGCATTTATATATTGCTTCATACCCTGTTTCCCCAAAAATAAGACACCCCATGATAATA
>WNWU01000049.1:5003011-5014138 GCA_012654045.1 Ptyas mucosa
AGAGAAGAGAAGAGAAGAGAAGAGAAGAGAAGAGAAGAGAAGAGAAGAGAAGAAAATTCTTTATTGGCCAAGTGTGGTTGGACGCACAAGGAATTTGTCTCTGGTGCAGAAGCTCTCATTGTACATACAAGGTGATAAGTCATATATCATAAATCATAAGATACAATCAACCATTGATAAATCGCAATATATCAATAGGAGAAAGCAATAAGAAAGATGAGAGGTGAGAAAGATGAGAAGGAGGAGACAGTGACAAGGATAATAGCAATACAGCTTACTACAGGGGTAAATATCTTTGCGGAGAAGTCAGCGCTGTAGAGTTAGGTATTTCGCAGAGGGATGGCCTGGCTGCCAGAAACGCTGAATGTTGGTCCTTTGTGATCTAGGTAAGTGTGTTCTGGACTCGATGACTCAGATCAGTTTTCGTCTTCGCCGCTCAACATCCATTGGAGGCGTGGGATGTAAGCCTTCGAAATAAGTGGGTAGCTTTGCATATTTTACCAGGTATTCGTGCAGGAATTCTGGTGGAAGTAAGGGAAGGAGAAATTTCATGGAGAGTCAGCCCACGCAAGATGAAAGCTATCTACGTGCCAAATTAATTGGCCCGATCGTGCTGATTGTAAGATTTTTTTTTTCCCTTTCTTTTACCGCTTAAGAATTAAGCCACGTTGACAATCACACTGATGTCTCGGTCATGCTGTTTTAGACGGAAGATGCGCGGCATTCCGAAAATGCAAGCCTCTTCTGGTCTGGCTTGTTTTGATGAGGAACATATTCTTGACTTTCTTCCAGAGAAGCTGTCTAGCCATATCGAATGTCCTTAAGCAAACCACACTTGATTTCCTTGGAGACCAAAGCTTTTTAGCTTCACGTGGCGTTGAATATAAGATTGCTCTAGACTCAAATTCTCGGGTGCCCTAATTCGGCTCTGTTCCCTGCTGGCACTCGGTGTATATGTGAGTGGGAGGCTATGAATGAATGGGAAATGAATGCAATCTGTACTAGTAAGCAAGTATGCTCCGTTCGGTATTTATGCTTGAGCTGTGGCTATGCATTTAATGAGGCTATGATCCCTTGAATTGCTTTCATTATTACATACAGCAAGATCTCCCCTTAATAACTTCGGGCACGCTAAAAAACTAATGATGTTTTTGACATAATTTCAAATCTTAACTGGCAATCTGTCAGGTCATTGCGCAGCGATATCGGTACATAGAGTCCCTATCTCTCAAATGCCTACAATAGACGGAGAAATGGAAATAGAATAACAGAGTTGGAAGGGACCTTGGAGGTCTTCTAGTCCAACCCCCTGCCTAGGCAGGAAACCCTACACCACTTCAGACAAATGGTTATCCAACATCTTCTTAAAAACTTCCAGAGTTGGAGCATTCACAATTTCTGGAGTCAGGTTGTTCCACTGATTAATTGTTCTAACTGTCAGGAAATTTCTCCTTAGTTCTAAGTTGCTTCTCTCCTTGATTAGTTTCCACACATTGCTTCTTGTCCTGCTCACAGGTGCTTTGGAGAATAGTCTGACTCCCCTCTTCTTTGTGGCAGCCCCTGAGATATTGGAAAGACTGCTATCATGTCTCCCCTGGTCCTTCTTTTCATTAAACTAAACATACCCAATTCCAGAAACCGTTCTTCATATGATTTAGCCTCCAGTTCCCTAATCCTCTTTGTTGCTCTTCTTTGCACTCTTTCTAGAGTCTCCACATCTTTTTTACATTGTGGCGACCAAAACTGGATGCCATATTCCAAGGGTGGCCTTACCAAGGCCTTATAAACACTTCACATGATCTTGATTCTATCCCTCTGTTTATGCAGCCTAGAACTGAGTTGGCTTTTTTGGCACAGGGGTACGGTTTTCACAGCGACAGCCAAATCCTGTTGTATTTGCATCTGTCAAGGATGAGAAGGTGTGCTTTCTATGTTTGGTAATCCCATTATTATTATTTTAAAAAAAACCTCACAGCCCCAGATTTTGAATGCACAGAAATACCGATTAATGGATTTTTGTGGATTAATCACATCATTATGTGACAAAATTCCGCTTACTTCCCCTAAAGATGACAGGCTGAAGTTAGAAAACATCGCAGCAGGATACTGATCCATAGGCCGGACTCGTGTTTCCTCCCACTTTTGAAGTAGCAGAAATGGTTTGCCAATTGCGCAGTGGCAGATAAGACTCATCTGGGTTGAGGGTTAACGTCATTGCCCAGAGGATCATTGGTTGCCCTCTTCCCTCTTTGAAAGAGCTTTATAGCTCCCGCTGCCTTAAGAAAGTTCAAAACGTTCTTAAAGATCCATCGCATCCTGGGCATCTTTTTTTTTTTTTATTTGAACTGTTACCATCTGGCAGACGGTACAGGACAATAAAGACAAGGCTTAAAAACAGCTTCTATCCCAGAGCAGTAACTGTTGTGGTCCGCCAGCAGCCTGTGGAGCTGGCAGCGGAGTCGGGCAGTGAGGAGGCTGGGGAGGACAATGGGCCAGTCCTGGAGTCTGGGGAAGGCCCAGATGAGGGCTCTGCATCGGAGGCAGAGATGGGGCCAGGGCCATCTGGGAGCGATATGCAGACTCCGGAGCCTCCAAAGGTGGATAGCAGAGAGGAGAGGAACAGGAGGAGCCTGTTCCTAGTGCACACATGCAAAGAGCTGCCAGAAGGCAAGAGCAGCTAAACCAAAAAGGACATCTCGGGAGTAAGGCCAGGAGGAGAGCCCTCATCCGAGCCTTGCCCAGACTCCAAGACTGGCCCATGTTCCTCCCCAGCCTCCTCACTGTCCGATTCCGCTGCCAGCTCCGCGGGCTGCTGGCGGCTCACAACAGCACCCTAGATAACCTCCTGACTTCCCAGCTGTCCCCTATGCCCTGATTTGTTTCACCAGTACCACCCTTCACATCAAATCGACTTAATGCCTAGTTGAATCTACAAGCAGGAAATCAGCTCAGTGAACTTGAGTTAATATAACAAAAGAAAATGCTCACTTGGGGTGTAGTTGCTCATTGGGAGAGAGAAAAATGCTAACATCCATAGTTTCTTTTCTCTCTCTCTCTCTCTCTCTCTCTCTCACTTTAGTCCCCCGGTGTTTCCACTCAGGATTTATCTGTAAATGAAAGACTCCAAAAATCCTTTTTAATCCCAAATCTCCTATTTGCTGAAGCACGGGCTTCGCAATGCCTTGAAGTGTATATCTTTGAACGCTTATTGCCTCCTTCAACGACAGTATATCAAAATAGGTTCTGCACAACCATTTAAATCCCCCCCCCTTTTTTTGCCACTGTCTTGCAGAACTAGCCACGCTCCAAAATCAGAATTGTGGCTTGCACGCCTGGTTTAATGGCGATAGGGGACGCCGACCTTACTTAATTAAATCAAGTTATTTATAGAGCTCACGCCTGTTTTTTTTTTAAAAAAAAACCACGGCGTAGCGGGTTCTGCGATCGCGATGTTGACATGGTTAAACAGTTGATTTTTCAGAAATGTGACTGCTCAGCTAAACCCTTCCTTGTGTGACTGTCAAAGAGCATTAATGCTTTTTTTCCCCTTTTCTCGAACGCTGATTTGACTGTATTTTTACGCCGGCTTTTCAACGCTTTCGCTTCAGCCAAAACTATCCAGTGGTTGCTCCCTACTGAGCAAAGCTCATGGTCAGCAGAGTAGGGAAAATCTAATTATTCCCCCCCTCCTAAAAAAAAAAGCCTAACGATGCTTAAGCGTGGTGTTTTTATAAAGTATCTAACCCATGTGGAGAAATAGTGTTTCACTAACACTGTTAGTAAATATAATACTGCATATACTACAGTAGGTTAAATGCCGCAAGGGTGAATTATTTTGATCAACTTTTAAGGGTAATTTAAGGGTAATTGACCTTGGCAGCTGGAAAAATAGCAATAGCAATAGCATTCAGACTTATATACCGCTTTACAGTGCTTTACAGCCCATTTCTAAGCGGTTTACAGAATCAGCATATTGCCCACAACAATCTGGCTCCTCATTTTACCCACCTTAGAAGGATGGAAGGCTGAGTCAATCTTGAGCCTGATGAGATTCTAACTACCAAATTGCAGTCAGCCGGCAGTCAGCAGAAGTAGCCTGCAGTACTGCATTCTAACCACTGCGCCACCATGGCTCATAGTCAGGGGTGGGATCTAAAATTTGTGGGTGTGGCTTATTCTGTGGGCGTGACTTGATGGTCATGTGACAATTCTTTAGGATTTAGCAGAGGTACTGGTCTACCAGGCTTTTAACTGCTTGCAGAGCTGTACCGAGCTACCCATTTATTTTTGCAGGCACTGGTCTACTCATTTGTTTTTGGAGGCACTGGTCTACCCATTTATTTTTGCAGGCACCGGTCTACACATTTGTTTTTGGAGGCGCTGGTCTACCACCACATTGCCTTTTAACACTGATCAGCTGTAGGGCGGCCCTTTGAAGCCCCGCAGCAAGAGTTTAAACAGTTTGTTTCCTTCTAGCTGATCAGCTGGGACTCAGGAGGCAGCAATAGATTTGGGTGGGGCCAAATAAAAGGTAAGAATAATGTGGGGGGCGTCGTCACCGCTACCGGCTCGGCAGAACCGGGCCAAACCAGGAGGAACTCACCACTGCTCATAGTGCAGGATCACTTACACCAGGGGTGTCAAACTCAAATTCATTGAGGGCTGCATCAGAGTTGTGTTTGACCCCAGGAGGGGCATGGCCAGCTTGACGTCACTCGTGTCAGGGGTGCCTGTGGGGACCTGAACACTCTGTTAGCAAAATTGGGCTCCCGAGCTCCATTTCCAGCTGCACCGGCCTCCTGAAACCCTCTGCCAGTGAAAATGGAGTGCAGGAGGACTGCCCGCGGCCCTCCTGAGCTTTGTTTTCACTGGCAGAGGCACCACAGGCCAGTCCCCTTGCTGTTTCCAGGGTGGCCCTACAGATTGGATTTAAGCATCCAGAGTATTAAGAGTATTAAGCATTAAGAGTCCAGTGGTGGAGTCAAGAAAGGAATCAGTCTAGAGTCTCTACATTCCCGCAAATGGTCTAAATCCAATTCCCCTTGAATTCCATTGACTCTTATCTATTTCCAATTTAGTGCTGACTGTTAATTGACTTAGAGGCATGAGCCTCTAGTGGCATCAACTTAACTGGAACTTAACTCCTGATTTTTTGTGTGCGCGAGATGGACTCAACCTCCCCTGTGGGGCCATTTTTGAAGAAACACATCCTACTTCTCCAATTTTGCAAGGAAAGGGATCTGAGCCCAGGACACATTGCATTTTAGGATCAGTGCTGGTCCTTTGGATCCGTCTCCCAAGGGACAGCAAGTTTGCCTTCTTACTGACGGTTTCTGAACAGAACTTCAGAGGAGTTCTGGAGATCATTTGAGTTAACCTTGCCATCTTTTTATCTCTTGATTCATTCCATTTGGATCCTCGTCTTTCTTTATTACAATCCAAGACAAGGACAACCTAAGTTTTAAAAAGCCAATCACCTCAAAATATAATAACACTATAAGCATATTATCAGTTTAATGTATGATATACTTTTATTAATGAATTTGGATATGATGTAGCCAAGGGCGGGATTTAGCCGGTTCGGACCAGTTTGGGTGAACCAGATGCTAATTTTAAATCTGGTTCACCAAACTGGTAGTTGCAAGGACTGGCTGGCCCCGCCCCCTCCCTTCCCAGGATCTCCACGTGGCCCATTTTGGGTGCCAGGTAAGTGCAACACCTGTGCGGAGACTCTGGGAGGGCAAAAAATGGGCCTCCTGGAAGTTCTGGAAGTCCAAAAACGGGGCCATTTCCGGTCTCTGGAGGGCCTCCGGAGCCCAGGGGAAGCCGTTTTTGCCTTCCCGGAGGCTCGAGAAAAGCCTCCGGAGCTTGGGGAGGGCAACCCCCCCACCATGATGCAGGAGGCTGAGTATGCCACACCCACCATGGCCACGGCCACCCAGCAACAGGGCAAAGAACCGGTTGTTAACGTTTTTGAATCCCACCCCTTGATGTCGCCCTATGGTTCTCAATTTTTTTCCTTCGCCACAGACCCTCTTTAAATGCCTTTTGTGGCCACGGACCACCAAGATTTAAATTATAATATTTCTTCCATCCTTCGTAAACCCCCTATGATGACATCGCGCCCCCCTCTCCCAAGTTCCGTGGATCACACGTTGAGAACCCCTGATGTAGCACATTGTTCAAGTACAAAATTTAGCAATTAAAAAAAGATGGTGTCAGAGCACCTGTCATTTAACATAGTCATGTGGGGTGCTCTATAAAACACCTCGTGCAAGGAAACCGTATTCCAGTCCCTGCTTCAGCTAGTCAGTTGTGCTAAACTGAAATATTCCGCTTTTAGAAAAGGAATGGAATATGACTGTAACTCAGTGTTGTGGCCCATATGTGGCATGTGCAGCTAGTAGCTGATTCAGACAGCAAGGAGGTTGGTGTGGTGCTGTGCCAGCAGCCTGTGCAGCTGACACTCGAGTTGGACAATGAGGAGGCTGGAGAAGATGTGGTGCCAGAGATGGGGATTCAGCCAGGGCCTTCAGAAACTCCAGAAGCTCCCTTAAGTGAAGAGGAAGAAGAAGAGGAGCCTCTTCTCGATGCACGGGCGTGCAGAGCGGCCAAAAGGCAGGAATGGCTCCTCAGGAGGAGGTCTCCTCGAGACTAAGGCTTGGGGCTAATTGGCCACTCCCTTAGCCTATTTAAGGAGGAACGCCGACTGAAGCAATTTGCAGGGAACAACTTAGTTCACATACCTTCGGGTCTTGTCTTGCTTATCTTATCAGCTTCCTGCAAATTGCTTCTGGGCATTCTCACAACCACAGTAAGCTTTCATTATTATTCTTTGAATTTTTGGCGGCTGTTAATGCACTTAATTAACAGCCATTGTTGTAAAAGACTGGTTTATTCAGTAAACTAAGGTTTGAAAGGACTTTGTTTGTGCTGTGTTCTTTGGGGTCCGTAGCTGGGGCAGAACACTCTAATAAATAATTTATAAATGACATAGGAGAGAGTGGGCAGGATGCTACCCTGTTTCCCCAAAAATAAGACCCCACTGGAAAATAAGCCCTAGCATGATTTTTCAGGATGCTCATAATATAAGCCGTACCCCCAAAATAAGCTCCAGTTAAGAATGTCAGCCAGATAGATGCATTTAGTACCGTAGTTTCCCCCCAAATAAGACCTAATGTCGAGCCGCGGTTGGGCTCGCCATCGGAGAAAGAACGAGAACGAAAAGTGAGGGGGCCCAAAAGGCTTCTCCGTAGACTGGCCTACCACAGGCAACGGGGACTCCTACCGCGGAGCTTCGAGGCATCAGAACGCTCCAGGGAATGGCATTCCGAATGGCGCGCCTCTGTGACATAACAGAGGTGCCATACCTCCCGAAGAGATGTGGGTGGGGGGGAATACAAAAGCCGGACAATTACTAACTGCTATAAGTAGCACTATGTGGCTAACGCCCGTAATGCTGATTTTACATTATTTCCGGCTGGTTCCTGTTTGCCGTCCTGTTGCCTGTGTTTGCAGTAAAAGCCTTCTGAGTTCTCTATGTTGGAGTGGAGGTTTTCATTTACATATCAGGCTCGGACGGAGCGACTGGCTGAGACCTAACCAGTAAATAAACCCTAATGCATCTTTTGGAGCAAAAATTAATATAAGACCTGGTCTTATTTTCGGGGAAACATGGTATGTGTTTTGCATAAGAATAAGCAAGCTTTAGATGATTCCTAGCGCCCATGAAAAAAAATAAAGATTTTTTTTTAAGTCCAGAAAATTTCATTTTCGGGAATGAATAATTTAGGCTTTATTTATGCCCGTGCTTTCTCCTTGCAATGACAGATTTCAAAACTAGCTTGGGCCATTCAGTGATGGGGTGACTTCACGGAAAGCATCCTTACCAGAGGTGATATTCAGCTGGTTCAGACCGGTTCGCCCGAACTGGTAGTGGAAATTTTAAGTAGTTCGGAGAACCTGCAAATACCACCTCTGGCTGTGCCCCGCCCTCCTGCCCCCTATTCTATATTCCCTTGTTTTTTAACTCAGTTGATTCGCATGGCAGAGCAGATTGCGGCACACCAATGCTGACACCGACGGTGGTCTTTGAGTGCTGCGCACGCATGCGCGAAGCGCGAGAAGCGCTCTCTCATTGAACCGGTAGGAAAAGATTTGGAATGCCACCACTGATCCTTACCTGCAAAAAAATAACAAACAAACGGCTAATTAATGATCTGCTGTGTTTTGGGAGCACGCCTAACTCTTTATAAAGCAGCCTGAGCAGAAACTTTGAACCTGAGTGGGGAGAAATGACATCATCCTTAATAAATGCGACATTGCTTTTCACCCGCACAGTGAATAATGTAGTGCAAGTCATTTTTCGCACCGGCTGAAGGGAATAACAAAGCCGAAGTAGACGGAACTGCCAATTTCCTCGTTTGAGGGCACACGTAGCTTTATGCAGCTAAGTAATCATTGAATTGCGTCCATTCATAAGTCAATTTGTTCATGTGTGAAAGGAGGAGGAAAAACAGGGAGATTCCTTCCTCCGCGCCACCTTTTCCTAGCCTTTCTTTCTTTCTAGTGATTTTTATATCAAAGAACTGAGGCTGTCAGTTTTACAACAGAGGTGAGCACTGTTTGTGGCCTGTTCTAAAAATAAAAATAAAAAATAGCCTTGAAACTCCCATGGACTCAGGTGACCCAATTTCAGGGCGATGAACGCACTTTGTAATTGTGTCGTACCGTTGCCTTGTTGTTCAAAGAGCGCTTACTCCATTTTTCAAACATTTTCTGCGTATTATTCATGTAACAGCTCTGGAAATTTTAAAGTCAAGGGCACTCTTGACCATTTATTCAGCTGGCAAATTGCTTTGGCCTTTTATTCGCCGGCAGATAAAAATGCACAACGCACAGCCGCTGCTTATTTGTTGAATGATGTTGCCAATACACACAGGAAGAGGATTACAGGAAGACAGGTAGCCCTTCACTTACAACAGTTCATTTAGTGACCGTCCCAAGTTACAATGGCATGGAAGAAAGCTGGGTTTTTTTCACACTTATGACCGTTGCAGACTGTTGTGGCCGGCCAGCGGCCTGTGTGGATTGTGGCTGATTCTGACCACGAGGAGGCTGGTGTGGTGTCGCGCCAGCAGCCTGTGCAGCCGGCGCTCGAGTTGGACAGCGAGGAGGCTGAAGAGGATGTGGTGCCAGAGGCAGAGACTCATCAGGGCCTTCAGAACCTCCAGAGGCTCCTTCAAGTGAAGAGAGTGAAGTGGAGGAGCCTCTTCTCAATGCTCGAGCACGCAGGGCTGCCAAAAGGCAGGAGTGGCTACTCAGGAGGAGGTCTCCTCGAGAGTAAGGCTTGGGGTTAATTTGGCCACTCCCTTAGCCTATTTAAGTTCGCACACAGATAGCAAACACTGCTGGAAACAACGTTTGGTCCTACGCAGAGCATTTTGAGAGTGAGTTTTTTGTTACAACTTAGTTTCTGGGCTGATTGCCAATCCTTGTCAGATTTTGTTTAATCTCTATAATTCATAGCAGGCTGATAAGGACATTTGTGATTAAAGCCTGCATTTTGAAAGGGGTCTGTTTGTATTAAATGGAGATTTTGGAGCTATGTGTTTGTGCTACACTTCTTGGGACCCGTAGCTGGGGCAGAACACAGACTCCCCATGGTCATGTGATCAACATTCAGAGGCTTGGCAACTGGCATGGACTTATGACGGTTACAGTGTCCCGGGATCACAGGATTCTCTTTTGTGATCTTCAGACAAGCAAAGTCAAAGGGGAAGGCAGATTCATTTAACGACCATGTGACTAACTTAACAATGGCAGTGATTCACTTAGCAAATGTGACGAGAAAGATGGTAAAATGGGGGCAAAATTCACTTAGCAACGGTCTGACTTAGCAACAGAAATTTTGGGCCTAATTGTCACAAATCGAGGACTACCTTTATTGTTGTTGTTTTTGTTGTTATTAATATCTCTTTTATTCATTAAACATGAAACTCAAGTCAACTGAACATTTAAACATGTATCACAAATATTATTGACTGGCGCTGATGGTTGATACGGGTTGCTGCCAGTGTCCTAGGGATCAAACAAGTTTCTTCTTAAAATGTACGATGTTCCGAGTAGCGTAGTTTTTTGCAGTTCCGCTGGCGTTATTGCAGGAAGTTGCAATTTCTTGACGTATTTTATAAAATTCTTGGACATGGTACTAAATGCCCTGATGACAATGGGTAGTATCACGGTTACATGTTTCATCCATAATTGGGTAGTTTCGATGGCCAGGTCGCGATATTTCATGATTTTTTCCAGTTCTTTTTCTTTGACTCTGGTGTCTCCTGGTACAGCAATACCAATAAATTGTACACTTTGGTTTTCGACAACTGTGATATCTGGTGTGTTGTATTCCAAATGACGATCTGTCTGTATTCAGAAGTCCTACAAGATCTTCACCTTCTCATTTTCGACAGCTTTTTCCACTTTATGTTCCCATGACTTGTTATTGTTGTTGATCGTAGAATAGAATAGAATAGAATAGAATAGAATAGAATAGAATAGAATAGAATAGAATAGAATACAATACAATACAATACAATACAATACAATACAATACAATACAATACAATACAATACAATACAATACAATACAATACAATACAATACCAGAGTTGGAAGGGGCCTTGGAGGTCTTCTAGTCCAACCCTCTGCCCAGGCAGGAAACCCTACACCACTTCAGACAAATGGTTATCCAACATCATCTTAAAAACTTGCAGTGTTGAAGCATTCACAACTTCTGCAGGCAAGTTGTTCCACTGATTAATTGTTCTAACTGTCAGGAAATTTCTCCTTAGTTCTAAATTGTTCTCTCCTTGATTAGTTTCCACCCATTGCTTCTTGTCCTGCCCTCAGGTGCTTTGGAGAATAGCTTGACTCCCTCTTCTTTGTGGAAGTCCCTGAGATATTGGAATTGTTATTATCATCTCTTTTTTTCATTAAACATGAAACTCAGTCAACTGAACATTTAAATATGTGTCACAAATACGATTGACTGGTGTTAATGGTTGATACGGGTTGCTGCCAGCTTCTTCTTCTTCTTCTTCTTCTTCTTCTTCTTCTTCTTCTTCTTCT
>WNWU01000049.1:5015230-5026705 GCA_012654045.1 Ptyas mucosa
CTCTCTCTCTCTCTCTCTCTCTCTCTCTCTCTCTCTCTCTCTCTCTCTCTCCTTACCTATCCCACCAAAAAAAAAAAAACCCTCCATAAACCATGTAAAAATTACTACTAATGGCCATCCAACTCTAGGTAAGCCTTCAAAGTTACACCATCCTTACTTCTGGGATTCTAAATTCCACAACAGGAAAATGGACGAGCCAAGTGCTTGTATTCTGCACAATGTGTAAGTCAGTTTGAATCAATGACAGCGATGCGGTCAGCGCATTCCCTGGACAATGGCAGATTTGGGTCTTAATATTAAGCTTGCTGAGGTTGCAGTCATTCCTGCCCTGTGAGAGGGCCGGGCTTTGTCTCTTTTTTCTTCTTCTGTTGTCCTCCTGCACATTCCTAAACCAGTGCTTTTATTCATTTCCAAAGTTAACTTTGCCGGGCCAGCAGTTTGGGGCTTATAGGATTGTCAAATGAGGCCCAGATGGAAGTTACAATTGCATTCTGAAAAGGTTGTGGCTTTGTTGTGAAGTTAAGGTAAAGCACCAGAAGGCAAGGAAAGAAACAATGGATAGAAGCTAATCAGGGAGAAGGATGGAAACTAATCAAGGAGAGAAGGATGGAAGAAGGATGGAAACTAATCAAGGAGAGAAGGATGGAAGAAGGATGGAAACTAATCAAGGGGAGAAGCATGAAAGAATGATGGAAGGGAGAGAAGGATGGAAGAAGGATGGAAACTAATCAAGGAAGGAAGGATGGAAGAAGGATGGAAACTAATCAAGGAGAGAAGGATGGAAGAAGGATGGAAACTAATCAAGGAAGGAAGGATGGAAGAAGGATGGAAACTAATCAAGGAGAGAAAGATGGAAGAAGGATGGAAGCTAATCAAGGAGAGAAGCAACCTGGAATTAAGAAGAAACTTCCTTCTTAAACAATTAACAAGTGGAACAGCTTGCCTCCAGAAGTTGTAGGTGCTTCATCACTGGAGGTTTTTAAGAAAAGAAAACCACCTATCTGAAATGGAAGGGACCTTGGAGGTCTTCTAGTCCAATCCCCTGCTTCAACTCTATTCTGATTGAATAGCTTGCTTTCAGAAGTTGTGGGTGCTCCATCACTGCAGGTTTTTAAGAAGAGATTGGACAACCATTTGTTTGGAATGGTATAGGGTCTTCTGCTTGAGCAGGCAGTTGGACTAGAAGACCTCCAACATCCCTTCCAACTCTGTTTTTCTGTTAGTAATTTAGAAACAGGTTTTTTTCCCCCATATACACCTTTCCAAGAAGATTAGGAGACAAGATAATGGACCTAAGAAAGAGGGGATTTGGAATACAAATCAATTCCATATTAATTTGCTATCCCCTTTTATTTTCAAAAAGCCAATTGTGTGTGTGTGTGGGGGGGAGGAATAGAAATAAAAAGAACAAGGTAGACTCAAGCATCAGATAATCACCGAAACAGGAAATCATTTCCACTGAACTCACTTTCTGAATCACCCATATAAAATTGCAGTGTAAATCAAGACTTGTTTATTTCTTAGGTTTTCTGCTAGAACCGCGATGGCAAACCTATGGCACATGTGCCACAGCTGGCACGCAGAGCCCTCTCTCTGGGCACGCAAGCCATCGCCCAGCTGAGCTCTACTAAGGTCTGCTAAATCCAAAACAGAGCATTGGGGGGGGTCACACACACACATGTGCAGGGAGCGGGGGGAGTGTGCATCATGCGTGCTGTTAGGAAATGGTTATTTGTCTAACTAGTTGGTCAGGCAATATATAAACCAACAATGTATGTTTGCAGTCAGTAAGGTATTATATTGCTTTAAGACTGTATTGCATCATCCTGTATCCTGATTGGCTAAGCTCTGTAGCCAATGTACTTAAGGGGAGTCAGGATCATGGCCTGTGTGGATACTACACCATTTTACCTGCTTATTTGGATGTAACTCTCTACCTGATCTCTCTGCATGATCACTGTTTGATCATCGTTACATGTTGTTTTCTACTATTTATTGAATGTTTTGATATTGAACTTGTTCCTGTTTTGAAACTCAAGAACTGTTTTATTGCGTATGACTGCAACTGGTAAGAAGACTTTGTACTTGAAATATCCCTGGATTGATCTTTTAACTCTTGTCTTATCTGTGTATGACTTGGATTGTTTTTGGACTTTGCTTTACTTCTTTCTAAAAGTCAAAGACTACAACAACTCAGTGTGTTTGTATGTTAACTGTGATTGTTCACAACCACTCCCAGTCGCTTTTCATGCGTTTCCTCAAAGGGTACTCTGCTCAATAACCCACAACATCGGTTATGAGCCAAGAATATCCTTGACATGTGCTAGCATGCGCGAGATATGCTGTCTCATGCGCATGCGTGCGCTTTCGACATATGATGAGAAAAAGGTTAGCCATCACTGTGCTAGAACATCAAAACAGAATGCCATAAAAGAAATCCAAAACATAAATCCATAAACATAAAAATGTTTATAATATTTCTACGAACTTGGAAGTCAGAGATAAAGAATACATGAGGACAAAAGAAACTCAAAACATCTATATTAAATCCTATTTTTTAAAAAAGAAGAAAAAAAAAAGAATTGCATATTAAAAAAGAATCCCGATTCAAAAATAGACGCTTTTCTTTTACCCCAAATCCTGATACATTTGTCACAGATGCATGTAATTAAATTAGAGTGTATTGACACTTTAATCTTCAGTAACTAGCACTTGGTGATCGAAATATAGCACAATTAATACTTTTCATACATTTTAGTCTTTATTTAGAGATGTTTATGTAACAGCAAGCTCCTGAGACCGCTCTACAGATGATGATTATTTTTTAAAGGCAATAAAATATTTATGCTAACATCCAAGAAACCCAAACAATGTGAAAATTGCGATTGGTGATCAGTCCTCCTGTAAGATGCATTGCTTCAGATATATTATTTCTGATGCAAATTCATTTTAGTTCTGCTGTTTTTCCACTGTTAAACGAAGACAAGTTTAGTCCAGTGATGGTTAACCTTTTGGGGGCTGAGTGCCCAAAACGTGCACGTCCATGCATGAATCAATGCACGTGTAGCCGAACCCCCAAAATATAATGCAAGTGCACCCCCCCTCATGCATGTGCCCCAGCCCTCCCGGGCATGCACCCCCCCACCCACCCCCTGTGCCCTGTTTTGGGCCTGGAAAATCACTTGCACCAACCTGGAAGCCAAAATGGGGCAAGTGGGGGACAGGGAGGCTCGCACCGGCAAAGAGACTGTGCGGCAAGCCAGGCAAAGAGGCGGTGGCGGAAGGCTAGTGTTAGAGGCAGAGTCATGCCCAGCTGCACCAACAAAGGCGAACCCCCCAAATGCAATGTGAACGTCCCCCATGCATGCATACGTGCATTCCCGGCATGCACCCCGGTCCCCCTGCGTGCGTTGCAGAGACCCGAAGGCCAGCTGGCCAGTGGGAGGCACATATGCATGCGCGGTGGAGCTGGGCTGGGGCGATAGCTGGCATGCCCGCAGAGAAGGCTCTGTGCCATAGGTTCGCCATCATGGGTTTAATCTCTTCAGTAGGAACATCACCCCGCCGAACGAATGTAACTTCTTACCTACTTAATCTGATGGCGATATTCAAGTAAGCCTGTCTCGAGTTGTTTCCACTACTGTTTCGAGTAGTGAAAAAAAAATAATTTCAGTAGTGAAGAATTTAAATTCCGATTTGAAATATTCACTATTTAATCTATTTGTTGAACTTACGCTTGGCTTTTCCATCAAGGAATGGCAACCCTAGCAGTTATGCAATGATATGGACATAAAATGCAAACGTGAAATAAATGATAAATGACATGAAATAAAAGCAAACATTAAAAAGATACAAATAACATATAATTTCACCTTCCCAGCTCAGCTGCTGAATCCATTTTTTTTTTAACCAAAACTTTGGCTGAATTATGCTCCCTTTGCCAGCAAATGGGGAACAAAGAAGGACATGTTAACACCAAGAAAATTTTAATATTTGTAATAGCTCATTTGTTCATAAAACTATGGCATTGGGAAGAATTTAGCCTTATGTAGAGCAAATTTTATAGTAAAATGGCTTCCTACAAAATAACCACTGAGTTTTAAGTTCTGAGCAATACAAGGAAACAATTACATGTCGTATAAGAGGAAAAAAATAATCATAATGAGGAAAAAATTGTTTGTGTAGCTGTCCAAGGTCCTGAACTGGAAACAAAACCAACATCTCTAATAGGGTTTTATCTGTATAAGCTTAAAAATGAGCTTATACAAAGATAGCAATAGCACTTAGACTTATATAGCGCTTCATAATGCTTTACAGCTCTCTCTAAGTGGTTTACAGAGTCAGCCTCTTGCCCCCAACAATCTGGGTCCTCATTTTACCCACCTCGGAAGGATGGAAGGCTGAGTCAACCTTGAGCCGGTCAGGATCAAACTCCTGGGAATTGGCAGAGTTAGCCTGCAATACTGCATTCTAACCAGTGTGCCATCAGAAAGAAGAATGAGAAAGGGGATAAGAGGAAGGAAGGAAGGAAGGAAGGAAGGAAGGAAGGAAGGAAGGAAGGAATAGCACTTATATGTTGCTTCATACGATAGTGCTTCACAGCCCTCTCTAAGCAGTTTACAGAGTCAGCCTATTGCCCCCAACAATCTGGGTCCTCATTTTACCGACTTTGGAAGGATGGAAGGCTGAGTCAACCTTGAACTGGTCAGGACTGAACTCCTGGCTTTGTGCAGAATTAGCCTGCAATACTGTATTCTAACCACTGTTTTCATCTCAACTATTATAGCATCTATGGCTTTTTTTTTTTAAACAGGCAGATCGATGCTTTAAAACCTCCTTCCAGCTGTTTTCACATCTGCTTTCATGAACAGCAACCTCACATTTTTCCCGGGGAAACAAAATTGCTGGACTCACCTTGATTTTGAAAAATCCTCAGGGATGTGGCCCTATGAGATTGGAAAACAAATGTTTGCATTAATTATTATTTTTTTAAAAAGTGTTTTGTACCCTGTATCTACAGATTCCAAGCATCGCTTTTGAAGGGTTTTCCTAGCCCTAACAACTGGAGAAATAAATAAATCCAAATTCCTCATCCTATTTTTAAGTGGAGATACAGAGAGAATAGAGGGATGCGGTGGCTCAGTGGCGAAGACCCTGAGCTTGTTGATCGAAAGGTCGGCAGTTCAGTGGTTCGAATCCCTAGCGCCGCGTAACGGGGTGAGCTCCCGTGACTTGTCCCAGCTTCTGCCAACCTAGCAGTTCAAAAGCCCGTAAAAAATGCAAGTAGAAAAATAGGGACCACCTTTGGTGGGAAGGGAACAGCGTTCCGTGCGCCTTTGGCGTTGAGTCATGCCAGCCACATGACCACGGAGACATCTTCGGACAGCGCTGGCTCTTTGGCTTTGAAACGGAGATGAGCACCGCCCCCTAGAGTCGGGAACAACTAGCACATATGTCCGAGGGGGAACCTTTACCTTTACCTTATAGAGAGAATGATTCTTCCCATTCTCAGGGCTGCAAAAATTCGTCACCCATTATCAGCGTTAGCCTTTAACACCGAAAAAGAAAGGTTGAGATATTCAAGTTCTACAGTCTCTCGTTACAGATTTCATGTGAGCTTTTCTGAATATTACATAAACCATTCAGACACTACTTGTATTTTCTGGAATTAAATGGCAAGCAGAAAAAATCTGATTTGCGGTGCGTATGTGTGTGGTATTGTAGCACTGTGCATCTGGAATTCGGGGTTGCTAAGAGATCAGTGCACCTGTGTTATTTTGGAGGTAGAGTACCTGTCGCTTTTCTAAGAAGCTGTAAAAATTCAAATTAACTCTTCTGTGCAACTGTGAAAGGAACAGCAATCCTGTCTCTTGACATCTGTCTGAAAGTTAGCTAACGGCAAATAAAGGCTTGTTTCTAAAGCCCAAATATTTTAACATGTCCTCCAGCTTGCTTTAAGCGGGAATGTTTTCTATCATTGTGCAGGGGAGGAAGTGGCAGAACCTAGAGGAGGAGTTAAGAGAGGGCTTAGCCTAGAACAGTGAAGGCTAACCTTTTTTTCCTCGGGTGCTAAAATGTGCATGGGGGAAGGACTGGGCGGGGGGGTCTACTTGCATTTTTCTACTTGCATTTTTTACGTGTTTTCGAACTGCTAGGTTGGCAGAAGCTGGGACAAGTCACAGGAGCTCACCCCGTTATGCGGCACTAGGGATTCGAACCGCTGAACTGCCAACCTTTCAATCAACGAGCTCAGTGTTTAAGCCCCTAAGCCACCACGTCCCTCAAAATCCTGTTAGTTGATACTTAACACAAGCTTGGAGATTTGGTTAAATCGATGAATAAAAAAAATTAAAGAATAACTTGCAAAAATAATTATTGCTGATTGTTTTTTTTAAAAAATTAATTTAATGTTAAATTGTATCAATCTAAAGTGACTTATATTTTAAAAAATAGAAACAGCCCACATTATGGATGCAATCATCTGATGTGTGAAGTCTAGGATTTGTGTATGCAGACTTAATGTTTGTTGAGACTTAAGTTATTTTACATGATAAAATGTCAGTAGTATTTATGTGTTGTCCAGCTATTATACTCTATTTGTTGCTGCTATTCTGGTACCAATGTAAGGCTAATCAATGGTTTTTTTTAAATAGGTACAGGGGAAGGTGTTTAGTTTGTCAGAGCAAAAGAAAAATCTGTGTTAATTATTGTAATTTGGCTTCGACCTGTCTGCATATCCAAAAGGATTCTGTTGCATTCTGTTCTTATAACCTGGTGTATGTTTGTATCTAGATACCCGCTAATTGTGTAAGCTTAAAATCTAGAGCAGTTTTCCCAGGGTAAAGATCTCCAAAATGTCTTGGAGCACCTTGTAAAAAGATATCACATTGGAGAAATCTATATTACAAAATAAAGCAATTCTGGAATTCTTCATATTAGTAGTAGTAGTAGAAGCGCCAACTCCAGAGAAAGGAGTTTGCGTACAGCCATTTTGTTGTTATCGTTAGTTGCGAAGTCGTGTCTGACCTATCGTGACCCCATGGACAACTTTCCTCCAGGCCTTCCTGTCCTCTACCATCCTCTGGAGTCCATTTAAGCTCACGCTGACTGCTTTGGTGACTCCATCCAGCCACCTCATTCTCTGCCATCCCCTTCTTCTTTTGCCCTCAATCTTTCCCAGCATCAGGCCACTTCTCCAGTGAGTCCTTCCTTCTCATTCGGTGGCCAAAGTTTTATCTTCAGGATCTGGCCTTCTAAAGAGCAGTCAGGGTTGATCTCCTCTAGGACCGACCGGTTGGATGGCCTTGCAGTCCAAGGGACTCGCCGGAGTCTTCTCCAGCACCAGAGTTCAAAGGCCTCCATTCTTTGGCGCTCAGCCTTCCTTATGGTCCAACTTTCACAGCCATCCATTGCAACTGGCAAAAACCATCGCCTTGACTATGTGCACTTTTATTGGCAGGGTGATGTCTCTGCTTTATACAGCCATTTAGACGAATAATAAAATTCACTGAGAATTCTGCTCTAAAAAATGGAGTTCATTCCGTTTGAAAAGCCATGGAAGCCATGAAAAGCTTCAAATCTTATGATCAAGAATTAATTGCGCATTGTGTAGAAAAGTATGATCTTGCTTACTGTTGGTTTACTTCAGATTTTTCTGCAAGACATTTACAAGGTATTTGGTAGAAGACACACCTTTCTATTCTATTATTATTAAAATATTATCTCAATAACCATAGAGTACGCTGAAAGTTAATGACTGGTTGAGATCACATGCTGAGCTTTATGCTGGTTAGGAAATACAGATCACAGGATTGTAAGGCTGGCTGGGACCTCAGAGGTCTTCTAGTCCAACCCTCTACTCAAGGTAGGAACCTTATACCAGTGGTGAAATCTAAAATGTGTTACTACCGGTTCTGTGGGCGTGTTTTGGGGGGGGGTAATGTGACTGGGTGGGCATGGCCAATTTTTTTTTAACTTTTAAAACCATTTTTTCAACAACCTCTTCAGCGAAGAGGTTGTTAAAAAATGCTTTCAAAAGGCTCTACTGAGCCCAGCTGAGTTGCCTGATCGGGAGAGGGTTTTTTTTTCTTTTAAATGCCTCTGACGATCCAAGCTGAGTTGCCTGATCAGCAGAGGCTTTTTTAAAAGGGATTTTTGCTACCGATTCTCCGAACCTCCTGCCTCCATTGCTACTGGATCGGGCGATCCGGTCCGAACCGGGAGTATTTCACCCTTGCCTTATACCATCATCCCAGTGAAATGATTGTCCTATCTGTTTTTGAAAACCTGTAGGATTTCAATTAGGAAATATAGATCACAGAATCATAAAGCTGACAGGGACCCTGGAGGTCTTCTAATCCAACCCACTACTTAAGGCAGGTGCCTTATACCATCACACCGGCCAGTTCGCTCCCACAGAGAGGGCCTCCTCAGGGTGCCGTCAACCAGACAATGTCGGCTGGCGACTCCCAGGGGAGAGCCTTCTCTGTGGTGGCACCCACCCTCTGGAACGATCTACCCCCAGAGATACGAGTGATCCCAGACCTCCGGACTTTCCGTCGGGCCCTTAAAACCTATTTCTTTCAATTAGCCGGGCTGGCCTGATTTTACGTTTTACGTTGGTTTTAAAATTGATATCGATTTTAATTGAATGTTTTAAAATTATGGGCCAAACTTTATTTAATTATCTTAAAATTATTTTAACTTTTGTACACAAATGTTTTATTCTGGCTGTTCACCGCCCTGAGTCCGAAAGGAGAAGGGCGGTATAAAAATTCAATAAATCATCATCAACATCATCATCATCATCATCCCAGTTAAATGATTGTCCTATCTATTTTTGAAAACCTGGAGTGATGGAGCATCCAAAACTCCAAGAGGCAAATGGTTCCGCTGATTAATTGTTCTCGCTGTCAGGAAATGTCTTCCCATCCTAGGTTACGTTTCAAACACCTCCACCTGTTAATTCATTTGCATGATTTTCTGATACCTTTTTTTGAATCCTTCCACTGAAATGTTTGTCCTGAAAATATCGCTGTTCATTCATTTTATGATTGCATGTTGAAATGATTTGGCGTTTGGCGTCTACTCAAATGCGTCCCACTCTTTCCATTGCCTTAGGCATATTACCAGGGTGACCAATTTGCTTTCTGAATTTGCACCTATAAAACTCTCCAGAATATGACCGGGTGCAGTTACTTCCCCAACATATTGTTCCATGCCTGCTTTTCCCAACCCCAGTCGCAGATGGGAGAAAGATATTCTCGCAATAGCTTTGAATAATATCTCCGTACCCGCTGAAAATATTTCTTTAAAATCTAGGTCGCCTACTGCTAAGATCTGCAAGTTTTGTATTTTAATTTGGTTTGCCTGTACAAGCATCAACTGTGCAGCTTTAAAAAAAAAACACACACACAAAGTAATTAGGTTGGGTGCATAATGAAGCAATCGTTACCCTTTCTGTTTTTGTTTTCTGCTTTGGAAGGAGAAAAGCTAATGAGAAGGTGGAACAGAGAGCTCTGGCCAGTGCAAGTGAACAGAAATGATTGAAATTGGTTTGGGTGATTGTTAGTCAACCATTAATAAGGTGGAGCAACTCAGTTGCCCATTCACTTTCACAGCAATAGCACTTAGACTTATATACCGCTTTACAGTGCTGTTGTGGCCCGCCAGCGGCCTGCGGGGATTGTGGCTGATCCCGACGACGAGGAGGCTGGTGTGGTGTCACGCCCGCAGCCTGTGCAGCCGGCGCTCGAGTCAGACAGCGAGGAGGCTGAAGAAGATGTGGTGCCAGAGGCAGAGATTCAGCCAGGGCCTTCAGAACCTCCAGAGGCTCCTTCCAGTGGAGAGAGTGAAGTGGAGGAGCCTCTTCTTAATGCACGAGCACGCAGGGCTGCCAAAAGGCGGGAGTGGTTACTCAGGAGGAGGTCTCTTCGAGTGGGGCTAATTGGCCACTCCCTTAGCCTTTTTAAGTTCGCACACAGCTGGCAAACGTTGCAGGAAACAACGCATGTTCGTCCGGTCGCATTTGAGAGTGAAGTTTCCTTGCAATCCTGGTTTCTGGGCTAATTGCCAACTCTTGTAAGCCTTTATCTAATCTTTGGAATTCCTGGCAGGCTGTTAAGGACATTTTTAGTAATAGCCTGCATTTGAAAAAAGACTGTTTGTAGTAAACAGAGTTGTTTGGAGTTTTGTGTGTGCTACATTTCTTGGGTTCCGTAGCTGGGGCAGAACAAGTGCTTTATACTTATCTCTAAGTGGTTTACAGAGTCAGCATATTGCCCACCACCACCACCACCACTACAATCTGGGTCCTCATTTTACCAACCTCAGAAGGAGGGAAGGCTGAGTCAACCCTGAGCCGGTCAGAATCGAACTCCTGACAGTGGGCAGAATTTGCCTACAATACTGCATTCCAACCACTGTGCCACCAAGAAGAAGGAGAAAGGGAACAGGAGAAGGAGGGAGGGAGGGTCTACACATCCTCCCCCGTAGCCCATTTTTGCTCCAAGGGGGTGCAGGAGGCTGAGTGCTGCCTGTCACACCCCCTGGCCACGCCCACCCAGCCGGTCATTAGGGCAGAGAACCGGTTGTTAAATTATTTGAATCCCACCATTGCACAAATCCTTTCTTGAAGATTATAGACCCAATGCATAGTTAGTCCTCGCCTTAAGACCACAACTGAGCCCCAAAACCTCTGTTGCTAAGTGAGACAGTTGTTAGCTGAATGTTGCCCCATTTTACGACTTCTCTTACCACAGTCCTTAAGTGAATCGCTGCAGCTGTTAAGTTAGTAACAGCTGCAGTTGTTAAGTGAATCTGGCTTCCCCAAGTCACCTGATCCCGGGACACTACAACCGTCATAAATACGAGTCAGTTGCCAAGCTTCTGAATTTTGATCACACGACCACGGAGGTGTTGCAATGGTTGCAAATCCGAAAAAGGGTCATGTAAATCACTCTTTTCAGTGTCGTAACTTTGAACGGTCACTAAAGTGAACTGTGATAAGCCGAGGATCACCTGTAACCCTGATTAAATACACATGGGCTTTTCTATTGCCTATTTTAACGATCCTCCAGACACACAATTGGTAGGTAGATTAAATGAGAGTTTTTATTGTGAAAATGTTTGCCCTTGCAAGCCTAGGCAAATCTCGAGTCTTCGCTTGTATCTTATTACGGTGTCCATTGTACAATATTCTGAGAAATGCTTTTCTTTCGCTAATTATTTCCAGATTTGAGGATCATCTAAAGAGATTGTTTTTAGGGGATATTAGCTTAGTAAAATAAAATTTTAATTCTTTTAAAAGATTTTAAAATTCTTTTAAAATTTTAAAATCTTAAGTTCCGGAGTTCACAGTATGTCTGCTTCTTTTTTTACTAATATACCTGGGACTCGTATTTTTAGAATAGTTTGTTCTCTATCTCTATCTCTATCTCTATCTCTATCTCTATCTCTATCTCTATCTCTATCTCT
>WNWU01000049.1:5035794-5070677 GCA_012654045.1 Ptyas mucosa
AAAAAAAAAAAACATAACATAAGAAAGGAAATCACAAATCCGATTTACCCAATAAGATATAATAATAATAATAATAATAAAGAAATCCATTCAACATTCTCTGGGAGAGTATCAGGTCTTTAATAGTTTCCTGAACATCATCTGAACAGAAGCAATACAGACGATTGAGAGAATGTTATTCCAGAGGGCAGGCACCATGGCCTGCTTCCAGGGCCCCATTCTCATCCCTCTTCCTTCCTTCCTTCCTTCTATCCTTCCTTCCTCCCTCCCTCCCTCCCTCATCTCTCTCTCTCTTTCTTTCCTTCTTTCCTATCTTTCTTTCTTCCTCTTTCCTTCTTCCTTCCTTCCTTCCTTCCTTCCTCCGTCCCTCTGTCCCTCTACTCTCTCTCTTTCCTTCCTTCCTTCCTATCTTTCTTTCTTCTTTCCTTCCTTCCTTCCTTCCTGTCTTTCTTTCTTCTTTCCTTCCTTCCTTCCTTCCTTCCTCCCTCCCCCTCCCTCCTTTCTTCCCCCTCCCTCGTCTCTCTCTCCTTCCTTCCTTCCTATCTTTCTTTCTTTTTTCCTCCATCCCTCCGTCCCTCTACTCTCTCTCTTTCCTTCCTTCCTTCCTTCCTTCCTGTCTTTCTTCTTTCTTTCTTTCCTTCCTTCCTGTCTTTCTTTCTTCTTTCCTCCCTCCCTCCCTTCTTCCCTCTCTCCCTCATCTCTCTCCTTTCTGCCTTCCTTCCTTCCTTTCTGCCTGCCTTCCTTCCTTCCTTCCTTCCAAGCCAAATGCTTGCAGGCAAGCCTTAAAGCATCTGCTAGATCTCTCAAGAGATACCCCCATTTAAAAAAACCTAACAAAACCCAGGAATCTCATGGAAGCTCAGGTGAAATTGTTGAAATGTTACAATATTTCACTTAAGAATGCCAGTCTTTTGAGATTTCGTAAAATCTCATAAGGTTTTTGACTTCTCACAGGAGACGCGGTTTTGACAATCTTGCGGCAAGTCTCGTGAATACAGGCATCACCTGAGATTAGGCAAATATTGATACAGAAGGTTCAAGGAGATTCCCTCACCCCTAGAGAATACAGATAGTCCTCGATTTATGACCATAACTGAGCCCAGAGTGTAGGTTGCTTAGTGAAACATTTGTTAAGTGAGTTTTGTCCCATTTTTATGACTTTCCTTTGCTAAATTTGTTAAGTGAATCGCTGCGGTTGTTAAACTAGTAAGACGGTTGTTAAGTGAATCTGATTCCTGCGTTGACCTTGCTGGTCAGAAGGTCGCAAAAGATGGTCACGTGACCCCCCCCCCCAGGAGGCTGCAACGGTCCTAAGTGTGAAAAACGGCCGTAAGTCACTTTTTTCCAGTCCATTGTAACTTCAAATGGTCACTAAATGAACTGTTGTAAATCAAGGTCTACCTGTAATCCTCTCAGAATATTGACAGTCTTGACATCTTTTGAGGACATGTGTTGTGACCTAGGCTTACTGAGTCATTATAATACACAATTAATCCCCCCAAAATACTATTTTATTGTAACAGCTGAGAATTAAGTTCATTCCCAGCTGAGTCCCAATTATTAGCAAAACAAATCCTTCGGAAGAAGTCCTTCAGGATAATCACCAACCTTTATCTTCTTTGACAAACTGCCAAAGGCCTTACTTGGCAAAGCCCCACAAAGTTCAGAAACAAACAAGGGATGCCGACTGGAAAAAGAGTTAGCAACGTTGCTTTCCTGCAAAAGGCCCAAGTGCCTTTGCTTCTCTTTTAAGTCTTATGGGAGGGGCCAATCATCTCCTGGCTTACTCCTGAGTTGTCCCTTTTGCTTTAGCTGCTCTTGCCTTCTGGCAGCTCTGTGCATGCACGCATTAGGAAGAGGTTCCTCCTGTTCCTCTGCCTCTCTGCTGTCTGACTCAGGGGGCTCCGGAGTCCTCACATCATTCCCAGATGGCCCTGGCCCCATCTCTGCCTCCGATGCAGGGCCCTCATCTGGGCCTTCCCCAGACTGGCCCATGTTCCTCCCCAGCCTCCTCACTGTCCGACTCCGCTGCCAGCTCCTCAGGCTGCTGGCGGACCACAACAACATGTTTAGTTCACAATGAAGGGAAAAACTAATGTAGGCACAAGTCCAATTTTATGCGTTAAGAGTGGAAGAGGTTTCAGAAAGTATGAGGTAAACAAAACCCTGAAAAGGATGGCTGAAAGAACTGTGTAGAATAGATTATAAAATGGAGAAGGGAGAAATATACGTCATAGATTATAAATAGAGAAACAAGAAACAAAAAATTAGAGGTGCTTAGGATAAGGTGGCAGGGAAGCAGCAGGAAATAGCTGCGAGCTTTTAGTGTGGTTATCATAAAAAATATTAATGGTTCCTAGCTAGAGCGTGGAGTGCATTTTTATGCTATTTCTACTTTAAAAAGCAAATGTTATTGTGGTGATGGAAGTTGGTTGTTGTTGTTTTTTGCCTGGAATGAAATGGCTCTTATGTAATTCTAAACTTTCAAAGTGTTGAAGGTTTTAATTTGCTTGGATAGACTGGTCTTCATTTTTCTTTGATCGAAACAAAAACCCATGTTGTTTTGCAAATAAAATCTCTAAAGTACATAGCGGAAGTACAGATCGATCCATGTGAGGTAAAGGATGATATGTTATCTGCATACAGCTGAACATATACTGGCTTATTATTTAGAACCATGGATGAAATTGGCTACTGTTTTCTGATTCCCTTCTTCAAAAGCTTCTTTCGCTATTTTAATTGCTATAACCATCTTGAAGGTCCATATAGCAATAGCCATAAGTCTTAGACATATATACCACTCCGTAGTGCTTTACAGTACACTTTGAACAGTTTACAGAGTCAACGCATTGCCCTCAACAATCTGGGTCCTCGTTTTACCAGCCTTGGAAGGACAGAAGGCTGAGTCAACGTGAGATAGATAGACTTGTATATCACTCCATAATGATTTATAGCCCTCTCTAAACAGTTTACAGAGTCAGCCTATGCCCCCAACAATCTGGGTTCTCATTTTACTGACCTTGGAAGAACGGAAAGCTGAATCAACACTGAGCTGCTCAGGATTAAACTCCTGATGGTGGGCAGAGTTAGCCTGCAATACTATATTCTAACCAAGGTGCCACCATGGCTCTTCCTTCCTCTATCTAAAATCTTTAGTCCCCTTTAGTGCCCAGTTTTTGAAATTACGAGACTATCTTTGTTGTGTCTTGTAAAAAAAATCAGGATCTATTTCCCAAGAGAAGCTGTTTGTACTTTATAATTAATTCCAACATTTTATTGCAAAAAGGTTCAATATCCCAATTCTATCTGGGCCCTGGGTTCTAAGATCGAAAACTTTTTTTAGATTTTTGCTATTTGTTTCCGATTCTTTAAATTCTTGTCCTAATAACTGAAAATTAATTTTGTTCGGGATTAAAAGGCAGACTCACCCAGTGTTTCAAACTTGCCATTCTGAAATTCTCCAGCAGCTTAGATTTTTTTTTTTTAATTTGATTTATATGCCGCCCTTCTCCAGAGACTCAGAGTGGCTTACAATGTGTTAAGCAATAGCCTTCATACTTTTGTATATTTATACAAAGTCAGCTTATTGCCCCCACAATCTGGGTCCTCATTTTACCCACCTTAGAAAGGATGGAAGGCTGAGTCAACCTTGAGCCTGGTGGGATTCGAACTTGCAGTAATTGCAGACAGCTGGTGTTGATCACTATGCTTTTAGTCTGCTGAGCTAAACCAGGCTCTAGATGTAGTTAACGAGCAATTTCCAAAAGTATTAGAAAGTGAGGTTTCCAAACTCGGTGTCTTTTAAAAACTTCCACTGTGGTTGCAAGCAAAAAGGCCAGTCTAGCACTCAAACCCATGGAAAACCACTATCTGTGGCCTGGAGTACATGTGGGCAATCTCCAGACTTCTCCTGGTCCAGAGAAATTCCAAGAAACCAATCTATAGACTAGTTCCTTGGTTGTTTGCTGTGATCATCGACTCTACTTTGCCATCTTCAGATTGCCATATCTCCTATCTCTATTGTTTTGGCCTGACAGCGGCCAGCAGAGCTGGCAGCAGATTCAGACACTGAGGAGGTTGGGGAGGAATGTGAGGCAGTCCTGGAGTCTGGGAAAGGCTCGGATGAAGGCTCTGAGTCAAAGGCAGAGAGGAGGCCATCTGGTAGTTCTTTGCTGCCTCCGGAGTCTAACATCAGTGAGGCAGAAGAACAGCGGGATCCTGTTCCCAGTGTGCACATGCACAGAGCTACCAGGAGACAGGAACAATTAAGGAAACAGGGTCAACTTGGGAGTAAGGCTTGGAGATGATTGGCCCCTCCCATAAGACATAAAAGTGAAGCAAACGGGACGTGAGCTTTTGCAGGAAGCAATTAGTTCACCTGGCCGATTCAAGAGTTGAAACTTCTGTTTGTGACTCTGTGCCAAGTTTGGCCTTGCCCTGCGTCTGGAAATTAGCTCTTTGGCAGCGTTCCACGTGAGATAGGTGGCTGTTGATAACCTTCCTCTGAAAGGCTGTTTATCAAGCCTTGCGGACTCTAAATGAAAGTAATTTACAGCCGTATAAATTAAAGAGGTTTGCCCGGACTACGTTTATGCTGTTTAATTTCTAAGGAAGATTAGATCAGAACATCTATATAGATATGACCAGGATACCTTTAGAGACTCTCAGTCATCCAGGTCATGGTTGTCCCAAAGGTGTTTTTTCAAAAGGCAACTAGACTTTCTTGGTTTTTTCTTGAAGACGTTTCGCTTCTCGTCCAAGAAGAAGCTTCTTGGATGAGAAGCAAAACGTCTTCAAGGAAAACCAGGAAGCTCTGGTGCCTGTTGAAAAAGCACTTTTGGGATGACCAGGGTATGAATGACCAAGAGAAGAGCCTCCTGGTCTAGGAGGCACACACAACTCACACAGAACCTGAAATTGCAACTGATGTCCTTTCTAATAAAGATATGTAGATGCACAAGTATATTTTTTAGAATCACAGTATCGCATCTAGAATGCTTGAATGAGGAAAAAAGCAACTGTGAATTACTTTATGGAAGATCAACAATGCTTTTATATAGCGGTGGTTATGCCCTACAGTGAAAAAATCGTTTAAAATGCCTATTGTGTTTTAATACATTTCTATGTTATTTCAGTTTTATTATTGCAAACAGCTCGGTCTGTTTCTCTGACGCTGTCTTGATATTTTCCTTTTAAATGAATAAACCCAACAGTTCTGTTCTCAGGAAGAAACACATAAATTTTTAAATTATGGGTAATACAGACTCTCAAGTTTAGAGTTGAGGATTTATTCATGTATTGTGATTCAATTAATTACACGTCAAGTTTCGAAATATCCAACCACGCCTAAAGAGAAGGCATTGAAATATTAAATATACACCTGGATGATTTGATCAACTTTCAAAATAAGAATTGCCTAACCTGTGTTTAAACAGTAGGTAGAAACAAACCGTGTATTTGTTTCTTTAAAATGTCAGTTTGATTTCAGCCTTCAAATATGTGTGTGTTTCAGAGGCGGGTTTCAGCAGGTCCTGACCAGTTCTGGAGAACCAGTAGCAGAAATTTTGAGTAGTTCGGCGAACCGATAGTAAAAATTCTGACTGGCTCCACCCCCATCTATTCTCTGCCTCCCAAATCCCAGCTGATCAGGAGGAAATGGGGATTTTGCAGTAACCTTCCCCTGGAGTGTGGTGGGAATGGAGATTTTACAGTATCCTTCCCCTGCCACGCCCAACAAATCATGCCACGCCCACCAAGCCACACCCACAGAACCGGTAGTAAAAAAAAATTGAAACCCACCACTGGTGTGTTCATAAATACTTCAAGCTAACTGCATTGGACTCTGACTTGGCTGGGTGAAAAATACAGGATTCATGACCTTTCTGAAAAATAAATGGAAGAAATGTTGCTTTACTTATTTTTATTTTTTTAAAGCCTTAGATGTTGAGATTTTAAACAAGAGGGCAGGTTCTGTCTTGCGTTTTTGAACACTAAACGAGAGCTGAGGACTATCTATAAAGAGGATCGTTGGCAGGGGTGGAATTCTACCGGTTCAGACCGGTTCGTGCAAACCGGTAGCTTCGACGATCAGGTCGGCCCGCCCCTGTGCTTTACTTACCTTTATCTTTTCAGATGATTGGCGCGGCAGAACGGATTGCCACGCCTCAGCTGTGTTACTCCCAAGTGGTAACACAGAAGGTTAGTGTTTGTAGAATTGCACACACATGAGCAGCACGCAATCACCGAACCGGTTAAACCAGCAGCATCCCACCACAGATCGTTGGAGTAAGAAGGGAGAAGTGTGGAGGACTGGGCCAAAGTATTTAGGATTTTAGACAACGGGAGAAACGTTGCTTTAAGTGTGGCACAAATACAATTATCTCAGCCTTATTGCAAGCGTGCAAAAACAGCCCTGCTCTCTCTCCGTGTTAGTGGTTGTTCAGGTCAATTGTTCCATTGCAACAGAGGAGGGAGGGGAGGGAACTTGCACAAAAGAACAGACAGAAGGCTTACGGCCGAGCGGACAAAGACAGAAATTATTGCTAGTGTGAATTTCTGAGGAAAAAAAGAAAAACTGCTGTGCTATGCTTTCTCCAAACCCACGCTGCGGTAGACCTCAGCATTTCACAACATCAACAACTTTTAAGATGTGCAAACGTCAAACTCTCGGAATTCCCAAATGGGGGGGGGGTGGGAGGGGGCCGGAGAAGATAGAAAAACATTGGAATACCTGACCCAAACTTTTCGGTATGTAAATCATTTTTCTGTTGTTGTCAAATGATAAATGGATCCCATAGGAGTACAAAAGAAACAACACTTCTTGCAAAAAAAAAAAAAAGGAGTTTCAAAACTGCTCGAAGATACACCTGGTTTACTGTCATTGTATAGGCCAGCAGCTGCCCCTTGAAAGGATCCAAGAGGACGGTGCCTGGGACCTTATCAGCAATAGAAATAGCACTTAGACTTACATGCTGCTTTACAGTGCTTTATTAGCTCTCTCTAAGCGGGCTACAAAGTCAGCCTATTGCACACAACAATCTGGGTCCTCATTTTACTGACCTCGGAAGGATGGAAGGCTGAGTCAACCTTGAGCCGGTCAGGATTGAACTGCTGGCTGTGGGCAGAGTAAGCTTGCAATACTGCATTGTAACCACTGTGCCACCAGGAAGGGGAAGGAAGGAAGGAAGGAAGGAAGGAAGGAAGGAAGGAAGGAAGGATAGCAATAACACTTAGACTTATATACCACTTTACAGTTCTTTACAGTCCTCTCTAAGCAGTTTACAGAATCAGCCTATTGCCCATAACAATCTGGGTCCTTATTTTACCGACCTCGGAAGAAAGGAAGGCTGAGTCAACCTTGATCCAGTAAGGATCGAACTGCTGGCAGTGGGCAAAGTTAGCTTGCAATAGTGCATTCTAACCACTGCACCATCGTGGCTTATTTAGTGAAACTTGATGATATCTTAAGGCAACTGTTATATTTTTCCTAAAATTCCACAGTCAGGATGACTGCGTCAAGTGTAATCCCAAATATTTTGGACTTTTCCCAAATTAAACTGAAATTTGGTTGTTGATATTAACTGGTTGTCTCATTGTTCTGTGGTGCCAAGTGTACGAGATGTGTGACCGGTATCAAAGTCGCCCTTGGAAGAGAGATTCCACTGAGCTAAATGACTCAGAGATTCAAGGAGATGGATGGAAACCTGCAATGTTGTTGCTTCTCTGATGTGTTACCTTTATTGTTTAATTTATCTGCAGCTTAATTGTCCATTACGGAAGTGAGAAACAGTAATGAAGGACATTTTCAAAGTCGTCACAGTGTCTTGTAAATGAATAGTCAGGTACTCAGATGCTTTATTCACGAGGTGAGGTTGTGACATCCAAAACCGCAAACACGCACTCACTCACAAACGCCAGTTGTGTGTAATGGTGAAGGCATCAGGTGGAGGCTTTACTCACGAGATGATGTTGTGACATTCAGAACTGAGAACACCCCTCCCCCAGAAGCGCGAGTTTAGTGGTGAAAGCATCAGGCTAGAAACTGGGAGACTGTGAATTCTAGTTCGACCTTAGATCAATGGTGGGATTCAAATAATTTAACAACCGGTTCTCTGCCCTAATGACCGACTGGGTGGGCGTGGCCATGGTGGGCATGGCCAGGGGGTGTGTCAGGCAGCACTAGTCCTCCTACACCCCCTGGGAGCAAAAATGGGCCATGGGGGGAACTCTGTCCCCTCCGCACCCCATTTTGGGCCTAGTAGGCCTCCCTGCAGTCCCTGGGAGCAAAAATGGGCTGCAGGGGGCACGTTGCACCCCCCCACACCCAATTTTGGGCCTAGTAGGCCTCCCTGCACTTACCTGGGAGCAAAAATGGGCATGTGGGGACTCCTGGAAGGGGTGGGGAAGGGTGGGGCCAGCCAGCAATGTAACGACTGGTTCGCCGGCTGATTCAGGTTGAATCCCACTACTGCCTTAGATATACAGTCAACTGGGTGACTTTGGGCCAGTCACTTCTTCTTAGCCCTAGGAAGGAGGCAATGACCAATCGCTTCTGGAAAAAATTGTCATCCCATTTATCAAAGTATTGTTCTTCTTTTTCTTCAAATGCGTCACAATTTTATTCCGAAAGTACCCTGTGCGAAGCGTGCCCATTTTGTTTCATCAGTCTTAAATCCTTTGTTCCAAAGTATTTCAGGATTATCAATCTCTCCTTTTGCAGAATTAAGACGACGACTTTTCAGCTGATCATTTGCAGCGATCTGTTTATTTTTGTTTTGTAAATCGGACTAATCTGGGGCCGTTTCTAGCAGTCTCTCTTCTTCTCTATCTCTTCCAGCTAACGTCCCAGAGACTGTTAAAAATATATATTTTCGATAATGTATTTTTAAATGACCTGCTGAATGGAATGTAAGAGATGTTTATCGGGTTTGCATATGACGCATTCATGAATATTCATAGGCTGTCTCTAGACTATTGTAGAAACTGCTGTATCGCTTCTTCTTATAAATTTATTTTCATCACCAAACATTGTCAGAGGTGCTGATAACGACTTTATCATTTTGCCGTTTAGCAGTCCTACATTCTTTTTTTGGCCCAACTGCTGAAAAGTTGACTTTTAAATAAAAATCCCACCTCTTCTTAATGCCTGACTTAACAGATAAACTGCACTCGAGTTTGTAAACTGGAACAAAAGCACTTAACGGGATCTATCCACCAGTTATTTTACCCTGCTGAAGAAAGCAAAACATTATTGTCAAAACGAAGTAGCTCTTCAAAAGCCAAATCCCTAGATAAACAAGTGGGGGGGGGGGGGGGGCATCTTCCGGCAACTCATCCCAGGCGGCAAGAAAGCTGGGAGAAAGCATTTCAAGCCACTCGAAGACAATCCCTCTTAATGAACTAACTATCAAGAGGATTGGAAATTCCTCTTGCAGTTTCCAAAATTCTAAACTTAACCCCACGGCGAGCATTAGAGATGACTCTAGGGCAACAGCCCCTAAACTTTTTGGGACCAGGGACCAATTTCATGGAAGACAATTTTGCCACAGACTCTTGTGGCCCGTCGGCTGCCAGTAGTGCTAGCAGCAGAGTCAGACAAGAGGAGGGGGAGAGGGAGCCTGGGCCGGCTTTGAAGCCTTTGGAAGGCTCTGATGAGGAAGCAGAATCAAAGACAGATGCAGAGCTGGGATGTTCCGTCCTCCCCCCCCCAGGTGGAGAGGTGTTTGGGGCCTGAGCTGAATGAGGGGAGGAACAGATGGGGCCCATCCCAAATGCACAAATGCATGGAGAGGAGAGGAGAGGAGAGGAGAGGAGAGGAGAGGAGAGGAGAGGAGAGGAGAGGAGAGGAGAGGAGAGGAGAGGAACAGAAAGCAGTAAGCTGGCTCTCAAGGAAAAGAACACGTAGATGCGAGGCAGCCCCTCCTTGGCTGGGAAATAAATAGTAGGGTTTGGGAGTGGCCTATTGTCACAGACAACCGTTTGTTTTCCAGTGTACATCAATCAACTAGGATTCCCAGTTGTGCCAACTGAATCTCTGTGGACTGGTAATGGTCCGTAGTCCAAAGTTTGGGGACCCTTACTTTAGTAGATTCTATCATTCTTGCTTTCTTGATCTTTCCCAGCTATATGGAACCTGACAGGATGTATGCAATAGCAATCAAGCTCTTCCTGCCTTCTAGAGTAGTGGCCTCCAACCTTTGGGGCACCAGCGACCAGTTCTGTGGAGAGAAGTTTCTCCACAGAGCGGAGGGGGTCATGGTTGCTGATGCTGCCTGCATCCCGCGGATGGAGCTTTCCTTGTTTGCGTGGCACGGTTGCTGGCATGCCGGGAGTTGAGGGACCTCTGTTCTAATGGTCTTCCTCCATCAACTGAAAGCTCTTGTTTGGTTGGATATAACCTTCAACCTTTTAGCTAGCTTCCAAGTCTTCCAAGCAGAAGACTAGAATGTTATTAATATGTTCTCAGTCTTTTAATATTCTCGTTGCCTTTCGCCCACTTTTCAAGAACATGCTCGAATGCTTCAGGTGTTTCTGTTGGCAAAGTAGAACATCTACTAGTAGAAAAGACAATCTACAGTCCATAAACTATTTGGGGAGACAACGTTAATAGCAAACTGGGAGCTATGGACAATCCTACTTAATGGCAGCCTTACTATATTGCAGGGTGGTTTCAAACTCGATTCCATTGAGGGCTGGATCAGGGGTGTGTTTGACCTTGGGGGGGCGGGCAGGGGCAGCGTAGCTGGGGGGCCATGACCAGCTCAACGTCACTCGTGTCAGGGGCGCCTGAGCGCTCTGCCAGCAAAAACAGGCTCTTGAGCTCCATTTATGGCTGTGATGGCTTCCTGCAACCCTCTGCCAGCAAAAATGGAGCTCGGGAGGGCCACAGACGATCCTTCAGAGCTCCGTTTTCATTGGCAGAAGCGCCGTGGGCCAGTCCTTTGGTGTTTCCACAGTGGCCCCGCAAGCCAGATCTAAGCACCCTGCAGGCCAGGCCGGACCCCAGGCCTTGAGTTTGATATCCCTGCTACATTGCAAAGGTCCTACATGAGGCCCTACAGATGAAGGATTCACTCTCTTTAAAAGTATACTTTAAAAAGAATTTATAGCTACTTCTTCACATACAACTTTATTTGGAAATATGAGCTTCTCTAGTCAGTCAAAAGCCTTCCAATAAATATTTATTGTTTACTCAGAACCAAATCTTCAGTGGGGAATTTCTTTTCAATAAGTATCGGCGTCTTTTACTGAACTTTTTTTCAAAGGAATGGACTCTGTGGGAGCGTGCCGTGAACCATGGCTCTCTGCTCACCTGAATAATGTATATACCCAGAACAAAATCTGTTCTTCCTTCTAGCTAGAAAGCTACCCTGAGAGTAAACAAATCGCATAGAGCTTCATAATTTTCACATAGGAAAAGGTGACTGCTGCTGAGATGGTGAAAGGAAGGGGAGAAAAAAGGAGGGAGGGAGGGAGGGAGGAAG
This sequence comes from Ptyas mucosa, assembly GCA_012654045.1. NCBI lineage: Eukaryota > Metazoa > Chordata > Lepidosauria > Squamata > Colubridae > Ptyas > Ptyas mucosa. The sequence continues at coordinate 5,047,278 of WNWU01000049.1, forward strand.
GACATTTCTGTCCAATGGGAGAAAGGAAGGAGGGAGGGAGGGAGGGAGGGAGGGAGGGAGAACATTTCTGTCCAATGGGAGGAGGGAGGGAGGGAGGGAAGGAAAGAAGGAAGGAAGGAAGGAAGGAAGGAAGGAAGGAAGGAAGGAAGGAAGGAAGGAAGGAAGGAAGGAAGGAAGGAAGGAAGGAAGGACATTTCTGTCCAATGGGAGAAAGGAGGGAGGGAGGGATGGAGGGAGGACATTTCTGTCCAATGGGAGGTGGGAGGGAGGGAGGGAGGGAAGGGAGGGAGGGAGGGAGGGAAGGAGGGAGGGAAGAAGGAGGGAGGGAAGGAAGATGGAAAGACAGGAGGGATTATCAATCAGAAATTAGGAGAGGGGAGGAAAGAATAGGCAAGTTGATATAATGAAACATTGCCTGATATTAAAAGGTCCTTTATTGGATGATGATTGATGATGATAATGATGATTGATGATTGATGATTGATAGTGGTGGTGGTGGTGAAGAAGAAGGAGAAGGACAAGGAGAGGAAGAGGAGGAGGAGGAGGAGAAGGAAGAAGAAGGGGAAAAGAAGAGGAAGAGGTGGAAGAATAGGGGAAAGGGGAAGAAGAAGAAGAGGAAGAGGAAGAAGATCCAATTAAACTGTTTGATTGCTACTCATGCCTCTTGCTACAAGAGTCTTCTCAACTAACAGTTAGTATCTGCTTGGAGTTAGATAAGGGTCAATGGCACTCAAGCGATGTTGGATTTAGTTTGCTTGTGGCTATGTAGAAATTCTAGGCTCATTCCTCTTTTAACTCTGCCCTCTGATTCTGCCACTCCTTTCCTTCCAATTATAGGGAAAGGAACTAGGGAGTGTATGATGTTTGTAAATGTTTAAATTATTTATTAAATTTGTATGGCTGCCCATGTCATAAGTGACTCTGGGCAGCATACAGCCCTTAATTTAAAAACTAATAAAAATTTAAATAAAATAAATTTAATAATAATAAATATTTTTTTTAAGGAAGACTATAACCCCTTTATTTTGGTGAAGCTCATTTCTGAAATCAATAATAAATTTATTGTTCTACCAAATTGGAAGTAAAGTATTTGTCCAATTTCCAAAAAGAAACACACACACACACACACACACACACACACACACATATACACACACAAACACCCGCGAAAACCTCAGAAAACAAAGACCTACATACACACACACACACACACACACACACACACGTATGTATGTATGTATGTCAGGGGTGAATTCAACTTACCTTTACTACCGGTTTGCAATGGGATCACCCGCGCAAGCGAAGCAGGCACATGCGCCTTGTTTCTGCTCATACGCAAATCGCCGATGATGACATCCAGGGCGGTGGGCGGGACCTCCCGCCGATTTTACTACCAGTTCTTGTGAACCGGTCCGAACTGGGGGCAACCCATCACTGATGTATATATGTATGTATGTATGTATGTATGTATGTATATGTGTACATATGTGTGTGTGTGTGTGTATAGCAGAAATGTAAAAATAATATGATTAGTATTCTGAAAGGGTCCTTCAAATTTTAGGCTTGACATTTTTTAAAATAAGCTGGGGAGGATTTGCGAAATCTTTTCCAACCAGAATGGGTTGTTAGCTTTTGCACAGATTATAAATTTATATTATTGACATTAAAAAAAAAATTTTTTTTTTTGAAGGCCTTCGTTTGGAATTACAGCAAAGACCATAAAAATATCTTCACATATGTCAGCTTTTGATAGACTCTGAGGAAAATCTGCCCGGGGGGGGGTGGGGGTGTTGCTTGAGGTTAATTAAACAACTTTATGTTCTTTGTCCTCGTATCAATATGATATCTTTGTTTTAAACAAATTATATATATATATATATATATATATATATATATATATATATATAAACATCACTATGGCTTTAGACAATGGATGGACTGAGTGATTTGTGATTTTACATACAGGGAATAGATGTACATCAGTGGTGGGATTCAATTTTTTTTTTACTATTGGTTCTGTGGGCGTGGCTTGGTGGGCGTGGCTTGGTGGGCATGGCAGGGGAAGGTTACTGCGAAATCCCCATTTCCTCACGATCAGCTGGGACTCGGGAGGCAGAGAATAGATGAGGGGCGGGGCCAGTCAGAGGTGGTATTTACCGGTTCTCCGAACTACTCAAAATTTCCGCTACCGGTTCTCCAGAACTGGTCAGAACCGGCTGAAACCCACCTCTGATCTACATGAGTCTTCACGTGGTCCAAATTGTATTGAAGCAAAGCAACGCACAGGGCTTGTTTATATTAGTTCTTTCGTGTTCTGGTTTTAGGAAAAAACAATACAGGTAGCCCTCGAATTACAACAGTTTGTTTAGTGACCATTCAAAGTTACAACGGCCCTGAAAAAAGTGACTCGCAGCCATTTTTCACACTTAGGACCATTGCAGTATCCCCATAGTTACGTGATTTACATTCAGGTGCTTGACGAGTGGTTCCTATTTACAGTAGTGGCCAAAATTGTGGAAACTTTTTGGGAAAAGTGTATTTTCTAAAATTAGCTGATAACATCACTTTTTGGGGTTAGGGAGAGTAGTACTATGAAATTATATATCAATGGAAAGATAATTGAATCAAGAATGTCATGCAATAACTTTTATGAAGGATTTGCTATTAGAGTAGCAGTTACAGTATAAAGAAGAAAAGTGAAACATGTAGGGAAAAAAAAGATCTACAAAAATGATCCCCATGTCAGTTAATCCTTCGTTGGGTCACCTTTAGCATGAATGACAGCCTTACAACGTCTTCCCATGGAGTCAACCAAGTCTTTGAGTTCTGCAGCTGTTATCATATGAAACTAAGATTGAATGATGGCTTCTATGAACTGGGTTTTATTGCTGGGTCGCTTCTGACTAACCAGTTTCTTTAGTCGGCTCCGTAGATTTTCAATTGGGTTAAGAAGGTCTGGGCTATTCCCAGGCCGTTCCTGGAAGTGGAATAGGATTATTTTGAAACTCCAACAAAAAATAGTGTTATTAGCCATCAAACCTCAAAAATATACTTTTCCCAAAAGGTTTCCACAATTTTGGCCACTACTGTAGGACGGTTGCAGCATCCGTGTGTGTGTGTGTGTGTGTGTGTGTGTGTGTGTGTGTGTGTCACATGACCCTCCTTTTGGGACCTTCTGACAAGCAGTAGGGAAGTCAGATTCACTTAACAGCCTGTTGCTCATTTAACAATTGAAGTGATTCACTTAACATACGTGGCAAGGAAACGTATTAAAAGAGGGGAAAACTCACTTAATGAATTTCTCACTTAGCCACATAAATTCCGGGCGTAAGCCGAGGACTCCCTATATGGGGTGCAGAAGAATGCTAACTAGATTTATTATTGTCTTGTTCCCTGAAGTCAGATCCACACATGTTGACCTTCTAATAGACCTTGAAGACATGGTTGTACCAACTAGCTTGAGGCCCTAATGGAACTGTAGCATGTTGGTTGATGGAGTAGGGAACACCCTATCTCCTCCCATTTTGATACCTCCCTTTCCATCTCGCTAAGTTTTATTTTAATTCCATTTTAAAATTCATGGTCCTTATTTATTGCTTTAAAAAGGGATGCGGGGGCTCAGTGGCTAAGACGCTGAGCTTGTCGATCGAAAGGTCGGCAGTTCAGCGGTTCGAATCCCGAGTGCCACGTAACGGGGTGAGCTCCCATTGCTTGTCCCAGCTTCTGCCAACCTAGCAGTTCGAAAGCACATAACAAATGCAAGTAGAAAAATCAGGACCACCTTTGGTGGGAAGGTAACGCCGTTCTGTGCGCCTTTGGCGTTGAGTCATGCCGGCCACATGACCACGGAGACGTCTTTGGACAGCGCTGGCTCTTCGGCTTTGAAACGGAGATGAGCACCGCCCCCTAGAGTCGGGAACGACTAGCACATATGTGCGAGGGGAACCTTTACCTTATTCATTGCTTTAATGTTTTATCCTGCATTTTATTCAAAATCCCTAAGCCGCCTACAGAGCTGCAACATACGATAGAAAGTCAAATGATCAATGTATCTCTACTTATAATCAGGTTCAAGTGGATAGGTGGATGAAGATGATAATGGATATGATCGATAAATTCATAACTTAAGAAACGTAATATGCAAAATATACGCAGTGAGTGTGTTTCCTAATATCAGCTGCCAAGTGGCCATTTTAACATGAATGCATTCTCAATTTAGAAAGTGGATTCCATCCGCTAAACTACTAGACTTCCGGATAAATGGTCTTTTTTTAGTATTAAACCTGTATAAGTTGGGAGAATTTGCTAGTGTTGTAACTTCAAGGAGGCGTTAAAGCTTAAGCGTAATTTGATTTGGGATTTGATAATAATGGGGGATAGGAAAATAGTGTTAAAAGAGTCCCCCAAGTTACAAAATTGTAATTGACTCAAGTCTACCTCCAGGCATGTTCCATTTAAAAGTAACATCGGTAACATTGATTGATCAAATACTTAAGAAGGCTCTGGAAATGTTGTGCAGTAGATGAATTGAGCGTAGGGAGTATTTACTCAAGATCGCTCAATAGCTGTTGAAACCTTTCTGAGAACATCTCGAGAACCAGCTGTTTTCCATCCCACTCTAATACTTGGTAAATGACACGGAAAACTGGAAAGGCTGTAGAGTTGGCAGCCTGTACAACAGGTTAAACAGGCTGTGTCTGTTAGCTCTGTTGGTCCTACACTAGGAATTATGTTTGGCATCACAATTTTGGAGCCCGTAAAACAGAGGTCTTCAAACTTGGCAGCTTTAAGGCTTGTGGACTTCGACTCCCAGAATTCTCCAGCCAGCATAACTTAAAAGCTGCCAAGTTTGAAGGCCTCTGCTGTAAAAAAATATGGATGGGGGGAAAAACTTTGGGGTCAGGTCCCAGAATGTTTTCTAGTGTCAATGAGATGGCAAAGTCATCTCAATTTCAGATACGGCAGGATAGATAGATAGATAGATAGATAGATAGATAGATAGATAAATATTAGGCAGTTGTATTAACCTCTGAGCCACAAGTTCTCCTCCCTTCATCGGCTTGAGCCAGGGGAGAGATTAAGTGTTTTTCTATCGAGGTACCTGGTCTACCCCAACATGTGGGAGGGAGCATCCTGCTTCCCTTTCGCCTTTCAGCTCCAGTCCAGGAGCCCTCAAGCAGTCGCATTCACAACAAACCATTTTATACCAAATTTATATTTCGCTGATAAAGAAATAAAGGGAGACTAGTATAGATTCGTTCTTCTACAAATGCTGTGAATTCTCCAAATTACATCTTGGAGGTAATGATTTTTTTTCAAGATTTTTTTCAAGATTTCTTTTAAGGTTGAGATAAATATCCATTTAGATTTTGATTGTGTTCAGGTGTGTCAGACTCTTGGTATAGAGATGGTGATCTGTGTCCTAAAAAAAAGGAGAAACGAGGAAGGAAAATGGGATAAGTGTAAAAAAAGCAAAGCAGACAGTTTTCTGTAGAACACTTTATAGGCTTTCATGCTGTCCCAGTTTTCACTTCCCAAACTTTAGAATCAGTTTTAAGCCAACTTGAGGTTGTCTTCACCATTGCTGACCTCCAAAACTTACGATCAAGGAAATTCTCCAATTGTCCTAAAGAGGGTGCAAAATTGGAGCCCAACCTTCCATAAATAATTGAATTTCACATCTACTGCTGAGCATTCAAAAGAAAGAGAGAGGGGGGGAGGGAGGGAGGGAGGGAGGAAAGAAGGAAGGAGAGAGAGAGAAAGAAAAAGAGAAAGAAAGAAAAAGAAAGAGAAAAAGAAAAAAGGAGGAGGAGGAAGGGAAGGGAAGGAAGGAAAGAAAAAGAAGGAAGAAAAGAAGGCAGGCAGGGAAGAAGGAAGAAAAAGAGGGCAGGCAGGAAAGAAGGAAGGAAGGAAGGAAGGAAGAGAGAGAGAAAGGAAGGAAGGAAGGAAGGAAGGAAGGAAGGAAGGAGAGAGAAAGAAAAAAGAGAGAAAGAAAAAAGAAGGAGGAAGGGAAGGAAGGAAGGAAGGAAGGAAAGAAAAAGAAGGCAGAAAAAGAAGGCAGGCAGACAGGCAGGTAGGAAGGAAGGAAGGAAGGAGAGAGAAAGAAAAAAGAGAAAGAAAAAAGGAGGAAGGGAAGGAAGGAAGGAAGGAAAGAAAAAGAAGGCAGAAAAAGAAGGCAGGAAGGGAAAGGAAGGAAGGATGGAAGGAAGGAAGGAAGGAGAGACAAAGAAAAAAGAGAGAAAGAAAAAAGGAGGAGGGAAGGAAGGAAGGAAAGAAAGAAAGAAAAAGAAGGCAGAAAAAGAAGGCAGGAAGGGAAAGAGAGAAAGAGAGAAAGAAAGAGAAAGAGAGAGAGAGAGAGAGATGCAAACCTATAGAGAAGGGAGGTGGAGCAAGGCAAGATTTTCCACCAATGGCAAAATAGGCCGATAACCTCTCTGCAGAACTTCAATACTTCTACTAGAAAAAAATAAAATACAATTTTGGTCCATTTCTTAATGAACCATAGCTGGGTCAAATATGTCACCTTAGCTTCCACAGATGCGGGCCTGGAGTTGCTGCACAAAACACAGTATGTGAGATGCCCTTACATTCTCCTTGCCACACTACAACTGATTGTGTCCTTGAGTAAAATATAATATCAGTGGCCTGCCTTCATGAAAAGAACAGATCTCAATCGCCCTTCTTTCCAGTGCACGAAATGTTCCGTTCCTTTATCCTCTTCTGTTTTCTGACCAGAGAGTAGATTGCAAGTTGCCTCTTGGTTGAAATCCAAGTTATTTTCCCAAATTAATTTTAGAATGCTCGGGTGCGCTCTAAAGTGTATAATTTCAAAAGTTTTATTTTGATAGCAATCTTCCAATATCTAAGGACGTGATGGTGAACCTGTGGCACGCGTGCCGAAAGTGGCACACGGAGCCATCTCTCCAGGCACGCAAGCTGTCGGCCTTTGCTCTTCCGGGTTCTGGCGTGTCGGACAGCTGGTCTTCACACATGTGGGAACATCGGAAACCGGAAGAGAAGCTGCCCACTGGGCATGCGCATGCCGGGAAGATGATCTTCCAGTTTCCAGCACATGCATGCGCACTCCCATTTCGGCACTCAGTGATGAAAAGGTTTGCTAACACTGATCTAAGGGGTTACCCCAAAGAAGGGGTGGGATCAATCTCTTCTCCAAAGCACCTGAAGGCAGGACAAGAAGCAACGGATGGAAACTCATCAAGGAGAGAAGCAGCCTAGGAGGAATCTCCACACACTGAGAACGATTAATCGGTGGAAGGACTTGCCTCCAGAAGTTGTGAATGCTCCAACACTGGATGTTTTTAAGAAGGGACTCGACAACCATTTGTCTGAAAAGGTATGGGGTCTCCTGCCTGAGCAGGGGATTGGACTAGAAGACCTCCAGCGTCCCTTCCAGCTCTGTTATTCTCTGGAATTGGTCTTGAACAAAGAAGTCTTCAGCTGTATAAATACTACGAGCTCAGATTTGTCAGTCTGCTGTTCTATACTCACCCACAGATCAACAATTGTTGGTGGTCTAATCCTTTAAGTGGCTATTATTTTTACTCCAGTTCTCTTCCCTTTACTCCCCCCCTACTTACTTTAAAGACCTCCCAGAGGTCTTTTTTTAAAAAATCTCCTAGGACCGTGATGGCGAACATATGACACGTGGATTCCGTCGTGTGCATGTTTGCCAGCCAGCTGGTCTGGCACACATGCATGCGGTGGCCAGCTGCTCTTCTGGATTTGCACTGGTGCGCATGCGTGTGCCAGAATCCGGAAGAGAGCAGCTGACGGGGTGCATTCATGCTGGACCAGCTGTCCAGTGTGTATGCACATGATGGAACCCGGAAGAGCAGCTGGCTGCTGCATGCATGTGCACTGGCCAGCTGCTCTCTTCCGGGTTCCGGCACTCACAGGCACTCCAGCTTCAGCACTGCGTGCCGAAAAGGTTAGCCATCACTGTCCTAGGAGAATTAAACTACCTCTTCCTACCAGCAAAGCTATCGCAAACTAGCACAAGCATTGATTAGGTTGGCATATGTGGCAAACCAACAAAAAGTCATGTGGGCTGCAGTCGTGTCACATTTAGCTATTCCCTCCCCATTTTTTTTCTTTTTCTGGTGGAGGGAGGGAAGTTTTGTCTGTAGACAAAATCGAAATACATTTCCCTATCAGTCATGTCTAACTTAAAGGCATGGTGCTCATCCCCGTTTCTTGGCTGAGGGAACCAGCATTGTCCAAAGACAATTTCTGCGGTTATGTGGCCAGTATGCCTATACACCAAAGGCACATGGAATGCTCTTACCTTCCCACCGAAGTGCTACCTATTGATCTACTCTTATTCGCATGCTTTCAAATTGCTAGGTGGACATGAGCTGGAGCAAGGAACAGGAGCTCACCCCACTACACAGAGCTTGGGTCTCGAACCTGAGCTGTCAGCTTTCTACCTGACAAGCTCAACATCTTTAACCACTGAGCCATCGCACCTCTACATTTTATTAATCCTTTTATAAATATAAGAGCCATGGTGGCGCAGTGATTAGAGTCCAGTACGGCAGGCTACTTCAGTTGTCTGCTAGCTGCAGTTCAGCAGCTCAAATCTCACCGGCTCAAGGTTGATTCAGCCTTCCATCCTTCCGAGGTGGGTAAAATGAGGATCTAGATTCTTGGGGGCCATATAGGCTGACTCTGTAAACAGCTTAGAGAGGGCTGTAAAGCACTGTGAAGCGGTATATAAGTCTATTGCTATTGCTATAAGGAGGCCCCCTCTGAGGGAGATGTGTGGCTCAAAAATGTGAAAAATGAAAAATAAATAAATAAGGAAAAGATGGGCAAACATCAAAAGACTTTCCTGTGCTAGAAGACAATAGTTCTACAAAGGTTTGAAAGAGCAATCCTTTTGACTCACTTTCATTTTCAAATTTAATGTAGGAAAGATCCTGGGGGGAAAAATGACATTTGCATGAAATGGAAAAATATTAATTTAGAAATCAGTACCTAAATATAAATAGAAAAGTCTCTGTAGACCCTTTATAGGACCTTATCTTAGAATCCAGCATTCTAACTTGATAGCATCTTAACCTTTTGAGTTCATTCATTGATAAACATACTTCAAAAACCCAATTTTGTATAGAGCAAATGTGTTCAATTTGTTGGATTCGAATTCTGAATTCCCAGCATAATTCTGAAAATTCAGGAAGATATAGTTCCCCATTACATTTAAATCTTCTATAAAGCAAAACACGTTAGTTCCTCAAAGCCAACAAAGACAAATGTATGAATTTGTCAGAGCCAAAGACAAAACTATCTTTGTTGCAACGTTCACCCGAGTTTTCAATTACATTTCTGCAAAGGTTGCAAAACGCAAAATTGGATTAAAGCATGTAGGGCCGAAGTTATATTCCAAAATACGATTTTGTCTCAGGTTAAATCAATTTTTTATTTGAGGATTTATTTTTAGCTTTGCTTATGCCAATCCTGTGTCTGTTCCAGCTTAATTCAATTTCCCCTGTACAGTGTGAAGCAAAGCATTTTGAAATGCACAGGACGTCAGAAAAATAAGGCAGAAATACTTTTTGCTCTTCAGAAGATTGGAGGACCAAAGAAACAAATTGTATGGAATAGGGTAATAATAATAATTTATTAAACTTGTTTGACATCCAACTCAGCCATTTGTAGTGGCTCTTGAGTGCTCAACAAACTAGTCTGGTTTGATATACATCAGTCAATTTTGAAAAACCCATACTTCTCTATATTATGCAGTTATCTCCCCATTTATTTGACCAACCAACGAAAATTCGTTCCCAGAAGGTTCAAGATATGAATTTTGTATGTCAGCTTTCTCAGCTTAGTGAGCTCTAGGTACTGAATGCTACACTTCAAAAAAGATATAATTCCCCACCAGGTATTCCCAACCAAAGTAGTTTAGCATAAAGATCTACAACTTTTTTTCTCTTAAATGCAGTTAATCCTCGATTTACGACCACAATTGAACACCAAATTTCCATTGCTAAGCAAGACAGGTGCTTAGGCGAGTCTTGCTCCATTTTATGACCTTTCTTGCCAGAGTTGTTAAGTGAATCACTGCAGTTGTTAAGGTGGCCGCAACAACCCTAAACTCATCCTTCTGAATACCCAAAAAGAAGAATCCATAACCCATAAAAATGCTGAAGGAGTTTGGGAATATAGAATAGAATAGAATAGAATTCTTTATTGGCCAAGTGTGATTGGACACACAAGGAATTTGTCTTGGTGCATACGCTCTCAGTGTACATAAAAGAAAAGATACATTCGTCAAGAATCATAAGGTACAACACTTAATGATAGTCATAGGGAAACAGTCAATATAAATCTTAAGGATACCAGCAACGTTACAGTCATACAGCCATAAGTGGAAGGAGATGGGTGATAGGAACGATGAGAAGATTAATAGCAATGCTAAGGTGACCAATCGTTCTCCTTTAGGGAGGACAGTCCTTCTTTTGTAAGTTCTGTCCTCTCTCGTAAAGTGTCCTCCTACATGTCCTCCTTTTCGATATTTGAAGACTAATCTGTAAATCTCCGTATTCGATCGATGCCGATCCAATCCGTTGCGTGTTATGTGACATATTTGTATTTGACATGACGATTCTTCAAGGCTCGGTACATTGCAGCGAGACGCAATTATGAGGCGCATGCGCTCCGCACAGGAGAATTGTTTTGAGAGAGTGCGCCACACGCAAGTGGCTTTGTTTACTTCTTACCGAAACACAACACGGCACACACGCACGCATTAGACTCACTTCTTTCTCAGTGAATATTGAATCTTACACAAGTGAGCGCAATAATTCGAGTTTTATTAATTCATTCTGTATTTAATAATTTCCAAATATGTATAATTTTATTTACAAGTTTATTCGCTTATGTTTACAAGTTTACAGTATTTTTTTCCTTCAATTTATTTGTGTCCTCCTTCTCATTGTAAAAAAGTTGCTCACCTTAGTAATGCAGACTTAGTAACTAGTTTGACAGTGTTGAGGGAATTATTTGTTTAGCAAAGTGATGGCGTTCGGGAAAAACCTGTTCTTGTGTCTAGTTGTTCTGGTGTGCAGTGCTCTATAGCGTCGTTTTGAGGGTAGGAGAATATAACAGAATATTAGAGTTGGAAGGGACCTTGGAGGTCTTCTAGTCCAACCTCCTGCTCAAGCATGAGATCCTACACTATTTCAGACAAATGGTTGTTCGGTTTCTTCTTAAAAGCATCCGGTGTTGGAGCGCTCACAGGTTCTAGAGGCAAGCAGCTTCCACTGGTTAATTGTCCTCTCTGTCAGGAAGTTTCTCCTTAGTTCTAGGTTGTTTCTCTCCTTGATTAGTTTCCATCCATTGCTCCTTGTCTTGTCTTGAACATCCTTGCATATACTTCTAAAATTGGATTTCCAAGTGTGGTGCTGGGCAGGAAAGGGGCAAGCATTACAGAGGTGGGTTTCAGCAGGTTCTGACCAGTTCTGGAGAACTGGTAGCGGAAATTTTCAGTACTTCGGAAAACCAGTATTAAAAATTCTGACTGGTCCCACCCCATCTATTCTCTGCCTCCCAAGTCCCAGCTGATCAGGAGGAAATGGGGATTTTGCAGGATCTTTCCCTTGGAGTGGGGTGGGAATGGAGATTTTACAGTATCTTTCTCCTCCGATGCCCACCAAGCCATGCTACACCCACCCAGCCACACCTACAGAACCAGTAGTAAAAAAATTTGAAACCCACCACTGAAGCATTATCCTTGACAATCTGTCTCTGGTTGCAACACACTTTACTTGGCGTTTTGAAGTGCATCTTTGAATTATGCACTTGATTAACTTCCTCATCCTGGGAATTTTCTTGATTTATTTTCCTTTTGCTTAATTTGTTCCCAAAACTGTTATTTCTTACCTGCCTGCAGGAAAAAAAAATTAAGTAAAATCTAATTTCACTCTCCCCCAGCCTGCCCCAAGCACTCCTCAATTCTGTTCTTCTATAAACAATTTAAAAATCAGGATTCATTAAGCGTGAAATTTGAAAGAGCAAGTGATTGACAGTTAGAAGCCAGGCGGGATTTAACAAACGTTTCTACCATTGGACAGCTCAAAACCCATGACCTCACGACAGCCTCAAAACCTCACCCGCATTTTGGCATTCGCCCCAGAAATAAAATACTATGATTTTAGTCTCAACTGCAGACATAAATAATTATGTAACTCATCTTGAGAAACCAGAAAGCCTTGAATATATTTATGGCACCTTAAGAGAGTACCAAAAGTATACAGGTAGTCCTCGACTTAGGACCAAAATGGAGCCCAAAATTTCCGTTGCTAAGCGAAACAGTTATTAAGTGAATCTCTCTATTTGTTAAGTTAGCCACATGGTTGTTAAATGAATCTGGCTTCCCCATTGACTTTGCTTGTCAGAAAGTCACATGACTTCGGGACACCGCAACCCGTCACAAATATGAGACAATTGCCAAGCGCCTGAATTTTAATCACATGACCGTGAAGATGCTGTGATGGTTGTAAGTGTGAAAAATGATCTTAAGTCGAGGACTACCTATATTCCAAATGCTCTTCTAGATGAGGATCCCTCCATCAGATATCCAGAGTAAAGAAGGAGACTTATGATGTAGAAATTATAATTGTAGGGAGGTGAAAGGAACGAAGGAATGAAATTGGTGGAAAGGAAAAGTGTTATTTAGAAGGCTCAAGGTAGACCAATAAAAAGTTCAGCAGGTCAATTTTGAAGGACGTGATATGAAAAAATCTTATTTCCAGAGGTATGTTTTGACCAATGTTTAGAACCAACTTTACAGAGAGGATTAATTCCATTAACTCCACATTCTTATTGTTGAGTCTGTCATCTGCACCTCTATCACTGTCTGGTTTGGCTCTGCAACCCAACAAGACAGATACAGACTTCAACGGATAGTTAGAACTGCAGAAAAACAATGGCTACCAACCTGCCTGTGGTTAAATAGGACATCTTTATGCCAGGGAGTATGGATGAGCCCACCTGTGATCGCCGGCTGAATACCACCACTTGGATAAACCCAAAACGTCAATAAGAAACACTTTTAAGAATTGAAGAAAGCAGAACGAGACCGACGTTGTTTTTAACTTCCCTGCTGTAGCATCAGTTTTTATGATATTTTAACAACGCTCAAGGTGGCTATTTAGTGAAGGGGAAAAATCGGTGTAAAGACAAATTTCACGGAAAGCCAAAAGTTGGCTATCCCATGTTCTAGACCAGGGGTGTCAAATACGGGACCCGCAGGCCAGATACGGTGAGCGCAGGCCACTCCCACCCCAGCTCTGCAAGGGCAAAAATACGTCACGATACAGCCCACAATGCGATCGGGTTTGACACCCTTGTTCTAGACCAGTGATGTGCGTGTGTGCGCGCTCACACCCATAATGCAATGCCTCCCGCATGCCCCGCCCCCCTGTGCATGCACACACGCACGCACCCTGTGTTTCCCCGCCCCCTGCACATGCACACATGACTCCCCCGCCCCCCCACTCCCCCGCCCCCTCCACACATGTCCCCGCCCCCCCACAAACCCGTCCTGTTTTTGGTCCCAGGAGGCTTCAGGGAGGCCTGCTAGGCCCAAAATTGGGCATGAGGGCATGCCACATCCCCTCAGCCCCCCGTCCATGTGTGCATGACCCCTCTGGTCCCCTGCACATGTGTGCACGACCCTCCCGCCAAGTCCCCCCCACACATGTGTGTGCTTCTCCACAGACCAGTCAGTTGGCTGGCGGGAGGCATGTGCACATGCGCGATGGAGCTGATCTAGGACAACGGCTCACGTGCCCACAGAGATGGCTCTGCGTGCCACCTGTGGCACCCATGCCATAGGTTCACCATCAGGGTTCTAGACTGATGACAAGGGGTATTCATATAGGGTCTTTTTTGAAAATAACAAAGTACAATAGTGTGTGTGTCTGTGGGTCTCTCTGTGGGTAAGTCAGTGTTTCTTAACCTTGACAACCTGAAGATGGGTGGACTTCAATTCCCAGAATCCCCCAGCCAGGTTGCCAAGGTTGCAAAAGCTGGGGAATTCTGGGAATCGAAGTCTACCCATCTTCAGGTTGCCAAGGCTGAGCTACTGGTTGTAAATAAATATTCTGCTTATGTCAGGGCATTTCTCTGAGTACCAAAAAACCTGAAAAGCCATGTCAGATCCAGATACTTATGGAGAGCCCCGTTGAGCATTTATAAATCTCTTTCTATCATGACCAAAAGCTTTCAGATCTTCACCTCGTGTACTTCTTTCATGGAAAATAGCTCTTGCAGAATTTACAGATGCTATCTTCAAGCATGTATTTCCCTCCGATCTTGCTTTTCTTTAGCGTATTGCATTTTAGATATCCTGCAGCCTCTACACGCCTTATACGTTCTCTCCATCGTACATAAAACTAAGGGGGGGGGTTGGGGGTTTTTTTGGATGACTTATTAAAAGTCCCAGGCACAATGCTTATTTCAAAGAGCTATTCAGTGTAGACGTGTGCGGATTGCAGAAACAGGGAGTTACATCAACTCCAAGGATATTGAGCAGGTCAGAATAAAGTAGTAATTACCCTTCAATTCTCCCAGCTTTCTGGCAGATGGCAGACCAAGCAGAAGGGTCGCTCAGTTGCTAAGTTGCTCCCTGAGGTTTACATTGGGTTCCCTCCTAAATTTTCTGGAAAAATTAGGGATTGAAGGATGCTCAACCTCTCCTGGAGCTTTCCAAATATGTTGATTCCACTGGTTTAATACCAATTAAAAGTGAGAGTGTCAATTTCCACTCGTCTTTCAACGTTAAAATAGAAGATAAAGTTCTTACATTTTGCATGGGGAGTGGCAGAATTTGGAAACGGAGTGAAAAGGGTGAACAGTCTCCTTACAGCCTCTATCATTCTGTCTGCACCATTGCTCACGTTTTACGTAACTTGAATCACCTTGGATACTGCAACGGTTGTAAGTGCGAAAAATCCAGTGGTGGGTTGTCCCCGGTTCGGACCAGTTCGCAAGAACCGGTAATAAAACCAGCGGGAGGCCCCACCTACCACCCTGGCTGTCGTCATTGGTGATCTGCGATCCCATCGCGAACCGATAGTAAAGGTAAGTAGAACACACCCCTGGAAAAATGGTCATAAGCAGAGGTAGCTTTCACATATTTTTACCACCGGTTCACCGCCCACCAAAAATGTGAGCGTGCTTGCTTCCTGTGCACATGCCTACCACGCATGCGCTTTGCTCATTTGCGCAGCTTGCACACATGTGCACGTCTTAGAAAACATGGTTAAATAGGACAGCATAGCACTGGGGCGGGACAAGGGGGCGGGACAAGGGGGCGGGACAAGGGGGCGGGCCCACCGTTACCTGCTGTCACTTCTATCAGTTTGCCCGAACCGGCTGAATAACACCACTGGTCATAAGTCGCTTTTTCTGTGGCTATTGTAACTTTGAAGGGCCACTAAACAAGCTGTTGTATGCCCGATCTGGAAGTCACGTAGAGCCAGGATGGCAATGATGTTTCTATGAGTCCTGTCAAATTATTTACCTGTTCTGCACAGTGGAGCACACACCCCCATTTAGAACTGGTAAGATCAGAGGTGGGTTTCACATAATTTTACCACTGGTTTGCCGCGCACCAAAAATGTGCGTGCGGGCCTTCCGCGCACAAGTGTGGCCTTCTGTGCAGGCACTTTGCTCGTGTGCGCAGCTTGTACATGTGTGCGCGGCTTAGAAAATGTGGCTAAATAGGACGGCACAGTGCCTGGGCAGATGGGCAGGCAGAACACTACCGGTTCGCCCAAACCGATCTGAACCAGCTGAATACCACCACTGGGTAAGACATTCTCCTTTTCCCTCAGTTTGAGAAACCCAAGATCTTTGTGTTGTCTGGATTCTCTTTCAATTATGTTTATTGGCTCTCTTTCACCTCGTTTCTTTCATTCATGCAGCACAGTCTCCCTGGACTTAGCTCTTAAGGAAAAGTAAAGGAGATTGTTAGCGGTACCAAATTCTCGGATAATTGCTGGCAGCAGTATCCTCTCTAGAAGTTAAACAGCATTGGCAACAGAATAGCCAATGAGTGAGGATTTCGAGAGGGAAATACTCCAAGACAGAAGATTAATGGATCTTTCAGAAATAGGGAGAACAGCTAACAAGGTATTTATAGGTCTTCTAAGTGTGGGGTGAGTTCAACCAAGGAGGCTTTATTTAGCTGCTGTTATGGAGTTTTCCCCAGTGAATTCTCCGTTTCAAGGAGAATATGTTGAGTCAGATCAGTAGGGATGGTCTTGTTGATTTATCCAATAGTATATTCCATATTTCATTATGATCCAGGTTTTTTTCATTTCTTCTCTTTGCTTTTTCTTCCTTCCTTCCTTCCTTCCTTCCTTCTTTCTTTCTTTCTTTCTTTCTTTCTTTCTTTCTTTCTTTCCTTCCTTCCTTCCTTCCTTCCTTCCTTCCTTCCTTCCTTCCTTCCTTCCTATCATTCCCACTCCTTCTAAAAGCCAATGCTTTGAAATAGCTTGACCTACTCTTGGTCCTTTTTGAATAGGGAGATCTGCCAAATTGACCAAACTCAAAGGCGAGGCCGTCACACATCACGAAGGTTGAATGTCATGCTCTCTGGAAAAGTCAAATTGGAAGGTTGCGATAGAATTTAAACTTTTAAAAATGTACCGTGCCCATCTGAAAAATATGTTGAGCTACGTTTAAAAGGTTCCTCTCTAGATGAGATGGGCAGCACATACAGATTTAATGATACTGTGTTTTCCCGAAAATAAGACCCTGTCATATATATATATATATATATATATATATATATATATATATATACCCTGAAAGAACTGGTTTGGTGACGTCATATCGTCACCGCTACCGGCTCGGGAGAACCGGACCAAACTGGGAGGAACCTACCACTGATTGTAGCAGACAATTTCGTGTACTATGCTTAGATCAAACTGCAGGTGGTGTAGTTCCAGATTGTCCAAGCCCAAAATTTCAAGCCTGGTGGCATAAGAGATTCTATCGTGAGCAGAGGAGTGGAGGACTCTTCTTGTGAAATACTTCTGGACCCGTTCAATTGTATTAATGTCTGATATACAGTGTGGATTCCAGGCTGTATGCAAGAATTGGTCTGGCAAAGGTTTTATATGCCCTAGTTTAACAACTCTTAATGCCTTTTTAGCGATGCTGTTACAGTGAGCTCTGGGGCTTAGATCATTTGAGATGAGTACTCCTAGGTCCTTGGCAGAGTGAGGGTCGTCTATGAGGTCATATCCGCCCGGCTTGTATTTGGTGTTCTGATTTTTGTTGCCAGGGTGTAAGACAGAGCATTTGTTGGTCGAGATTTGGAGTTGCCAATTGTGCAATTCCCTCTTCTGACAACCCGCCATCTCTTTTTGCTAATGTACAGTCAGTAGGTACCTTAACAGCCTAATTTGTTTTTCTCTTCACAATGAACTTTTGATTTATTTATTTATTTATTTATTTATTTATTTATTAATCCAATTTATATGCCGCCCTTCTCCGTAGACTCAGGGCGGCTTACAATGCATTATAGCAATAGCCTGCCTACTTTTATGTATATACCTGCTTATTAGGGCTTTCGGCCCTCCCAAGCGGTATTGTTCTATACAAAGTCAGCTTATTGCCCCCACAATTTGGGTCCTCAATCTACCTTCCTTGAAAGGATGGAAGGCTGAGTCAACCTTGAGCCTGGTGAGATTCGAACTTGGACTAATTGCAGGCAGTTGGCAGCTAAGTGCTAGCACTTAACAGCACTTTAGTCCGCTGCACCACCAAGGCTCTCGTTATAGGAATGGTGAGGTTGCCTGTTGGGAAGCTTCTTCTGAAGACACTCAAGCAGAAAGCTCACAATGTTTTGGGGTTTTTTTTATCCCTGGTGGAGATTCTCCGGGCCTCTTTTTGCAGATCTCACTGCTTCTATCACCCAGAAGTAATCCAGGCAGAATAGGATGGAGGAGTAATCCAGGCAGGACTTGGTGGTCTATCTGAGAATAACCTTCTTAGCATGCCAAGCCCTTGCTGGTTCTTTGTCTGTGAAACTCGTGCTGTTGGATAAAGTCCAGAGGTTATCTGTAAAAGGAAACAACAGCTCATTTCTTTCTTCTGAAAGAAGAGGCGGGAGCTAGACGTTATACAACCTAGAAATAAAAAAAAGGGGGGGACTTTTAAATGTCAGAAATTAAATCCAGAGCCAAATAGTTAAATAATAGCGAGATGTGCAGGGATGTGTTGCTAGCGACATTTTTTTTTAAAAAAAAAGATAGCTGGAACTCTGCAAAGATAGGATTGAAAACATGAATCGCCGTTCAACTACAGCTTATTTTGCCTTTGTCAACATAAGGATTCTTTCTAGGAAGTTTAAATTTAGCAACCAATCTCACTATTTCAGTGGTGGGATTCACATAATTGAACAACCGGTTCTCTGCCCTAATGACCAGCTGGGTAGGCATGGCTCAGTGGTCATGGGCGGGATTGGCCAACTCAACGTCACTCATGTTGATGGGCGCTTTGCCTTAGCTGTTACAATGTTATAAGGGTTAACCAGAGAGGCAGTTTCTGTAAGCAGGGCAATAAAGATTAGGCTAGAAATAACACCAGAATGTTTCCTTCCTGCCTTCCTTACAGGATTAGCCCTGTAAAGTGGGGGGAAAACAAAATATGATTTCTTCCAAGAACCGGTTCTCCGAACTGCTTAAAAAGTTAACAACCGGTTCTTCTGAATAGGTGCGAGCTGGCTGAATCCCACCATTGCACTATCTTGCTCTAAAGCAGGAATCTCAAACCTTTGTGACTTGGCTGGTGGGAGAGGGAACTGGGCCATGTGAGTGGCAGGCCGGCATGCACACACATGCACACACATGAACCTGCATGAACACACAACTTGACTGTAAGTTGAGCTGTGCACTCGTGCGTGCCGGCTCGCTGCTTGTGTAGCCTGGTTGCAAATAGGCCATGGCCCAATAGCGGGCGGGGCCTGCAGGTTGGGGAGCCCTGCTCTAAAGCGAGGGCCCTGAGCTATCTAATCTGTTTTGATTTCTGGTAGTCCTCGACTTACGACCTCAACGGAGCCCCACATTTCTGTTGCAAAGTGAGACATTTGTTAAGTGAAATTTTCCCCCATTTTATGACCTTTCATGCCACAGTTGTTATGTGAATCACCGCAGTTAAGTTAGTAACATGGTTGTTGGGTGAATCTGGCTTCCCCGTTGACTTTGCTTGTCAGAAGGTCACAAAATGTCTTCAGAGCCTTTTAGACGGTCCAAAGGATAGGAACGAATGTGACCTCTGGCAACAAGACAATAATCCATCTGGCTAGCATTCTTCTGCACCCAATACAGTCAAGGTAGTTGACCATTAAACGACCATTAATGAGGCCAAAGTTTATGTTGCTACACCTATACACACCTACACACACATACAGAGAGAGAGGGGGGGGGGGGGGGAGAGAGAGAGAGAGACAATTAATATGTAGTCCCTTCCACGCCCCGGACAAGCTCCTACTATAAATATTTCTTCTTTCCTCCACAGTTGTCCGGATCTCATTTTTATTGATTCTTGTACAACCTTGGCTCGAGTTGGAACCTCAAATTATTTCTCTGACAACCGGTCCAATTTAATCTGGCAGGTTGGGCATGCGGTGGATCTCTTTAGCTAAGGAATGTTGGCCTGGTTAGTACTAGAGGATGTAATTCTCTGTTGAAGTCCCTGCCTTCTGGAACTTTCTCTTCACAGAGCTGAGGATGTCCTCAACCCCTTTCGTAAGGCCTTGAAGATCTGGTTTTGTACACAGTCTGGGTCCCCAAGGTGCAAAGAGTCCTGTTTCCTGCTTATTGTCAGGCACAAATCATTAGATCCACACATCAAGGTCCAATTAAACTGATTTATTGCTAACACCGTGTGCACAGGAATCTTCTCAAATTAACGGTTACACTTCCTTGGAGTTAGATAAGGGTCTGTGGTATGCAATTTAGTTTGCTTGTGGCTATGCAAGGATTCTAGGGATTCAGTGGCTCAGCGGCTAAGATGCTGAGTTTGTCGATCGAAAAGTCAGCAGTTCAGCAGTTCAAATCCCTAGTGCTGCGTAACGGGATGAGCTCCCGTTCCTTGTCCCAGCTTCTGCCAACCTAGCAGTTCGAAAGCATGTAAATAATGCAAGTAGAAAAAGAGGGACCACCTTTGGTGGGAAGGGAACAGCGTTCCATGTGGCGCTGAGTCATGGTGGCCACATGACCACAGAGACGTCTTCGGACAGCACTGGCTCTTCGGCTTTGGAACAGAGATGAGCACCGCCCCCTAGAGTTGGGAACCACTAGCACATATGTGTGAGGGGGGAACCTTTACCTTTACCTATAGTAACTATGTCCTAATAAAGTATACCTAATACGCCAAACCTAGCAGTTTCTAGTTGTTACTCTGCCTACCCATTTTCAAAGCACTGACTTCAAAGCAAGATATATCATTGTCCTTATCTTCCAGTGTGCTTCCTCTGCTAATGATCCACCCATTAATTCTTCAAAGTGAGTTAGTATAATACGTAGAAACAATGCTTTGTACCTTGTATATCATCAATCATATATAAAATAATAATGATCCTCATAGCCTATATTTTCCTTGGTTGTCTCTGAGGGGTTTAAAAAAAAAAAACTTTGCACATAAATATTCATGCTTTCCAAGGAACAAGGCTATTTAAATTAAAGGTTACCGGGTGCTGAAAAAGACAGATCTATTCATCTCTAAGTCCTTGAGGTACAGTGGACAATATTGGGCCGGTAGGACTTAATACAAGTAACATGCAGGAAATCTAATATTTTCTGGGGTGTTGTCTTCAGAACAGCTTGCCTTTAGCTCAGGGATGGGTTCTAACCGGCTTTACTACTGGTTCTCTTTGTGCGCGCGATTGCCTCTTTACTTTGCACAAGCGCGTTGCGAATCTGCCGAGCTGAGGTGCAGCGATCCGCTCTGCCGCACCTCTCAGCTGGGCGAAAAAAGAAGAAATATAAGGTCGGAATAACACAGAGGCGGGCGGGAGGGCCCAGCTCCCAAAGAAAGAGAACCGGTTCGGTGACGTAATAGCGTCACTGCAATCGGCTCGGCCGAACCGAGCCGAACCGGGACCAACCCACCACTGCTTTAGCTGCACTTTGGATTCTGAACGATTCCAGTGATCAGATGTCCTTATATTAATGATTATATCTAAAAGCATTCTTTCTTTTTAATTTTTAATTTTTATTTCTCGTAAACACATTTACATGTACAGTTATTTATCCATCATTTTTCATTCATCTTATCTTTTCACTTTCATTTTTAATTTTTACTTTTTCGGGGCTGCTTTTTTACCATTTACCTTTACTCCAACCTTTCTTCTTCTCCTCCCCTTCTTTTCCTTCCTCTTTCTCCTCCTACTTTCTTTGTTCTTCCTCTCCTTCTCTTTCCTACTTCCCCTTCCCTTCTCCCACTCCTCTCTTCTTCCCCCCTTCTAACCTTCTCTTTATCTAAAAGCATTCTTACTGGCATTCATAAATTCATATGAGCACTGAGTCAACCTATTCTCCAATAGGTTGAAGGCCTGACAAGAAACATTGGACGGCAACTAATCAAGGATAGAAGCAATCTTAGAAACTAAGGAGAAATTTCTTAACAGAGAGAACAATTAACCATTGGAACGGCTTGCCACTAGAAGTTGTGGGTGCTCCATCACTGGAGGTTTTTAAGAAGAGATTGGACAACCATTTGTCTGAAATGGTATTGGATGTCCTGTTTGAGCAGGGGGTTGGACTAGAAGACCTCCAAGGTCCCTACCAACTCCGTTATTCTGTTAAATCTTTGAAACTGGTAAGTACATCTCCGCGAGAATGATCTCACCAGTCTTTGGGATGTTGAGCAGAGACTGAACAGTGACACAGGACGAATAGTAATTCGTATTCTTGGTTGAGATAATTGCATGAATTGGGAAGAATGATTCTGAATGAATAAAATGAATCATCTGCCTAGTTTTATAAGTGAATCAGTTGGAACTGGAAAAGAAACCAGATCATTTCATTTGAGGTTTTGGAGTTAACTCCAAGATCTCATCACAAAGACTTACGTTACAAGGAAGATTCAAACTAGGCATCCCAAGTCATTGAGGAAATGTTTTAATAAATTCTCTTGGTCCCAAGGATACTTACAGCCATCTAGCTATGGGCTGATGGGGCTCTTAAAAGCAGCCAGATTGCATTGGGACTTGAAACTCAACCATGGCCAACAAAACTCCATATCTCAACAAAGCCGAGATTCATAATTAAAGGGATCCATCTCTTCTCTTGAAGCCAGAAAACTGCACATGATCTTTACAGCTCTTTTAGGGGGATTATTTATTCTCATCCATACCATAATTCTTTCGGGTTGGATTTGATAAAAAAAAAAAAAAGAAGAATTGCCCCGCACACCAGTTAAATGTTGGCAGGAGTCCATTCAGTGTTTCTTCTATAGCTTTATTTATTGCCTGTGCTTTTTTATTTGTTACTGTGCTCTTTTCCCCTAAAACGATTTATGCCTTACAGGAGTAAAAACATCAATTGCTCAGCACTGGAAATCAGTAGAATGGGTAAAAACCGAAACGGGATATAATTGTAGTTACCGCTTTTATATCCCTCAATAATATGCATTTGGTCAATGACCAGCAAAAAAATTAACAACACAAAACATAAAAGAGGGCAGCAAATAAATGCATCAGTATACTAGACTGGAACACAGAATATAACATTCACCTCTCTATTACTGTGTAAATATATTTGTTATTTGGATCCCATAACAAATTTTAGTTAAGCTATATCAAGCCAAAAGTAATATTTAAACAAAAGTAATTATGTCTTTAGTCAGTCTATCATCTGTCTGTCTATCTATCTATCTATCTATCTATCTATCTATCTATCTATCATCATCATCATCATCATCATCATTATTATTATTATTATTATTATTAATTTAATTTGTATACCGCCCTTCTCCCAAATGGAACTCAGAGCGGTGAACAGCCAAAATTAAAAATACATACAAATACAAAAGTTAAGATAATTAAAAAATACATTAAATCAATCGGCCTCCCAATTTAAAACCCCAATCATTATAAAAATTAAAAATCCCATTAAAAACTATTTAGGCTAGGCCAGCTTGATGGAATAAATATGTCTTCAGGGCCTTACGGAAGGTCCAGAGGTCCGGGATCAGTCGTATTCAGGAGGTAGCTCATTCCACAGGGCGGGTGCCCCCACTGAGAAGGCTCTCCCCCTATCTATCTAGATCTAGATCTATCGATCTATCGATCTATCGATCTATCATCTATCTACCTACCTATCTACCTATCTAACTACCTATCTACCTAGCTAGCTA
>WNWU01000049.1:5070687-5095988 GCA_012654045.1 Ptyas mucosa
CTAGTCATCATCTATCCATCCATCATCTATCTATCTATCTATCTATCTATCTATCTATCTATCTATCTATCTATCTATCTCTATCTACTGCTAGCTAGCTAGCTACCTAGCTACCATCTATCCATCCATCCATTCATCCATCCATCTGTCATAGATATCCTAATATCATCTATCTATCCATCATCTATCTATCTATCTATCTATCTATCTATCTATCTATCTATCTATCCATCCCTGAAATGATCTAGGGTCTCCTGCTTGAGCAGGAGATTGGACTAGAAGACTTCCAAGTCCCTTCCAGCTCTATTCTAATTGATTGACTGACTGATTGATTGGTATCAATTAAATGGAATCCACGTTTCAGCAGAGTCCAGCTTTTATAGATGGAGAGTCCCTCCATCTTAGTTCATAGAACATAGAATAAGAGTTGGAAGGGATCTTGGAGGTCTTCTAGTCCAACCCCCTTGAATCATTTCATCTTGCTTAGGTCATCCTATCCAGTCCCTCACACTTTGCAGACCTGGTGAGTAATTCTATCTTAGCATTTCATAATTTCTTTTTTATAGTCTATACCAGGGGTTCCCAAACTTGGCAGCTTTAAGACTTGTGGACTTCGACTCCCAGAATTCTCCAGCCAGCTATGCTTAAAGCTGCCAAGTTTGGGAACCCCTGGTCTATACTCTGTTAACTGTGTCTGTCACCCAGATTCTTTTGGGAATTCGGTGGTCTTGAAATCTAAGGAATTTAAAAAAAAAATAATTATTATGAAATCTGATGGTTTACTGCTTTATTGGGCATTCACTCGTGTCTACTTTAAATTTCCTCTTTTTTTTTTGAAAATACTACAAATTGTTTTTGACAATACAGTGTCTACATAAATTGTATGACCTTTAGAGACAATTACTGCTTTCTGAAAAACTAGCTCAAGTAACCAGAAACTAGGAGGAAATAACCTCTGGGACTTGGCCCAATACAACAAAATAATTGTTTCGTTGGGATTAATCGTTCTCTTTCAAACAAACAAGCACTATAAAATGACTTAGGGAATATTTCAGATACTTCTAAAGGCTATACTTGCCTTGATATTTCAATAAAACAGCAGTAAACATTACTGCCCTCTGAAGGTTGTTGAACTCTTATTCCTAACCAGAATTCCGCTCAAAACATACCAATTGGAAGAAGGCAAGTATTGCAATATCTTGAATTTGGAACTTGTATAATTGTCCATATTTCGAGGAAAAGAAAATGCAGTCGTGAGTCGAACATCTGTATATCTTTCTGGTAGGAAAAATGCTCTTTTTACAATGTCTACGGAGATTCCCACCACCCATCTCCTTCCACTTATGACTGTATGACTGTAATTTTGTTGCTTGTACCCTTACGATTTATATTGATCTTGTTTCCTGATTGCTTATTTGTTCCCTAGGACTACCATTAAGTGTTGTACCTTATGATTCTTGATGAATGTATCTTTTCTTTTATGTACATTGAGAGCGTATGCACCAAGATAAATTCCTTGTGGGTCCAATCACACTTGGCCAATAAAAAATTCTAATTCTAACTCTAACTCTAACTCTAACTCTAACTCTAACTCTAACTCTAACTCTAACTCTAATTCTCATTCTCATTCTCATTCTCATTCTCACTCATCCAGGTCATGGTTGTCCCAAAGGTGTTTTTTCCAAAAGGCAACGGGACTTTCTTGGTTTTCTTTGAAGACATTTCGCTTCTCATCCAAGAAGTTTCTTCGGCCCTGACTGGATGGTGGGGAAGGGAAGGATTTATACTCCTTGCAGACAGCTGGTCATTTGCATCCTTTTAGAGAGCTGTTGAGGCCACTTGGAGGTTTTTCTGTGCCTTCAGAATCACCTGAATAGTGCAAATGGTTCCTGTAGTCTGCAATTTTTCCCTCTGGAAATCCATTCCTACTCCCACCCCATTCCAAGGACCTTCATCCCAAATTGTACAGCTAAAAGTCTGTAGAGATTCTCAGTCATCCAGGTCACGGTTGTCCCAAAGATGCTTTTTTCAGGAGGCAACTGGATTTTCTTGGTTTTTCTTTTGAAGACGTTTCGGTTCTCATCCAAGAAGCTTCTTCAGCTCTGACTGGATGGTGGGGAATGGAAGGGTTTATACTCCTTGCAGACAGCTGGTCATTTGCATCCTTTTAGGAAGTCATTGAGGCCACTTGGAGGTTTTATCAGTGTCCTCAGGATCACCTGAGTGGTGCAAATGGATGTGGAGCCTTCTTGGAACTGCTGAAAGAACTGTGTTGTAGACTGGAGATAGATAATATTGTATTGCTCCCCCTCTGTTGAGAGAGGGCTGTTCAATTTGGACATAGATGGCCTCTTTGACCCCTCTTCTTCCCTAAATCCCAAAGGTGCTTTTTCAGGAGTCAACTGGACTTTCTGGTTTTTCTTTGAAGACGTTTTGCTTCTCATCCAAGAAGCTTCTTCAGCTCTGACTGGATGGTGGGGGAACGGAAGGATTTATATTCTTTGCAGACAGCTGGTCATTTGCATCCTTTTAGAGAGTCGTTGAGGCCACTTGAAGGTTTGTCTGTATTCTCAGGGTCTCCTGAGTGATGCAAATGGGGGTGGAGCCTTCTTCTTCTTTTTTTAATTTGATTTATATGCCACCCTTCTCCGCAGACGCAGGGCGGCTTACAAGGCGTTAAGCAATAGCCTTCATACTTTTGTATATTTATACAAAGTCAGCTTATTGCCCCCACAATCTGGGTCCTCATTTCATCTACCTTAGAAAGGATGGAAGGCTGAGTCAACCTTGAGCCTGGTGGGATTTGAACTTGCAGTAATTGCAAGCAGCTGATCTTAATAACAGTGAATTAGTCCACTGCGCCACCAGGACTCTTAAGCTTCTGGGAACTGCTGAGAAGGTACTGTATTCAACATTGAAAGGACACAGGGTGGACACATCCTGCAGAAAGCACAACTCCACAACACAATCCTTTCATCCGTTCCAAGAAGGCTCCAAGGCCCATTTGCATTATTTAGGAGTTAGGTTTTTTTTCTTTCCGAATTCTTAAAAAAAACAAAACAAAAAACCCCAGTTCAGCAATGTATTTTAAAGGTCTTAATCAATGTATCCGCTCTCTTAATTACTCGATGTCATCATTTAATGACATAAATAACTCTCTCCATAATTGCAACACTTCAAATATTTTTCACCCCTCCAGCGGATTTGCCGAAAATAGTACACTTTTACAAATGTTAATTGATGTAAGAAGGCCCTATTTATCTTTTTATTTTATTTTTTTTTAAAGATTGAAATCCTTTTCTCTTTTGGCACATTTTTACACTCACATGCACACTGGTAAATTCAGTCTTAGAAACGCAATTGCTACGTTCAGTTTCTTTCAGCTTTTTCATTTCTGCGAGTTGGGAAAGATTTTATGCTAATAAATAGGACGGGGAAAGTGTTCTGTTTACTGACAAGGTTCAACACGGACATTAATATTCCTGAGCAGCTGAAGGAGATTTGATTGAATATGAATGTAGCATCAGGAGCAATCATTTTATTTTCCACCAAGTGCTAACAGACATATAAAAAGTCAAGTATATATATTTCTCTAAGGATAAATAATTCAAAACACCATTCAGATTGTTGAAAAGGAAAGGTAAGGAATCTGAAAGGCCTCTTAACTCTGTCCCTGATGTGTGGAAAAACAGTGTGATAAAAAGCAGAACCTTCATAATAATTATAATTTTGTCAGAATCCAGACTGGTTAACCGTTCATTTATTCATTCATTCATTCATTCAAATTTATTTATGTGGACTTAAGCCACGCTGTATCACGACTTTAAATCCGGTTAAAATAACAGGGATATTTCCAACCTTCAAATATTAAAATCTAGCTGGACACCCGTGCTTCGCTACGAAACTATGTGATCGGGCTTAATAAATTGACATGTAATGCCTGAACTTAATGTAGAATGTGTAATGCCGTAGCATCAGAGCGTGTTAATATAAGGCAACTGGCAGTTGGAACAGAGGGGGAGGGGGAGTAGAATGTCCCAGCTCACAGGCCGGATGAGTCACGCGCTGGCCACGCCCACACCCAGTTTAGCGAAGGGGGTAGCATCAGAGCGTATTAATATAAGGCAACTGGCAGTTGGAACAGAGTTCCTTTCAGGTGGGGAGGCGGAGTAGTACGTCTAACTCCTTAGCATCAGAGTGTGTGAATATAATACCGTATATGAAATACTAATGATCTGATGGCCATTTTGAAAAATCCTTTCTTAGCGAGTACCTAGAAACCAAGAGGAACGTACGTGCCAAATTTCAAGTTTGTAGACTTTACGGTTCTGGAGATTTCTTGATGAGTGAGTGGTATTTGGCTTTTATATATACAGATAGATATTGTTATTACAAAATGGAGCTGACGTATCGACCATATTTAAAGCCAAATTTGATAAGACCACTTAAGAGTCAAGAAAGCTGATACGGCACTTTCCAAAGAGCATTTGGAGAAAGAGAAATTGTGACACCACTTCTTAATGCTTTATTTATTTTTTTCATTTTCTGGTGTAATCATAATTTAAGCTTCTATCTGCATTTTTTCCCCCTTTTTAACAATGTCTGTAAATTAAAGTCCAACTGGGTGGCTAGATGAGTTGTACAAATAAAATGAGATATAAACAAGCCAGTAACAAGCTGGTGTCTCAGTGGCTAAGATGCTGAGCTTGTCGATCAGAAAGGTTGGCGGT
Organism: Ptyas mucosa; assembly: GCA_012654045.1. Classification (NCBI taxonomy): domain Eukaryota; kingdom Metazoa; phylum Chordata; class Lepidosauria; order Squamata; family Colubridae; genus Ptyas; species Ptyas mucosa. The sequence continues at coordinate 5,075,418 of WNWU01000049.1, forward strand.
TCAGCGGTTCGAATCCCTAGTGCCGCATAACGGGGTGAGCTCCCGTGACTTGCCCCAGCTTCTGCCAACCTAGCAGTTCGAAAACACGTAAAAAATGCAAGTAGAAAAATAGGGACCACATTTGGTGGGAAGGGAACAGCGTTCCATGCACCTTTGGCATTGAGTCATGCCGGCCACATGACCATGGAATCATTGTCAGACAGCGCTGGCTCTTTGGCTTCGAAATGGAGATGAGAACTGCCCCTTAGAGTCGGGAACGACTAGCACATGTGTGCGAGGGGAACCTTTACCTTTACTGTTTATTAGTGAACTTGCTTCCAGGAGTTGTGGCTGCTCCATCACTGGAGGCATTTAAGAAGAGACTGGAAAACCATTTGCCAGAAATGTTACAGAGTTTCCTGCTGGAGTAGGGGGATGGACTAGAACCGGAGTCCCCAACCAACAGGCCGTGGCCCATTACCAAGCTGCAGCATGTTCAAAATCGGGCCGTGGGAGAGATGGGCAAGTGCATGCACATGAAGCTCCAGTCACATGAGCAGCGGAAAAGCACACGCATGAAGCACCACTTGCATGAGTGAAGGGCACGAGTGCAAAGTTTCACTCGTGTAAATAGAATAGAATAACAGAACAATATAATAACAGGAAAGGTTAAAAACGGAGGCAGAGTAGACTTATATGCTTACAACGGGGCTGATTTTAACGGAGGTTGAAAACACTGCGACGTTAGAAGAAATGAGGTGGAGCGTGTTAAGAATAGAATAGCAGAGTTGGAAGGGACCTTGGAGGTCTTCTAGTCCAACGCCCTGCTTAGGCAGGAAACACTACACCACTTCAGACAAATGGTTATCCAACGTCTTCTTAAAAACCTCCAATGTTGGGGCATTCACAACTTCTGCAGTCAAGTTGTTCCACTGATTAATTGTTCCAACTGTCAGGAAATTTCTCCTTATTTCTAGGTTGCTTCTCTCCATGATTAGTTTCCACCCATGCTTCATGAACTATTCTCCCCAATATATCAAATATATCAAAAATATATTCTTTGGAGAATAGCTTGACTCCCTCTTCTTTGTGGCAGCCCCTGAGATATTGGAAGACTGCTATCATGTCTGCCCTACTCCTTTTCATCAAACTAGACATACCCAATTCCAGCAACCGTTCTTCATATGTTTTAGCCTCCAATCATCCCGTAATCATCTTTGTGGCTCTTCTCTGCACTCTTTCTAGCGTCTCCACATCTTTTTTTACATCATGGCGACCAAAAATGAATGCAATATTCCAAGTGTGGCCTTACCAAGGCCTTATAAAGTGGTCTTAACACTTATTATTTATTATTTTTTATTATTATTAGTCATATTTCTATGCCGCCCACTCTCCGAGGACTCTGGGAGGCTTACACCAATAGACAGTATACTAAATAGCATATTGCCCCCAACAATCTGAGTCCTCATTTTACCCACCTTGGAAGGATGGAAGGCCGAGTCAACCTTGAACCAGTGAGATTTGATCCGCTGATCTGCTGAACTAGCAGTCAGCTGAAGTAGCTGCAGTACTGCACTCTAACCACTGAGCCACCTCGGCTCATTTCAGGTGATCTTGATTCTATCCCTCTGTTTATGCAGCATAGTACTGGGTTGGCTTTTTTGGCAGCTGCTGCACACAGCTGGCTCATATGGAGCTTCGTATATGAGTGTCCTCAGCTCACTGAGTGGAGCTTCGCACACAAGTACATGCGGCCTCGGTTCAAAGTGGAGCTTCGTCCGTGAGCACAAGCACCCTTCGCTTGCGCGCAAAGCTTCATTCACAGGACTGGAGAACGTGTACATGTGCTGCTCACACAAATGGAACTGTGTGCACATAGCTGTTCTACCGCAGCTACAGACGCCCCAAAAATGCAGCACACACAAAGTCCATTCAAACCTTAGTTTACTAAATAAACCAGTTTTTTACAACAACGGCTGTTAATTAATTGCATTAACAGCCACCAAGAATTCAAAGAATAATGACTGAAAGCTTACTATCGTTGGCAGAATGCCCAAAAGCAATTTGCAGGAAGCTGATAAGATAAGCAAGACAAGACACGAAGGTATGTGAACTAAACCAGGGAACCTGGTTTAGCTCAGCAGACTAAAAACATAGTGATTAAAACCAGCTGTCTGCAATTACTGCAAGTTCGAATCCCACCAGGCTCAAGGTTGATTCAGCCTTCCATCCTTTCTAAGGTAGGTGAAATGAGGACCCAGATTGTGGGGGCAATAAGCTGACTTTGTATAAATATACAAAAGTATGAAGGCTATTGCTTAACGCACTGTAAGCCGCCCTGAGTCTCCGGAGAAGGGCGGCATATAAATCAAATTTTTTAAAAAAAGTTGTTCCCTGCAAATTGCTTCAGTTGACGTTCCTCCTTAAATAGGCTAAGGGCTACCAGTCACATGCCTCCCCCCATCAGGCCAGGCCAGGCTGCCAAGCTGGAAAGGTTGGGAACCACTGGACTAGAAGGTCTCTAAGCTCCCTTCCAACTCTGTTATTCCGTTCTGTTCTTCTGTTGTTCGTGTACGAGAACCAATGTCAAATATGTCTTTAGAAGCGGTGTACTTAAAGCTTTGGAATATAATCAGTCGCGGCTTCATGTAATTCCAAGTTGCTGGCTTGGTTTTACTTTTGAGATCAGCTGTCTCCATTCTGCTAAGGTTTGAAGTCTATTGTAAAGACAGCCGTGTTTCTCACTCGTTTTTTTTGTTCTCCAGACATGGGTCCCTGCAGTTTCCTCTTTATCGTTTTTCTTTTATTCCTTCCCACAATAGCGACTGATGAAGACACTTACATTTGTAAGACCTTTGTAAAATAGAAGATTGCCAGGGGTAGCTGTGTAACGTCGCCGTTAATTGAAAGCCGCTTGCGGCTCACTTTTTCTCGTCCTTTTGCAGAGTTAGGGAAGGCTTATTTGCGAAGTGTACAATTATTAAAGAAGACGAGACTTTGCCGGACAAAGAGAATATACGGGATAAACTTCTGACTGAAAGATTTAACTTTTATCGGTCAGTTTTAAAAACTTTGTAGAGGGGCGGTGTTTACTGCTGGTGGATGACATTTCTTTGGCGTTCAAAAATGTAGTGACGTTGATAATAAAGATAAAATAAGAAGGCAGTCATTTTTGTCAGATGGGATTATATCAGGGGTGAAATTCGACAGGCTCAGACCGGCTCAGGCGAACCGGTAGGGACGATTTGAATCGGTTCACCGAACTGGTAAAAACCACCCCTGGTTGGCCCTGCCGATGCCTGCCCAGTTGCCCGCTCATCTGGTCACTGCTCATCCCTTCCGGCTGCTCATTCACCCCTTCTGGCCACTCAACCCGTCTACCCATCGCCACCCTATAGGGTGAGACTTTTCTTCCTCCATTCACAGCGGAGCTGCTGCTCCCTTTATGGTCCCCCCCAACCCGCTCCCTACCTTAAAGGGACAGGCTGCAGCAGCTCCGCTGTGAATGGAGGGAGAAAAGTTTGGCTTCTCTCTGCCACAGCGTTCACTATGAACAGTGGTGGGATTCAAATAATTTAACAACTGGTTCTCTGCCCAAATGATTTCTTCTAACAACCAGTTCACCAAACTGCTCAGAAAGTTAACAATTGGTTCTCCCGAATTGGTGCGAACCGGCTGAATCCCACCACTGACTATGAACCTTTCTCGTGTTCATACACACATTTTTTCCTACCAGGTTCTGTGGGCGTGGCTTGGTGGGGGTCATGTGACTGAGTGGGCATGGGCGTGTGTGACATCAAGTTGACCACACCCACTCAATCACAGGACCCCACCCCCACCAAGCCACATGCACAGAATTGGTAGAGAAAAAATTTGAATGTCACCCCTGGATCATATATTGTTGGATGGGTGGGAAAGTGGTTGGCTGGTTTTGTTGGTTGGTTTTGGTGAGTCATCTTCTAACCCACCCAGTGCTATTGGCAACACAGATGGGAAAGCACACTTCCTGTATCCAGTAATGGCTCCAGTCTGGTCACATGACCGGGAAGGAGGTTTAGATTGGTGGAAATACTGCCCCAGTTCTCTTCGCTGTGGATGCACTGCTGGGAATTAAGTTGAGAGATTCCCTGCGGTGATATTATGTTGGGATGAGTGATAGTCAGAATGAAATCTGATAGAAAGGGAATATTTGCAGCTCAGGGTTGAAAAGTGGGGTCCTTGGTGCCCCCTGAGTTTGGTGGTTTTCTTGCAGACATTTCATGACCCAACTAGGTAACATCATCAGTACAGCCAGATTACAGAACAAAATATAGCTGGCATTTGGGAATCCCTGGAGGAACATCTACAGTAGATTAGAGATTGCACTGGCTTTCTCTTTTTTGCTTTTAAAGAAACTGCAGAAAAATTTCCTTATTATGCTTTTCATAATATTTGGTGCTTGGAAGATTAAGGTGCTCGCATATATATATATTTTAATATATCAGCTAATTGGCCATGTCTATCAATGGATGGGAACTCATCAAGGAGAGAAGCCACCTAGAACTAAGGAGAAATTTCCTTGACAGTCAGAACAATTAATCACTGGAATGATTTGCCTCCAGAAGTTGTGAATGCTCCAATGCCAGAGGTCTTTAAGAAGAGATTAGACAACCATTTGTCTGAAATGGTGTAGGGCAGTGATGGCTAACCTTTTTGTTGTGTGCAGAAAGCACGCGCGCACCCATAATGCAATGTGCGCGCGGCCCTGCCCGCCGCATGCGCCATCTCCCACTCATGCACTCGTGACCCCCCACGCTACTCCCGCCCCTGCACAAGGATGTGTGACCCCCACACACACTCCCCCCACCCCTTCACCAGAAGTGGGTTTCAGCAGGTTCTGACCAGTTCTGGAGAACCGGTAGCGGAAATTTTGAATAGTTCGGAGAACTGATAGTAAAAATTCTGACTGGCCCCACCCCCATCTATTCTCTGCCTCCCAAGTCCCAGCTGATCAGGAGGAAATGGGGATTTTGCAGTATCCGTCCCCTGGATTGGGGAGGGAATGGAGATTTAAATGGAGATCCTTCCCCTGCCACGCCCACCAAGTCACACCCACTAAGCCATGCCACGCCCACCAAGCCACACCCACAGAACCGGTAGTAAAAAATTTTGAAACCCACCACCTCCTGCCTGTGCCCACCACCCCCACGCATGCACGCAGTCACCCGCATGTGCCCCAACCCCCTGCACATGCGCGGCAGAGACCTGGAAATCAGCTGGCCAGCGGGAGGCATGCACACATGTGTGGTGAAGCTGAGCTGGGGTGACGATTTGCGTGCCTGCAGAGAGGGCTCTGCATGCCACCTGTGGCACACATGCCATTGGTTCTCCATCATGGGTGTAGGGCCGTGATGGTGAACCTATGGCACGGGTGCCACAGGTGGCACATGGTGTCATATTGGTGGGCATGCGAGTGTTGCCCTAGCTCAGCTCCATTGCGCATGTACGCACCAGCCAACTGATTTTCAGGCCTTCCGGTCCCACCGGAAGTCGGGAAACTGGCTGTTTCCAGCCTCCGGAAGGCCTCCAGGGGGAATGGGGAAGGCTGTTTTTGCCCTCCCCAGGCTCCTAGAAAGGCTTTGGAGCCTGGGGAGGGGGAAAAATGGGCCTACCGGGCCCACTGTGCCATCACGTGCCAAAAGCAGGGGGAAGTGTGGGGGGGTCACGTGCGCATGAGCGGGAGAGCGGGGCGCATTGAATTATGGATGTGGGCACACACAGCCATGACCCCCCCGCTCCCCCCGCTTTTGGCATGCGACGGCAAAAAGGTTACCCATCACTGGTGTAGGGTTTCCTCCCTGAGCAGGCGGTTGGAGTAGAAGACTTTCAAAGTCCCTTCTGTTATTCTGTTAAATAGGACTGTGCTATTCTGCAGAATGTCTTCATGCCTACAAAGCACACTAAGATTATCACTATTCTAGTAATTAATAAGGGTGTAATGATCGGGTGTATTCATTTTGGCGATGCAGTCACCAGGGCATCGGAAAAGATGACAGCGGTTTAACCTTTAGAAGTTATTTGTCAAGCCTTTAAAAGTCTTCCTTTAGCAGTTTCAGATAAAAAAAAAACTATTTATATCTGACTGCTTCTCTTTCCACAGTGTAGCTGTGGATGTAGCATTTCTTTCATAGGTATTAATGTGAATTCAGATTTCTTTTTCTTTTTTTTTAAAAAAAGCATACTGCTTGCTGTAATAATTCCCTTTAACAGCTTTCTTAACTGTTCTCTATTTGATTGATATTTTTTTTTACGGCATATAAGACCAACCGGGCTGTGAATAGCTGAAAATTTCAGTGTATTAGTAACGGCATCTGAAATTCCATTGAGCCTAGAACAGTCCACAGCAAGACCTTCTTTTCCATTTTAAAACTTGGTCTTATTATTTTGGATACTTTCTACCCAGTCTCTTGCATTCCATTCTTGAAACATACAATGGTCTCTCATCTTCAAATCTTTCCAAAAGAGTTAACTGCTGAATAGGGTAGGGTAGGGTAGGGTGGGGTGGGATGGGGTGGGGTTGGGTGGAGTGGAGTGGAGTGGAGTGGAGTGGAGTGGAGTGGAATGGAATGGAATGGAATGGAATGGAATGGAATGGAATGGAATAGAAAATAGAGTAGAGTAGAGTAGAATAGAATAGAGTAAAGTAGAGTAGAATGGAATGGAATGGAATGGAATGGAATGGAACAGAACAGAATTCGTTATTGGCCAAGTGTGATTGGACACACAGGGAATTTGTCTTTGGTGCATATGCTCTCAGTGTACATAAAAAGACAAGATACACTAATGATAGTCATACGGTACAATAAGTAATCAAATCATACTAGGAAACAATCAATATAAATCGCAAGGATACAAGCAACAAAGTTACAGTCATGCAGTCATAAGTGGGGGGAGATGGGTGACAGGAATGATGAGAAGACTAATAGTAATAGTAATGCAGCCTTAGTGAATAGTTTGACAGTGCTGAGGGAATTATTTGTTTAACAGAGTGATGGCATTCGGGAAAAAACTGTCCTTGTGTCTAGTTGTTCTGGTGTGCAGTGCTCTATAGCATTGTTTTGAGGGTAGGAGTTGAAACGATTTACGTCCAGGATGCGAGGGGTCTGTAAATATTTTCACAGCCCTCTTTTTGACTCGTGCAGTATACAGGTCCTCAATGGAAGACAGGTTGGTAGTAATGTTTTTTTCTGCAGTTCTGCAGAGAGGGCTGTAAAGCACTGTGAAGCGGTATATAACTCTATGTGCTATTGCTATCCTATAACTCAATGAAAATGTTGACAGAGAAAAAAAGGCATCTGATAGGATAGAGAGGGATATAGGTCTTATTTCAGAAAGTAGAGTTTAAAAAAGTGAGCCATTTTCAATTCAGATGATTCTCAGGACGTATCTGACCAAGATCTGACCAACCAACTTTGGTCTTTCTGCTCCAAGAAGAGCTCGTGCGAAGAAGACTCCATTTAATTTTATAGAATATCCAAGGGAGGGTTGCAATCCAAGAGAGGTTTTATGAGAATGTCGCAGCCAACAATGGGATCATCAGACTCATTTTCACAGACTCTTTGCAGGAAAATAAAACTGCAATTGGCCAGAATAAGGGTTAAAGTCAGCATGCTACCTTCGTTGCAAACATATTCCCCCGCCCCACAAAAAGGAAAGGAAAACGAAAGGAAAGATTGCAAAAAAAAAAAAGATAAAAGAAAATAAATGATGACAAGAAGGTTTGTCTATATTGTTATCACATGCTCAGTCTGATGCAGGTAGTTCACGAACAACAGTGACTCTTCAAAATTACCATGGCATTAAAAAAAATGACTTATGATCAGGGGTGAAATCCAGCAGGTTCTGACCAATTCTGGAGAACCGGTAGCGGAAATTTTGAGCAGTTCGGAGAACCAGCAAATACCACCTCTGACTGGCCCCAGAGTGGGGTGAGAATGGGGATTTTGCAATATCCTTCCCCTGGAGTGGGGTGGGGATGGAGATTTTGTAGTATCCTTCCCCTGGAGTGGGGTGGGAATGGAGATTTTGCAGTATCTTTCTCCTGGAGTTGGGAGGGAATGGAGATTTTGCAGTATCCTTCCCCTGGAGTGGGGTGGGAATGGAAATTTTGTAGTATCCTTTCCCTGGAGTTGGGAAGGAATGTAGATTTTGCAGTATCCTTCCCCTGGAGTGGGGTGGGAAGCCACACCCACCAAGCGATGCCCACCAAGCCACACCACGCCCACCAAGCCACGCCCACAGAACCGGTAGTAAAAAAAAATGGATTTCACCACTGCTTATGATCCTTCTTCACGCTTCCCACCATTGCATTAACCCCATGGCAACTGACTCATATTTATGATGCTTGCAATCACAGGTGGGTTCTAAAATTTTTTACTACCGGTTCTGTGGGCGTGGCTTATTTTGTGGGCGTGGCTTGATGGTCATGTGACAATTCTTTAGGATTTAGCAGAGGTACTGGTCTACCAGGCTTTTAACTGCTTGCAGAGCTGTACCGATCTACCCATTTATTTTTTGCAGGCACTGGTCTACTCATGTATTTTTGCAGGCATTGGTCTACTCATTTGTTTTCTTTCACCACTGATCAGCTGTAAGGCGGCCCTTTGAAGCCCTGCCGCAAGAGTTTAAACAGTTTTTTTCCCTCTAGCCATCAGCTGGGAGGGATCAGGAGGCAGCAATAGATTGGGGGTGGGGCCAAATAAAAGATAAGAATAACGTAGGGTGTGGGGGGGGGCACAGGGGGTGCAGGAGTGGGGGGGCAGAACCGGTTCGGTGACATCATATCGTCACCGCTATTGCCTCTGGAGAACCGGGCCGAACCGGGAGGAGCCCACCACTGCTTGCAATGTCCTGGTCATGTGATCCCCTTCTGTGACCTTCTGACAAGCAAAGTCCACGGGGAAGCAAGATTCGCTTAACAACGGAGTTATTCATTTAACAATTGAAGTGATTCACTTCACAACGGTCTCAAGAAAGATTGTAAAATGGGCCCCAACTCACTGAACCGGTCTCCCTTAGCAATGGAAATTTGGAGCTCCATCGTGGTCCTAAATCGAGGACCACCTGTGTCGTCTTCCTGTGTTGCGAAATGGAGAAGAATACCTAGCTCTGCTTGTAAAAGTCATTAATAAGGTTTTCCTCGCCACGTGTGGCACTCGGAGGCATACCACGTAAAAGAAATGTTATTTAAATTCTGGGTTTTCATCGACCTTTTCCCCCCTCGATTTCTTGTGCGTTTGAGGTGGGCTGTCGTTTACCGTGAAACAAACATAGAAGGCATCACCATTTCCAAGGGAGGTGGCTGTTTAAAAGCAATTCCTCCGGCAAAGATTTATCCCCATACGTTTTAATTACAGGCTAGACATCCATTGCCTCGTTGTTGTGTATTTGCGAACAGCTAAAAAAAACGAGGAGAAAACGGGAAAGAAGGAGGGTACCAACAGATTTGACATAATTGCTGTTGCCAGAGAAACCACTTTCTTGGTGTCTGGGCATGTTCTGAAGAGCCAGATCAATTGGAGACATGCACACTAATCTTGCTCTCCCTGTGTGTGTTTGTGTGCCTCTGTATGTGTGTGTGTGTGTGTGTGTGCGCGCGCGCCCTACCCTCCCAGAAGCGAAAAGCAAGCAGAAGAAAAATTACTGAGGAATTAAAACTGAAAAGGGCATTTGAAGTGCCAAATAATTCTTCTTCTTCTTCTTCTTCTTCTTCTTCTTCTTCTTCTTCTTCTTCTTCTTTTTCTTCTTCTCCTCCTCCTCCTCTTCTTTCTTTCATATCTATCGATCTATCGATCTATCAATCGATCTATCTAGATATCTATCATCTTTCTTTCTTCTTCTTCTCCTCCTCCTCCTCCTCTTCTTTCTTCCATCTTCATCTATCTATCTATATCTATTTATCTATTTATCTATCTATCTATCTATCTATCTCTTCTTCTTCTTCTCCTCTCTCCCTCCTTCTCTCTGTTTCTTTCTCTCTCCCTTTCTCTCCCTACCTCTCTCCCTCCCTCTCTCTCTTTCTCTCTCCCTCTCTTTCTCCTCTCCTCCCTCCCTCCCTCTCTCTCATTCACGTAGAGTTTGAGTCAAATACGCAAGTCTATGCAGCTAGTCCAACCACAATTGTGCCCGAAATTGATGTCACTAAGTGAAACATTTGTTAAGTGAGTTTTGTCCCGTTTTACGACTTGTCTTGCCATCGTTGTTAAGGGAATCGTTGTGTTTGCTAAGTTAGTAGCATGGTTGTTAAGTGAATCTGTATTCCCCCCCCCCGTTGACTTTGCTTGTCAGAAGGTCGGCAAAAGGGGATCACGTGACCTTGGAACACTGCGACCGTCATAAATAGGAGTCAGTTGCCAAGCATCCGAATGTTGATCATGTGACCATAAGGATGATGCAGTGGTCCTAAGCTTGAAAAAACGGTCATAAATCAGTTTTATTCAATGCTGTTGTAACTTTGAATGGTCAGTAAATGAACTGTTGTAAGTTGAGGACTACCTGTATTGATTGATCATAACCAGGGGTGGGGCTGCTGGGGGTTCTTGGGGGTTCGGGAGAACCTCTAGCTAAGATTCTGTGCAGTTTGGAGAACCCCCAAATCCTACTCCTGGCTGGCCCCGCCTACCACACTGCGCTCCTCCCAGGAGTCTCTACGCAGCCCGTTTTGGATGCGGGTAAGTGCAGTGCGTGGCAGAGTTTTGGGGAGGATGAAAAATGGGCCTACTGGAAGTTTGGGAAGGCCGGAAATGGGCCCATTTCCAACCTCTAGAGGGCTTCCGGAGCCTGGGGAGGCCGTTTTCACCCTCCCAGAGGCTCGAGAAAAGCCTCGGGAGCCTGGGGAGGGCAAAAACGCCCCCTCCCCCACCGTGGTGCAGGAGGCCAACTAGGCCACCATGGCCACGGCCACCCAGCAACCAGGCAGAGAACCCCTTGCTAAAATTTTTGAAGCCCACCCCTGATCATAACTCAAGGACATCGTTAGATATGGATTCGGGAAGTCAACATTCTAAGAATTCCACAACAAGAGGTTTTGGGTTTTTTTTCTTTTCTTTTGCTATTTCTGCTCATTTAATCCGCCGGAGATATTAGTCTGCCGGAAATCCTTGTTCATACTCAAACCTCTCAAGATGTCCGTGTGCTTCAACAAGTAGTAGCATCTGGCTGACCTTGTTTAGCAAGCCACTTGGAGACCGCTGCCAAGAAAACTACACGAACAAATCCATAAATCCGTTAGGAGTTGAGCTTGAATAACCAATATTGCATTTCAAACAAGAAATGGATTCCTCGCTGGAGAACATACCCTTTCAAGCCGTAAAGGATCTGTTCCAACAAAATTAGACATCTGCGGTGGAGTAGCATCGGTTGCTGTTGGGAGAAGTCTTCTGTAGAGCCCAAACCAAGAAATATATGTGTATTAGGAGACCAGATGAATTACAACTGACCATTGAATGAGTCTTTTTCTTTGGCTTCAAGCTTGTCAGGCACACACAAAAAATCCGAAACCAAGGTTGTTCAAATGAGATGTTTATCCAACTTTATCCAAGCTAGTTCTCTACAAGGATCAAAGCGAACTGGTGGTAGATAAGAGTCAACGGAATTCAAAGTGGGGTGGCATTTGGGAAAAAACTGTCCTTGTGTCTAGTTGTTCTGGTGTGCAGTCCCCTATAGCGTCGTTTTGAGGGTAGGAGTTGAAACAGTTTATGTCCAGGTGGTGAGGAGTCTGTAGATATTTTCACAGCCCTCTTTTTGACTCCTGCAGTAGACAGGTCCTCCATGGAAGGCAGGTTGGTAGCCATTGTTTTTTTCTGCAGGTCTAATGATCCTCTGAAGTCTGTGTCTGTCTTGTTGGGTTGCAGAGCCAAACCAGACGGTTATGGAGGTGCAGATGACAGACTCCATCATTCCTCTGTAGAACTGGATCAGCAGCTCCTTGGGCAGTTTGAGCTTCCTGAGTTGGCGCAGAAAGAACATTCTTTGTTGTGCTTTTTTTGATGACGTTTTTGATGTTAGGTGTCCATTTTTAGTCTTGAGATATGGTAGAACCTAGAAACTTGAAGGTCTCTGCTGTTGATACTCTGTTGTTTACTCTTTTTGACTCGTGTAGTAGACAGGTCCTCCATGGAAGGCAGGTTGGTAGCCATGGTTTTTTTCTGCAGGTCTAATGATCCTCTGAAGTCCGTGTCTGTCTTGTTGGGTTGCAGAGCCAAACCAGACGGTTATGGAGGTGCAGATGACAGACTCAATAATTCCTCTGTTGCAGCTAGACTTTTGGTGGCGCAGTACTGGAAGAAGGAAGATCTACCTACCATTGAAGAATGGACATTAATGAATTTAGCGGCGATGGCTAAAATTTCAGCATATTTGAAGGGCCACTCAAATGAGAGATATATATTGGAATGGAGAAGATGGATTGACTATATTCAAAATAAATATGGGACTAAGAAATTTCACATAGCTTATGAACGAAGAAAAGAAGATATTTAAGGGAATTTTAATATTTAGTTATATAAAGGGGAGTTAAAGAGCAAGAGGGAGAGAGGAGTCTATAGATAGTTTGTATATGTTAGCTTATGTTTGTTAAACGCTATACCTTGTATTTTGCTCTGGGAAGTCTGGGGGGGGAGGGTTGGGTTGGGAAGTGGGAGGAAGGATGGGGAAATTGTAAAATTTTTAAAACTTTTCAATAAAAAGAAAATAATAATAATTCCTCTGTAGAACTGGATCAGTAGCTCCTTGGGCAGTTTGAGCTTTCTGAGTTGGCGCAGAAAGAACATTCTTTGTTGTGCTTCTTTGACGACGTTTTTGACGTTAGGTGTCAATTTTAGGCCTGGAGATATGGTAGAACCTAGAAATTTGAAGGTTTTAGCCTTCAGTCCCCGAATAATCTTTGTTGCTCTTCTCTGTTCTCTTTCTAGAGTCTCTAAGAAGCATTATGGCTGCTATTTTAAGGAAAGGGTGGTAATAAGCCATCACTGCAACTTTCATTGGGAAATTATGTGCAGGAAGAGTAATATCTTGACGGCTACGAAGCTTGCCTTCATACCCATAGCTTGTTCTGTCCCCGTCTCACACACGCACCCAAACAGGCAGCCGGGGGTTAAGTAAACCTTGCAAACACCAAATTCCAGTGATAAGAAGCTTGGCAGCAACCCAGTAGCTGCTTGCCAAGAACTTTACTCAGAGAAGGAGGGGTTGTTCCTCCACCAGATAATAAGACACAGCCAAATACGATTGTCACGTCCAGTCCGTAATTAAGTCCAAGGCAGATAAGCGTTGTTTCCAAAGGTACAAAGTGACTCGCCAGAAGTTTAGCTTTGTCCGTCACAGAGTCTGAATGGCCACCACACTCCCTTTTATACCCTGTGGGGTGTGGTCCAGTGACTCAGCTTAATCTCTGGCACGCCTCCTTTTCTACTGGGTGCGCTTATCTCTCCGACGCTGGCGTGGATCCAGCCAAGACTTATCCCCTTCGCTGTCCGACTGAGACTGCTCGGGGATACCTGGCTCCTGGCCAATCTCTTCTCCTTCGGGAGACACCTGAGGTATTGCCAGAGAGGGAGAGGGAGGCCTGGCCAACTCCTCTCCTTCATGTTCGGAGCCTTCTTCCTCCGATAAGATGGGCTCGGAGGTCAGAGCCACAACATAGCTTACATTTTCCAGGAGAAAAGAATTTAAGGGCCCCTGGTTAATTCACACCATGAATCATCCCATTTCTTTGAATTATTTCTTTCTGTTCCATAAACCCACTTTTTCCCCCCTAGCTCTTGTGTGCGAAAATAACTCAGGCTGTCAATAGTTTTATTTCTTATTTGAAATTTTGCTTACCGGAGCAGCTTTGGAGAGAAACATCTCATTCATCTAATCGACCAACGCTGACATGATGCAGCATGCATTCATACTCACACGCAAGAATGTCAGAATTTCTGGTACGTTTCTCTCATTCTCTTCCCCCCCCTTTTTTTTCTTGACACCTCTTGCAATTTATCTTTTGGTTCTTTGATATGCAGCTCTAAATCTGAATGCTTACCCCCTTATAGCTACTAAGTTCTAATTATGTGAAATTTTCGGTTGCCACGATGTAAAAAAAAAAAGATGTGGAGACTCTAGAAAGGGTGCAGAGAAGAGCAACAAAGATGATCAGGGGACTGGAGGCTAAAACCTATGAAGAACGGTTGCAGGAACTGGGTATGTCTAGTTTGATGAAAAGAAGGACAGGGGGCGACATAATAGCAGTGTTCCAATATTCGAGGGACTGCTACAAAGAAGAGGGGGTCAACCAGGGGTGAAATCCAGCAGGTTCTGGAGAACCGGTTGCAGAAACTTTGAGCAGTTTGGAGAACCGGTAGCGGAAATTTTGAGTAGTTCGGAGAACCGGCAAATGCCACCTCTGGCTGGCCCCAGAGTGGGGTGGGAATGGAGATTTTGCAATATCCTTCCCCCAGGAGTAGGGAGGGAATGGAGATTTTGCAGTATCCTTCCCCTGGAGTGGGGTGGCAATGGAGATTTTGTCATATCCTTCCCCCCAGGAATGGGGAGGGAATGGAGATTTTGCAGTATCCTTCCTCTGCCATGCCCACAAGCCACGCCCATCAAGCCACACCCCTCCCTTCCTCCCTCCCTCCTTCCTTCCCTTCTTCCTTCCTTTTCCTTCCTTCCCTCCCTCCCTCCCTCTCTCCCTTCCTTTTCCTTCTTTCCTTCCCTCCCTCCCTCCCTCCTTCCTTCCTTCCTTTTCCTTCTTTCCTTCCTTCCCTCCCTCTCTCCTTCCTTCCTTCCCTCCCTCCCTCCCTTCCTCCTTCCCTCCCTCCTTCCTTCCTTTCTTTTCCTTCCTTCCTTCCTTCCTTCCTTCCCTCCCTCCTTCCCTCCCTCCTTCCCTCCTTATGAAATCTGTGAGGTGATTCATTACATCTCAAGGTCTACTTCCATTTCTGCATTATATCAGCCCAGACAGGCCTGCAGGAACTGAATTCAGAATAAATCAATGAAGCTGAATAATGGAGAAATTCCAGTGAGGAAAAATAAGATATATATTTTTTCCATAACCCATAATGGAAGTATAAAATTCAATTGCCACAAGGTGAAAAGAGATCTCCAATTTGGAGATCAATTCATGGAAGGACAGTGAGTCATGATGGTTATATATTATATCCAGTTCCAGAAAATGTCACTGAACATCCTTTGGGGTTGAGTTGGGGACAGGATCCAGATGTTCTGTTTCTCCTTGTAGGTTTCCATAAACATTCGTTTAACCCCTGTGATCTCCAAACCTGAATCCATCATAAATGGATTAAATCTATGGAGACTCTCAGTCATCCAAGTCACGGTTGTCCCAAAGATGCTTTCTTCAAAAGGCAACTGGCCTTTCTTTGTTTTTCCTTGAAGACATTTCGCTTCTCATCCGAGAAGCTTCCTCAGCTCTGACTTCAGTTCTCTCAGAACTGAAGGAGCTTCTTTTGATGAGAAGCGAAACGTCTTCAAGGAAAAACAAAGAAAGTCAAGTTGCCTTTTGATAATAAAATACCTTTGGGACTTAATTCATCACAGTTTTTCTTTTCTTATGTTCTTAAAATCAGATTAGATCAGTGTTGGAGAACTTTTTCAGCACTGAGTGGCGAAACGGGAGTGCGTGCGCATGCTGGAAACCAGATGAGCAGCTGCCTGGTGCGCCTCCGTGCGCCAGGCAGTTGATCTTCTGGTTTCCGGTGCGCTCATGCATGCTGGCCACCTGGTCTTCCGGTTTCTGTCATGCGTGCGCAAATGAAGACCAGCTGGCGGTGCACATGTGTGCGCCAGAAACTGGAAGATCAAATTCCCGGTGCGCACATGTGCCTGGCGGCTGCTCTTCTGGTTTCCTGCACTCCCACACGTGTGAAGACCAGCTGGCTGGTGTGTCGGAACCCAGAAGAGTAATGGGCGATGGCTCGCGTGCCTGGAGAGATGGCTCTGTGTGCCACTTCTGGCACGCGTGCCATAGGTTCGCCATCACGGGACTAGATCAACCAATAATTTGTAGGCTCTCTGTATTCAGATGTTAAGTGCAACCTATGGCATTTAACTGGGCTGTAGTCAGTGGTGGGATTCAGCCAGTTTTCTCTGGATCGGGCGAACCTGTAGCGGCAACTGTAGGAGGCTCCGTCCACCCGCCCTGCACAAGCAACTGAAGCAAGTGCACACCCGTGCGCGCTCACATTTGCAAACCGGTAGGGAAGGTAAAAGGACTAGGTGGCTCAGTGGCTAAGACACTGAGCTTGTCGATCGAAAGGTCGGCAGCTCAGCGGTTCGAATCCCTAGTGCCGCGTAACGGGGTGAGCTCCCGTGACTTGTCCCAGCTTCTGCCAAGCTAGCAGTTCGAAAGCAGGTAAAAAATGCAAGTAGAAAAATAGGGGCCACTTTTGGTGGGAAGGTAACAGTGTTCCGTGCGTCTTTAGTGTTTAGTCATGCCGGCCACATGACCACGGAGACGTCTTCGGACAGTGCTGGCTCTTCGACTTTGAAACGTAGATGAGCACCGCCCCCTAGAGTCAGGAATGACTAGCACATATGTGCAAGGGGAACCTTTACCCTTAAGGAAAGTAAGTGAATCCCACTTCTGGTTGTAGTGCTATCTGTACTAGCCCTAGTTAATGGAACTATTCCACATCTGTTTGTCTATGGGTGTTATCGGTTGAATACCAGACGATGATAAGACAAGCAAAGAACATAAGCCTACATTGGCTGCTTAATCAGTTGGATCCATTTCTATTTTAAGAACCTTAACAGTGTTGGGGTCTGTATAATTTAACGCAATCTAAGCTCATTACCTTTTGCTAGAATGCATCATTAGTATAGCAAGGTGGGTGTTTATTTGTATGCTCTAATGAGAAATTCTCATTATTGCTTATGACATTTAGCACATTTATGTAAGATGGGGCTTTATTGATCTAAAAGCCATTTCCTCTTTTACCATTCTCAGTAATCAGGAGCCCACGGGGCTTCCTTAACCACTCGTGACTTGTATGTCCAGGGGCATCAATCTGAATTCCGTTGATAAGCTGTTCTGTCAGAAGTTATCATTTCCTGAAATAATAAACCCACCGAGACCGTTGAAGCTGCAGAAATCAGAAGCCGGCAATTAATTCTAACCGAACGTATTTAATAATAGATGATGATATTGAACATACGCTACTGCTAGCGATCAAAAGAAATATTAAACCCGTTTTAAAAGTGGGGAGATTCGGCCTGGACCTTAACGAAACCACCAATTTGGAGATGATTTTGAGGAACAAAAGCCTCCTCTACCAGGGCTGTGACACCTAAATAACTATGGTTTGTTGTAAAGCTTATAACAATCCCATCCTTAGAGCTATAATTGCGTAACATTGTATGTCAGGGTGCCTGCTCCCACCAAAGTCGTACAGCATCCTATGCAGGATTTATAGCTGGAAAATAATAATTATCAATACTATTCCTGCTCTGATTCACATCTTGGATATATGCCTTGATTTTGGAAGGTAGTGTCTCTCTTCAATTCTGTTCTGACCTAGGCTTCCTGAGAAAGTATACAGCACAATCGTAGTCCCGGCAAACCTCTTTAATTCATACGGCTGTGAATTACTGACATTCCCAGTCCGAAAGATTTCTCAAACAGTCTTTCAGGGGAGTGTTTGCAAACACCCACCTTATCTCCCTTGGAATGCTGCCAGAAAACTAATTGACACATGCAGGGCAAGGCCAAACGTAACAGAGAGGCAAACAGAACTTCCCAAAGCTTCACAAACAGAAGTTTCAAATCTTGAATTGGCCAGATGAACTAATTGCTTCCTGGAAAAGCTCATGTCCCCTTCGCTTCTCTTTTATGTCTTGTGGGAGGGGCCAATCATCTCCAAGCCTTACTCCCAAGTCGACCCTGTTTTCTTAATTGTTCCTGTCTCCTGGCAGCTTTGCACATGCGCACACTGGGAACAGGCTCACGCTGTTCTTCTGCCTCACTGATGTCAGACTCCAGAGACTCCGGAGGCAGCAAAGAACTACTAGACGGCCCTGCCCCCATCTCTGCCTCCGATGCAGAGCCCTCATCCCCAGACTCCAGAACTGGCCCACATTCTTCCCTAACCTCCTCACTGTCCGACTCTGCTGCCAGCTCTGCTGGCCAATGGTGGGCCACAACAAATTCCAAAGCATTTGACTTAGCTTACAAATCACTTCACCTCTGATTTCCTAATTGCTAACTATATTTTGTCAGTTCGGATACCATAAGCAACTCATTAACTTTCCTTTAAGTTAAAAATTATGTATAGTAGGAGACTTCAAGGCAATTGTGGGTGCGGATTTAGACTATTAAACTAGAAAAAATGTGTTGAGGCAACAATGCTGGGTAACATCACACTGGTTTATAACTTTGTAAGGTAATTATTTATGCAGCGTAGATTTTAGCAGGGAGAAAGGAGATAAAATGTAAGAGCATCTGTGAGGCTTTGTCTGCAGCGGGAATTGAGATGGGAATCTGGTCATTCCGTACGAGCCAAACTAAAATTTATTAGGATTTGTAATGTTAGTTTCTCTTATTTCCTTAAATGAATTGTAGCTGCCCATTCCAACAGACTCTGGGTGGCTTGTAAAATCTAATAGAAGATAAAACAATTAAAAGCATGTGGAGTGATGATGTTGCTTGGTTGGGTAATGAAACAGCAGGCAAATCTCCAAATTCCACAAGCAGCAAGGATCTCACATTTGTCCTCCTCTTCCTCTTCCTTCTCCTCCTTTCCACAAACCTGTCTCATTTGTAGCACTGATGATGTTACCTAGTTGGGTAACAAAACATGTGGAAGAAAACAACCAAGATCAGAGTGCACCAAGGACCCTACAGTCCTCCTCCTCCTCCTTTCCACAAACCCAGGGAATTCAACCGGTTTGGACCGATTCGGGCGAATCGGATGTTAATTTTAATGTGGTTCACCGAACCGGTTGTTGCAAGGACTGGCTGACCCTGCCCGCCCCGCCCCTCCCAGGAATCTCCATGCAGCCTGTTTTGGATGCCAGGTGCAAGGGCTGCGCGGAGGTTCTGGGAGGGAAAAAACGGGCCTACTGGAAGTACCGGAAGTCCAAAAATGGGCCCATTTCCGGGCTCTGGACAGCCTCCGGAGCCTGGGGAGGCCATTTTCACCCTCCTGGAGGCTGGAGGAAAGCATCCAGAGTCTGAGGAGGGAAAAACAACCTCCCCCTCCCACCTGGTGCAGGAGGCCAAGTAGGCCACGCCCATCCAGTAACCGGGCAGAGAACCGGTTGCTAAAATTTCTGAATGCCACCCCTGCGACAAACCTCTCTCCCTCGCAGCACTGATGATGTTACCTAGCTGGGTAACGAAATGCCTGCAAGCAAACCACCAAACTCAGAAAGCACCAAGAACCCCACAGGTCAACAAGATATTACCTTCTATCGGAATTAAAAAAAACATGCTGGTTTTTATGACTATCCGCCCTTGTTTTTTAACCTTTGTATCGCTGTGTTTTCTCCCACACACCTTTTCTTCAAATCTGGATAAACCAGAATTTGCTATTACAGCACCGCTAGGAAATACGTATATCGTTTGGGTAAACGCTTCCGGTTTTTTTCAGTGATAAGAAAGCGCTTTGGGTTAGGAGTTGGAGAGATTGCCGGTTCCAAAGGCTTGAATATATGATGATGGTCGGATTATTTGAGTGGGTTTCCGAATCTCAAATGATATTTTTATGCAGCATCCTGGTGGAAGCACAAGCATTCAGGGATGCAATTTTAAAAAATGAAATTAGACGTTGCCGAGATCATATTAAAAGATACAGGGATTTCACCTTAACGCCTTTACTTTGTAGCCTAGAGGATAACCAGGTGGGCAGTCACTGGACAGCTCCACTTTTGCGGTAGGACGTGAGGTTTATTCTCTTGGAATGTCAGACTAGAGAAAGATGCAAAACCAGGCTTAAAATGATCTCCTTAAAGCAGCTGCTGGCTCAAGGGGTAAAATGGAACCTGGATTGAAAGACACGTCCTATAAGATAGTCCTCGATTTACAACCATTCACACTTACAACGGCATTGAAAAAAATGGTATGATTGTTTTTCACATTTATGACCTCCTCCTCCTCCTTCTTTTCCTCTTCCTCCTCCTCCTCCTCCTCTTCTTCTTTATTTTATTTATTTTATTTTATTTATTAAATTTATATTGCTGTCTATTCGCCCATGATGACTCAAGGCAGATTCAAGGCAGTGATTCTTCCTCCTTCTCCTCCATCTTCTTCTTCTTCTCCTCCTCCTTCTCCTCCTCCTCCTCCTCCTCCATCATTTTCTTCCATCTTTCTTTCTTTCTTTCTTTCTTTCTTTCTTCTTTATTTTATTTATTAAATTTATATTGCTGCCTATTCGCCCATGGCGACTCAAGGCAGATTCAAGGCTGCAACTCCTCCTCCTCCATTTTCTTCTTCCATCTTTTTCTTTCTTTCTTTCTTTCTTTCTTTCTTTCTTTCTTTCTTTCTTTCTTTCTTTCTTTCTTTCTTTTCCTCCTCCTCCTCTTCTCCTTCTCTTCCTCCTCCTCCTCCTCCTCCTCCTC
>WNWU01000049.1:5113354-5123990 GCA_012654045.1 Ptyas mucosa
AGAAAGAAAGAAAGAAAGAAAGAAAGAAAGAAAGAAAGAAAGAAAGATTTGAATCCTAACCTGTTCTATAATGTTGTAGGTTATAGAGTGCTTTTCTCAGCGGTCCAAGAACTTTGTAAACCTATCTTTAGGGTAGGGTAGGGTAGGGTAGGGTAGGGTAGGGTAGGGTAGGGTAGAATAGAATAGAATAGAATAGAATAGAATAGAATAGAATAGAATAGAATAGAATAGAATAGAATAGAATAGAATAGAATAGAATAGAATAGAATAACAGAGTTGGAAGGGATCTTGGAGGTCTTCTAGTCCAATCCCGTTTAGGCAGGAAACCCTGCACCTCTTCAGACAAATGGTTATCCAACATCTTCTTAAAAACTTCCAGTGTTGGAGCATTCACAACTTCAAGAGGCAAGTTGTTCCACTGGTTAATTGTTCTAACTGTCAGGAAATTTCTCCTTAGTTCTACTGTAGGTTGCTTCTCTCCTTGATTAGTTTCCACCCATTGCTTCTTGTCCTGCCCTCAGGTGGTTTGGAGAATAGCTTGACTCCCTCTATTTTATGGCAGCCCCTGAGATATTGGAACACTGCTATCATGTCTCCCCTAGTCCTCCTTTTCATCAAACTAGACATACCCAGTTCCAGCAACCGTTCTTCATATGTTTTAGCCTCCAGTCCCCTCATCATCTTTGTTGCTCTTCTCTACACTCTTAGTAGACTTTTTAATAGTCGTGAGAGGTGTGACATATAGGAGGCATTGGGGAAAAGAGCTGAAATTGAAAAAAAATGGATTATTTATTGCAACCGAAATATTCATAATATTCATATTATAATATGATGGGATTTGAACTGGGACTTGCTACTCAGTGACATAATGCTACCCTGCTTCCGTCAACCATCTTTAAAATATTTCCAAGCAATTTATTCAGATGACCCCACTGTTCTTTAGGTGCAGGGAATCCCTCCCCACCCAGCTAAACTAAGAAGTGCAGCTTAAACCGATGAGATGGAAATGGACAAAGGGGCATACTTTTCAGAATTGGACTATTCACGTTTATGGCCCATTTAATAAGTGGTTCAAACCCTTGAATTTTAGGTGCAAATTCAGGTCAACGGGGGTCATTTAAACAAGACTCTAATGATAAAAGTCCAGCGAGCAAATCGCATTATACTTGGTGAATGATATACGCGTTAATGCTCCTAATCAGCTCCCAGGCATGGTGGGCTATGATGAAGACATAATGGTCTCACGCTGACATCTGAAGCACAACAGCCACTTGAAGGCAATCCCAGCCCAGAGAAGTTTTTAATTTGGTTCCAGTCCCTTGCAGAGAATTAATCCCCAACTAGCCCTTACAATCCGTGGAATCGCCGCCACTTAATTCATCCAAAATGCCTGGTGAAGTTGACAGTCTCGGCTACCTCTTGTCAAATATCTATGCTGCTCAAATTGCTGACTGTCCTCACGGATATGGAGGCGTTGCAATTAATATCTACCAATATCTGCTATAGGGGGCGCCGTGGCTCAGTGGTTAAAGACGCCGAGCTTGCCAGCTGGAAAGCTGGCAGCCTGGGTTTGAGACCCGAGCGACACGTGACGGGGTGAGCTCCCGTTCCTTGCTCCAGCTCCTGCCCATCTAGTAGTTCAAAAGCACGCAAATGCGAGTAGATAAATAGGTACCACTTTGGTGGGAAATGAACAGCATTCCGTGCACCTTTGGCATACAGCCATGCTGGCCATATGACCACGAAAAATATCTTCGGACAATGCTGGATCCCTTGGCGAAGAAATGGAGATGAGCACCATGTCTAGAGTTGGACATGACTGGACAGTGGAAAATTTTACCTTAGCTTTAATATCTACTATAGCTTCGGGGGAAAGGTAGTTTTTCTTTGCAATTTCCTGCTCCTCTTTTTCATTGAAGTTAACTTGATGGAGATGGGTGCCTCTTATTTCACTCGCTGTCATCTTGACTTAATTACTACCTTAGCTTCTTTATTCATATTCCTCTAGACCAGTGTTCCCCAACCTTTCCGAGTTGGCAGCCCGGCACGGAAAGGGGAGGGGGGAAAAGAGGGGATGGTTTTTTGTGAGGGGCAGGCATGCACGTATGCCCATGCGCTCACATCTTCATTTGTGTGAAGCCCAGAGCCCAACTGCTCACCCGCTGCTCGTGTGAGTTGGCTCTGTGGACATGTGCTCACGTGGTCCGGTTGCAAATAGACCATGATCCATTAGTGGACGGTGACCAAAAGGTTGGGGACACCTGTTCTAGACTAGTGCTCGCGCCGTGGCCCTTTTCGCTGGCAGAGGGCTGCAGGAGGCCATCACAGCCAAAAATGGAGCCCAAGGCCCCCATGGGCCCCCGGCCTCTGTTTTCATTGGAGAAGAGACGGGCAAGCCCTACGGCAGAGGATTCCTAGTATTGATAGTACAGATTGTATTTGAGGCAGTAGATGGTGCACTGTCACATGATCTATCTATATTTGTAAAACATACTCTCTTTTTATGTGTATATAATTTGGTCTTCGACCGCAATAAAAGCTTACTTACTTACTAGAGTGTTAACAAAACAAACTACTAGCAAAAGTGGATCCCCCCCAGCCACGCCTGGGTCACCATAGGTGCCCCCAACACAAGTGACGTTGAGCTGGACATGCCCACCTGGACATACCTACCTGGTCATCAAGGTCAAACACAACCGTGATGCGGCTCTCAATGAAATCAAGTTTGACACCCCTGTTCTAGTGCATAGGCATGAGTTGAAATAAATGAGTTTAACTGATCTTCATGTAGGGGACCTGATCTTCGCACCTGGCAAATTACAATTCATAAATATTTTCCAGACTGGGTTAATTTCTGAGTCAGATAATTTAGGAGGTACAAAGTTATTTGGACATCAAACAACTTAATGAGCCTTTTTGTCAGAGTTTGTTGCAGCACACACAATCAGACACAATTAAATAATTCTGCAGGATTCAGCTGCGTATAGGAAACCTCTTTATATACAATACCATACAGCAGAATTCAGCATACAATATCAGGAACACAGAAGCAATATTCATAGAAGCAAGTCATTACAGAGTAGAGCGACACAGAGGCTAATATATTGTACACAGGGTCCCATTACAGAGGCCAAACCAACTCTTATATACACTTCAACAAGTCTAAGCCACACCCAGACTCCAAACTGCCTCTTATGGCCCCATACAAACAAATGCTATGTTTCAGTTTCCAAACAGTCCCCATTGGCTGACCTGTTGCCATGTCTATTCAAACAGTTCCCATTGGCTGACCTGTTGCCATGTCTGTCCAAAAAGTCCCCATTGGCTGACCTGTTGCCATGTCTATCCAAACAGCCCCCATTGGCTGACCTGTTGCTATGTCTATCCCAACGGTCCCCATTGGCTGACCTGTTGCCATGTCTATCCAAACAGTCCCCATTGGCTGACCTGTTGCCAGGCCTATTCAAACCGTTCCCATTGGCTGACCTGTTGCCGTGTCTATTTCAGCTCATAATTTATTTATATTGATGCTTTTTAAATATAGCATTTTAGCTAGTTTCCAGTAGAAAGGGTAGCGTATTCTTGCTACAGCTATCAAGCACAATGCTAAATTAGTATTGCTTTATGGGAATAGATGGTTTCGAAAAATATTAATTTAAAAAAAAAAAAGATAGCAGCCTCTGAAGGAATTTTTGAATTTTCTTTCAACTTTTGTTTCGTTCTGGTGTAATTGAGTTTTAGAAAACTGCCATCCAATATGAAAAGAAAAGGCATCTAAGCTAGCTGTTAAATCTCCAACAATTCTTATCTTACCAATAATTGGATCTAACAGGTTGTATATGATCTGTTTCCACTCCACTGGGTAAATGTCTTGGTTCTTTCCTCTTCATGAAAATAAACATTTGCTAATGAGACAAGAGAGGACTGATCTGGACCGATTCCTTCCCTGTGTTCATCCCAAACTTTTAATATGCTGCTTATTATCACATAATCTCTCACGAGCTGTTTATTTCTGCTTTATTGGTCCAGATATCTGCGCAGGCCATCTGGAGTCACTTCTATTTCAATAGAGGTAGCTCAACCATAAAGGGATACCCTAACAATCTGTGATCTGAGTTAAACAGACATAATTTAGTACCCTGCTTTCCATTTTTATTAGAAACGTTTAGAACGCAATCTTTTTGGAAGAATATTTTTTTATGGCTTTCAGTCTACCTATCAAAGGTAATTTTAACTTTCTTTTAACTCCGTTTCAAAGCCGAGGAGCCAGCACTATCCGAAGACGTCTTCGTGGTCATGTGGCCGACATGACTCAACGCCAAAGTTGCATGGAACGCTGTTACCTTCCCACCAAAGGTGGTTCCTATTTTTCTACTTGCATTTTTTACCTGCTTTCGAACTGCTAGGTTGGCAGAAGCTGGGACAAGGAACGGGAGCTCACCCCGTTACGCGGCACTAGGGATTCGAACCGCTGAACTGCCAAACTTTCGATTGACAAGCTCAGCGTCTTAGCTACTGAGCCACCACATCCCCATTTTTAGCAATACTTTTAAGCAAATACTTTCCTAGGTGTTTGACCTTTTTATGTTAAACCCCATTATTTACACGTGCTATGCTTAAAGTCCCTTTTAGCTGTTCGTTGCCTTGGTAATAGCTTCCCTTCCTTCCTTCGTGGTCTTTCCCTATGGCCTCTACAATTAGTTATCCAAAAGTTTATTCTTCTAAGCTTTCAGACTCAAGATCACCCAAATGATGGTTATTTATTTGCTCCTGGAACAAGTGAGGTCCGGCAGCTGGAAAAGATGGCTGACCATCTGTAAGCGAACCACGGTTTCCTGTCGATGTGCCCACCAAAGTCCCTTCCAACTCTATTCTGACTGATTGAATTTGTGATGCGGTTTGCGAGGCCAGCCCGGCTTTCGAAAAGGGTATCGAGGAATAAGCAAACTTTTCCTTTCCAAATAGTACCGATTATATTAATTCCCTTGGCTACGCTGGTCGGGGGTTAATTGGAGTTGAAATCTGAAACCTCTAGGGAGCACTGTGTTATAATGTGTATAATTTTGAATCATGTTGTGCAGGAAATAATAATAATAATAATAATAATAATAATGGCCTTGGGGGAACTCCGTTGTGCACCAGTAGTGTGAGTTTGGAGAAAGACCTATAACAATGATGGTTAACCTTTTTGGTGCCGAGTGCCCAAAGCGCGTGTGAATGCACGCGCGTGTGCCCAAACCCCCCAAATGCAATGCGAACGCCTACCCCTGTACATGCGCCCCACCCACCCACCCGTGCCCCATTTTGGCTTCCAGGTTGATGCAGGAGGCTGCGCGAGGCACCCCTGCGATCCGTTTTGGGCCTGGAAAGCTGCCTACACCAACCTACACCCCCCCGTGCATGTGCCACGCCCCTCCTGCACATGTGTGGATCCCCCGCATGCATCCTGCACATGCGTGGCAGAGGCCTGAAGACCAGCTCTCCGGCGGGAGGCGTGCACGCGTGCCTTAGGTTCGCCATCACGGACCTATAACAATGCAGGAAAGTTTGCATTGGTTTGTTTGTTGAAAAGAACTAAATTAATGCCGAAATGTGAAAGTTCAGACTGTGATACAAACAAAGAAGCACTTTCTCTTAGTCTACTTGTCTTGGGTGCCCCTTCATGCTGTCGATAAATCAGAGCCAACGTTAATGGAATGAAGCCATCTTAGCTATTCCTCCTACAGACACTCCGTGCTTCCCTAACGCTGTGGGAGAGTATCGATACAAACTGTCACCGCGATAGAATATAGAAACAGCACAGAGGGAACTCCATTGTTATGTCAGGTGATCCTGAAATGCAATCTGCCCATAAAGGAGAATATTTGTAGCTCAGGGTTGAAAGGAGGGCTCTTTGGTTCTTTCTGAGCTTGGTTGTTTTCTTGTAGTTTCATTATCCAAACTAGTTAATACCATCAGTGCTAGGAGGGAGGGAAAGGAGGAGGAGGGAGACCAAGGAGTCCTTGGTACTTTCTGAGTTTGCTGCTTTCGTCCAGGCATTTCATTACCCAAACTAAGTAACAACATCAGCAAGAGCTAAGGTGGTGCAGTGGTTAGAGTGTGGTACTGCAGGCTACTTCTGTTGACTGCCGGCTGCCTGCAATTTGGCAGTTTGAATCTCACCAGGCTCAAGGTTGACTCAGCCTTCCATCCTTCTGAGGTGGGTAAAAGGAGGACCCAGATTGTTGGGGGCAAGAGGCTGAACTGTTTAGAGTGGGCTGTAAAGCACTGTAAAGTGGTAAATAAGTCTAATAGCTATTGCTATTCCTTCCTTCCTTCCTTCCTTCCTTCCTTCCTTCCTTCCTTCCTTCCTTCCTTCCTTCCCTCCCTCCCTCCCTCCCTCCCTCCCAGTGGTTCGAATGCAATATTGCAAATTAACTCTGCCCAGTGCCAGCAGTTCAATCCTGACCAGCTCAAGATTGACTCAGTCTTCCATCCTTCTGAGGTCAGTAAAATTAGGACCCAGATTGTTGGGGGCAAGAGGCTGACTCTGTAAACTGCTTAGAGAGGGCTGTAAAGCACTGTGAAGCAGTATATAATTCTTAAATGCTATTGCTATTGCTATCAGTGCTCAGAGAGCATCAAGGACTCCTCAATTCAATCTGCTCCTGTCCCAGCCTTCACCAAGAAAATGCTCTTCAAATTTTTTTAAAAAATATTTGGAGGCTAAACCATACAATGAATTGAGGGACCTAGGCATGAAATCGAATTTGGATCCATCACTGAGAACATAGATTTACTCTTCCAAGCTTTCAGACTCATGCTGGAGCCCATCTTCAGAGAATTTCTCGCCTGGAATACATGCTTTGGGCTGTTCCCAAAATTCCCTGAGGATGGGCTCCATCATGAGTCCGAAAGTTCAGAAGAGTAAATCTCTGGTCCCAGTCGTCATCTCCTTTTAACAACCCTATAATCCAGTGGTGAAATTCAATTTTTTTTACTACCGGTTCTGTGGGCATGGCTTGTGAGCATGGCAGGGGAAGGATACTGCAAAATCTCCATTCCTTCCCCACTCTGGGATCAGTCAGAGGTGGTATTTGTTGGTTCTCCGAACTACCGAAAATTTCCACTACCAGTTCTCCATAACTTGTCAGAACCTGCTGGATTTCACCCCTGCTATAATCCCTTGCAGGGATGGAATCTGGGCAACTGAATGGAGCTAGCAGAGTGTTTTAATGACCGGATGCCCTTCCTGTCACCAATGCAGAGTTTTGTTCAGCAGATATATTCTCAGTGTGCCTAGAGAAAGAATTATTTGCCTCTACCTAGGATCAAACTCACAGCCTCCTGATTGTGAGGCGAGAACTCCGCCTCTGGGCCACCGCACCATTTCTAAATCTCTGGTTCCAGGAACCAATGCAAATTCAATTTTGCATCATTATCCTGGGACACATATATTTGCCTTCATTTGTGGGACCTAGATATGTCTACTCCAGTGATGGCTAACCTTTTTGCCATCGCGTGCCAGGCCTCTCTAGGAGTCTCTGGAGGCTGGGGACAGCAAAAAAAGTCACTTCCTGTCCAACCGGAAGTTGGGAAACGGGCCTCCGGAGGGTCTCCGAGGGAGTGGGGAAGGCTGTTTTCGCCCTCCCCAGATGCATAGAGAGGATCTGGAGGTCAGGTGAGAAAGAAAAACGGGCCTTCCCCAGCCCCCCAGGCCCTCTGGAGGCAGGAAACAGCCTGTTTCCCTACTTCTGGTGGGCCCAGAAGGCTCAAAAATCAGCTGGCCGGTGCACGTATCACCCCAGAGCTGAGCTAGAGTGCCCACTGATATGGCTACGCATGCCATAGGTTCGCCATGACGGGTCTAGTCTAATGAAAAAAAGGACTAGGGGTGATAGGATAGCTGTCTTCCAATATTTGAGGAGCTGCCAGAGAGGGTCGGCCTGTTCTCCAAGGCGCCTGAACTGAGGACAAGAAGTAACAGATGGAAGATCATGTAAGAGAGATCCAACCTAGAACTAAGGAGAAATTTTCTGACAGTGAGAACAATTAATCAGTGGAACTGCTTGCCTCCAGAAGTTGTAGGTGTTTCATTACTTGGAGGTTTTCAAGAAGAGACTAGACAGCCACCTGTCCAGAATGGTATCGGGTCTCCTACTTGAGTAGGGGGTTGGACTGGAAGACCTCCGAGGTCCCTTCCAACTATTAATCTATGTCCTGAGTTCTAAACACACAAGTCTTCATCCAGTGAGTCCAAGGTCCTAACCTCCATCATTTTGATGAAAGTTGCACTATATGTTGATTCACTCTGGGAAGTATGGGATAGTTAGATTCTCCTACTCACCAGATGTGGCTTCTAATAGTACAACATCTAAAAATCTTCCACAAAATGAGTGTAGTGCATAAAAAAAAGCAAGAGCCTGTAGTACAGTGGTTTAAAGCACCCTGTTATTAACATCTATTAACATCTGCTGCTTGCAATTACTGCAAGTTCGAATCCCACCAGGCTCAAGGTTGACTCAGCCTTCCATCCTTTCTAAGGTGGGTAAAATGAGGACCCAGATTGTGGGGGCAATAAGCTGACTTTGTATAAATATACAAAAGTATGAAGGCTATTGCTTAACGCACTGTAAGCCGCCCTGAGTCTCCAGAGAAGGGCGGCATATAAATCAAATAAAAATAAAATAAAATAAATAAAAAAAAATAAAAAATAGTCAAGATATGCCATGGCTGATATAACTTTTATTTTTTTGAAGTTTATTAGAAATATATGTTGACCCTTGCAAGGACAACTGCTTTCTGCATAATGTTATCTTGAAAGCAATCCTGGCAGAGTCTTTTAACATTGAATTTTAAAATCCTTTTGATGTACAATGAATTGACATGTTCTATGGACTGCAGTGTACTTTGGCTAAAATGAAAACTGAGACTGAAAAGGCTGCAAACACAGAATGTTCTGTTGTATCATATGAGATTGCATCTAGTTCGAGAAGAGAAAAGCCATACAGACTGTGAATAACGTCAAGTGCAATTTTGCTGCACAATTTTCAGCCTTTTGTCTGAATTATTTTCCCTTTCTCAGAAGGAAGAATATTTTTTAAAAAAAAAGTCTGTAAGTTGATAGTTACAAAGATTGTGGTAGAGGAAGCAAATTTCCTAGACCTGAGTCCAGTTTCTCCTGGGTATAAGACTGTGGACCTTAATCAAATGGTGGACATCTAAAGAGTAATTGTGATGAGAATTTAAGGTATGTAAAGAAAGGACAGACAGAAGGAAAGACAGAAAGACAGACACACAGAGATGATCAAGAGAAAGAGAATGAAAGAGAGAGAATGGTGGGTGGGTGCATGGATGGAGAGAGAGAGAGAGAGAGGGAGAGGGTGGGATGATAGATAGGATAGAACGAGAAGAGAGATAGATAGATAGAGAAGAGGGATAAATAGAGGAAATATAGCTAGCTAGATGATTAGATAGCTAGATGATAACTAGCTAGACAGACAGACAGACAGATGATATGTCAACTCGCAAAGCATCCCTGGCCTGCTCTCGAGTTGCCATAAGCAAGTGGAGATGGAAAACCGATGAAACAGCACAGCAGCCAAAGACAAATGCACATTCCAGACTTATCTCTCTCAAGGCTGTATCCCAGGGTTACCCACAGCAGACAGAGGGGAGTGGTCTCTACAACCAGCGAAATTGCTCCATTGGTGAACGTGATTGATGACACACCCTGGGGGGGTAGGGGGGAAACAGGGTCATGATTTTACGTTGGTTTTAAAATTGATACTGATTTTAATTGAATGTTTTAAAATTATGGGCCAAACTTTATTTAATTATCTTAAAATTATTTTAACTTTTGTACACATATGTTTTATTCTGGCTGTTCACCGCCCTGAGTCCGAAAGGAGAAGGGCGGTATAAAAATTCAATTAATAATAACAATAATAATAATGATTGGGGCCTGAATTATGAGCTGACTTCACTTGGGAACGTGCCGACATGAAGCTCCTAATAAGTAACTGGATTTCTTTTGAAACTTGGCTCGAGGCTCATGATTTAATTAGGGCATCCGTCAGAACCCTGACATGATAGATCCTTTGAGTGCCCATTTGCCAGAATGAGACTATAGTCTATTTTTCCATTCTCTCCCAGTTGCAGCCCATAGAAGCCAATAGCTATTATTAAGAATTGAACATATCCTTATCTCCACTGTGAGATACATTTGCTTGACACCACTTGTTCAAATTGTATTTCTTGTATTTGACAAAATTGGCCCTGTAGGAGAGTCCCTTTCTTCCACTTTTCCCTCTCCTTGATGATGTATTGTGTTATCCAGAATAGGAGTAACAAATGAACTCTACCCATCTCAAGTATTGCAATATATTGCTCAAAAGTAGCCCAGGAACCTGTGCCTTTTGTGCATGTTTATTAGAATAGGCTTCCCAATTTCCTGTTTCAGTAATTTAATATCAAATGGTATTTGCAGTCTGAGGAAAGGGGAGGGGGAGGGGGAGGAGAGGGGAGGAGAAGGAAAGGAAGGGAAAGAAGCAAATAGATGGGGAAGGGAAGGAAGGAGGAAAGGAAAGGAAAGAAAAGGAGGGAGAGGGAAGGAAAGGAAAGGAAAGGAAAGGAAAGGAAAGGAAAGGAAAGGAAA
>WNWU01000049.1:5124000-5135188 GCA_012654045.1 Ptyas mucosa
AAAGGAAAGGAAAGGAAAGGAAAGGAAAGGAAAGGAAAGGAAAGGAAGTAAATAGATGGGGAAGGGAAGGAAGGAGGAAAGGAAAAGGAAGAAAAGAAAAGGATGGAGAGGGAAGGAAAGGGAAGGGAAGGGAAGGGACGGGGACGGGGAGGGGGGGAGGGAAGGGAAGGGAAGAAAGAAGGGAAGGGAAGAAAGGAAAGAGGAAAGATAGGGGAAAGGAAAGGAAAGGAAAGGAAAGGAAAGGAAAGGAAAGGAAAGGAAAGGAAAGGAAAGGAAAGGAAAGGAAAGGAAAGGAAAGGAAAGGAAAGGAAAGGAAAGGAAAGGAAAGGAAAGGAAAGAGATCAACAGAGAAGAAATGAAAAAAAGTCAAAGAAAAGAAATATCAAGGAGTGTCTTCCAATCTCCTTTATGGCAATTATAAACACCTATCCTCTCTTAAATTACATCATGACTCACACCGCAAGCTAATTAGCCCTTGAGTTAGTTTTTTCCTTTAATCAGTTGTGCCAATTCCCCCACACACTTACACACAAAAATGAGTTCTGAATAACCCATCATTCATTTAAGCCTAGGAGGTAATTGAATGAAAACAGACAACTTGTAACATCATTAAATAATAACAAGCTTCTTTAGCCCAGCAAATAGAACAAAAGCTTGCCTTCTTGATGTATTGTGTGGCATTGCATCTCGGACAATAAGCAAGCAAATCCTTTGTTTCGTTCTAGGAAGTAGAGATGGCACAAAATTCAGATTTTGGACGAAAGAAGAAAATTAAGTAATAAAGTGATTGGTTGATTAAGTGTAATCAAGTTGTTTTCCTTCTCCTACTAGCTACAGAGATACAATTTCTCCATGACAATCTCTCCTTAAATCTGGTCTGTCAGATCTTTCAACGGTTGACCCAACACCGGTGTCATTGAGTCCCTTCCACCTTGTGGTTAGTTGTCCTCTTCTTCTCTTTCTTTCCATCTTTCCCAAAGACTGGTCTTTGCATCATGATAATTTGAGCTTGGCCATTTTTAGCTCAAGTGAGAAATCTGGACTGATTTGTTCAATGACCTCTATGTTGTCCCAAATGTGTCTTTTTTTTCAAGACGAACTGGACTTCCTGGTTTTTCTTTGAAGGCGTTTCTCTTCTCATCCAAGAAGCTTCTGACTGGATGGTGGGGAATGGAAGGATTTAGACTCCTTGCAGACAGCTGGTCATTTGCATCCTTTTAGTGGCTAAGAGGCTGAGCTTGTCGATCGAAAGGTTGGCAGTTCAGCGGTTCGAATCCCTAGTGCCGCGTAACAGGGTGAGCTCCCGTGACTTATTCCAGCTTCTGCCAACCTAGCAGTTCGAAAGCACGTAAAAAATGCAAGTAGAAAAATAGGGATCACCTTTGGTGGGAAGTGAACAGCATTCCGTGCGCCTTTGGCGTTGAGTCATGCCGACCACATGACCACGGAGACGTCTTTGGACAGTGCTGGCTCTTCGGCTTTGAAACAGAGATGAGCACCGCCCCCTAGAGTCGGGAATGACTAGCACATATGTGTAAGGGGAACCTTTACCTTTACCTAAAACCACTTGGGGGTCTATCTGCATCCTCAGGGTTACCTGAGTGGTACATATGGGTGTGGAGCCTTCTTGACTGCAGGATGTTTTCTTCCCTGTGTCCCTTCACTCTTGAAGACACGTGTAGGCTGAGTTGTCTGCATCTGAAACTGAAGTGCACAGGGCTCCTGTAGTCTTCAATTTTTCTGGAAATCCGTTCATACTCCCACACCATTCGAAAGGTGTTCATCCCAAATTGTATAGTTAAACGTCTATGGAGATTCTCAGTCATCCAGGTCATGGTTGTCCCAAAGGTGTTTTTTCAAGAGAGAACTGGACTTTCTGGTTTTTCTTTGAAGGCATTTCTTTTCTCATCCAAGAAGCTTCTTCGGCTCTGACTGGATGGTGGGGAATGGAAGGATTTATCTAGTCATCTAGTCATTTATCTCCAGTCCTTTCAGCAGTTCCAAGAAGGTTCCACACCCATGACATGGATGGCTGAGAATCTCCACAGAGTTGTATTTGTTGTTTTTCTTGGTTGTCCACAGCAATTACCAGGAATCTTCTCCAATAAAAAAAAAAAACCAACCCAAGATATTCCCTCTTAAAATTCCTAGCCTACCATTTCACGTTAAAGTATATTGTACTTGCTTGCTTTTAAGTAAATGAACATCAGTAATTAGCCTATTTCTGTCCATTTCAACGTTGGGTGGTGATCTTATTTTGCTATCTAGCAGACATTGCATAACACATCCTGTCACAAAAAAAATGAATAAGTATAGTTAACACTCAATCTTGGTACCTATGGAGATTCTCAGTCATCCAGGTCACGGTTGTCCCAAAGGTACTTTTTCAAGAGGCAACTGGACTTTCTTGTTTTGCTTTGAAGATGTTTCACTTCTCATCCAAAAAGTTTCTTCAGCTCTGACTGGATGGTGGGGAATGGAAGGATTGATACTCCTTGCAGACAGCTGGTCATTTGCATCCTTTTAGAGAGCACCTCACAACACTGATAAATCTCCAAGTGGCCTCAAGGACTCTCTAAAAGAATGCAAATGACCAGCTTTCTGCAAGGAGTATCAATCCTTCCATTCCCCACCATCCAGTCTGAGTTGAAGAAGCTTCTTGGATGAGAAGCAAAACGTCTTCAAAGAAAAAACAGGAAGTCCAGTTGCCGCTTGAAAAAAGCACCTTTGCGAAATTCAATCCTGGTGTTAGAGAAGACTCTCGAAAGTCCCTTGGACTGCAAGAAGATCAAATTGGTCAATCCTAAAGGAAGTCAACCCAGACTTGTTCTTTGGAAGGACAGATCCTGATGTCAACTCACAAAGGATCCCTGGCCTGCTCTTGAGTTGCCATAGGCAAGGGGGAAAATGGCAAAGCAGCACAGCAGCCAAAAACAAAAGCACATTCCAGACATATATCTCTCAAGGCTGTCTCCCAGGGTTACCCACAGCAGTCGGAGGGGAGTGATCTCTACAACCCGTGAAATTGCTCCATTGGCAAATGTGATGGATGATACACTTTGGGAGGAAGGGGAGAAACAGGGTCAAGTCTGGGCCATAAATTATGTGGGTCAGAGTTGGCTTCACTTGGAATGTGTAAACATGAAGGTCCTAATAAATAACTGGATTTCTTTTGAAGCTTGGTTCGAGGCTCATGATTTAATTAGGGCATCTGTCGGAACCCTGACACCTGGAGTTGAAGATCAGAGACTTTGCCCACCAAATGAGAACAGAGGATTCCTTTTGGGAAAAAACCAGATGTTGGGAATGATGGAAGGCCAAAGGAGAAGGGGATGGCAGAGGATGAGATGGCTAGATAGGGCCATCAATGCAATGAACATGAATTTGGCCAAACTTGGGCAAACTCTGGGAGGACAGGGACCCTAACGGACTATGGTCCATCAGGTAGCAACAGTCATGAATTAGCAATTCAACAACAACAGCATTTAATTCTCATACCCCCCAAAGACTTCATGACAATAAGGAAACTGAGTTGCGGACAGACTAAAAATGTAATGAATAAGGGAAGCTCTTTTGAAGTTTTGACTACTTCTCCTTCGATTTCCTTGGATTATTGTCACTTGCTTCAAGTAAGCTTCTACTTTTTGTAAGATGAAGGTTGTACCAACCCTAAAACTTTCTCACTCCAGACTTTGATGTAATGTGCCATCATAGGCAAAGTCATACATCCTATTAAGATTTATAATTGATGTACTAATCGCAAGGGGAAACCAAGCATGAAATAGAAACATATTGTGTTTTGAGGATGGAGGTTCGTCCTCTAAGCTTGTGGGCTGGTTTCCGAACATTTCGTTACCAGACTAGGTAACATCTTCAGTGGTATTAGGAGACGTCAGTGTTGGTCTTCTTCTGTTTATAAGGGCTTTGTGTGGTCAGTAGGTCTTGTGATCAGGTGATGTCAGGTGAGGGTCTTGTGATGGGTCAGGTATGGGTCACATCAGGTGGGGGTCTTATGATGGATCTTGAGATGGGTCTTCTGAGGGATCAGGTGAGGGCCATGTCAAGTGAGGGTCTTGTGAGGGTTCTTGTGATAGGTCAGGTGTGGGTCACATCGGCTGAAGTCTAGTGATGGGTCTTGTGATGTCAGGTGAGGGTCTTGTGATGGGTCAGGTGAGGTCTTGTGATGGGAAGGTCACATCACAATATTGTATATTTTATACACGTCATATTGTATTTAGTGGTGTGGTGGCCTAGAGGTGGAGCTCTCACCTCACAATCAGGAGGCTGTGAGTTCAATCCTAAGTAGAGGCAGTTATTTCTCTCTCTGGGCACAATGAGAATGTGTCTGCTGAAACAATCTCCACATTGGTGACAAGAAGGGCATCCGGCCAGTAAACACTCAGCTCCATTCAGTTGTCCAAGACTCTACCCCGCAAGAGATTATGGGATCTTTAAAAGAAGATGATGATATTGTATTTTAATTTTCCTTTTAATTTCCAATGCCTGGCTTTTAAGAAAGTCATAGACTTCCTTATTTTTTTTTTTAAGACATGTTAGCACTGTCCTCTTGAAAAATTTAGGAAAGACCGTTTTGACAAATCTATAGCATCTTCATTTTTTCACAGCTCTTAAAACATACCGTTTCCCCGAAAGTAAGACCCAACTGGATCGAGTAGGAAACTTAAAGTTTGGTCAACATTCAAGTATGACTTCCTCCCTTTTCATTTTTCTTTTCTTTTTTTTTAAATTTATTTAAAAGTACAAACAAGACAAAACGAGTGACAACAATACATACAAAACATGTAAACAAAGAGTTCGAATATACATTTTGTCAAAGATATCGCAACTGTAATGTATGTTCTTATTTGTGTTTTGACTCTTCCTTGTCTTCCTTGTTTGGTCTTACTTATATATCTATCTTTATGGTTCACTGTTAGCTTATGTTAGTGATTTATGTTCCTGTTTCTTTAATTCCAATTGCTCCCTATTCTTTTTTCCTTTTTCTATTTTCCAACCAAGTGTACCCCTTTTCCCGTACTAGATAATAATCGTGTTCCTCTTTATCTTGTCGTTCTTTTGTGAGTCTGTCCATTTCGGCACATTCCATGATCTTACTAATTACTCGTATCTTCTGTCGGTGTGTCACCACTCTTCCAATTTTGTGCAAAAATTATTCGTGCTGCTGCTGTTATATGGATGATTAAGTATTTTATTCCCTTTTCGTATTGTCCATTTATTATACCTAGTAGAAAGGTTTCCGGCCTCATTTCTAATCTTCGTTGTGTGATTTCTTCGACTTGTGAACATCAAAGACACACACACACACTCCCCGAGGAGTTGACCTGCTGACCTCTTTGTTGCTCTTAAAGGTTAAAATACCTACAACTTTCTAACAAGCTATCTCCAGGAATTCACACCCACTGTTATTATATGGAGGGCAATGAGCCGTGGGGCTACTGTTATTAACCAATTGAATAGCCCTCTTGGCAAAGATAATGGGCGAAAGTTGTCCCACGAGTTAAAAAAACGGGATTAAAAAAATGAACCTCTTTGTCAACTGGTTTAATCCTCGGTCAGGGCCGTTCTTGAAAGCCGTTGCATTGTAGATGGAGTTGGGAGTTTGCCAACTAAACCAAGATGGCTCAATTAACATAGCTGGTTTGCAAGTCTTGGCATTGGATCCAAGAAGGATGAATGGAAAGGAAAACACCATTAGCATCAGTCTGCAAAAATTTTGCCACTGGCACCGTTGAGACAGTATGATGCATAGCGAAAACGCAGAACACGGGGCCCGTCGTCCTTATTTTTACCATTTTCAGAAACAGAAAAACATTTCCTGATTTATTTCCCCTTCTAACATAAAATTGCAAATTTATAGCCAATGCGCCGTTGCCCTTTTATGAAAACCACAATGAATTTGTCCCAGGTTTCAAGCAGAATTATTTGCACAATCCTATCTTGTAGACAAGAAGTATCAATATTTTGCACTTTCTCTGCCATCGTGTTCATTTGTTAAATCTGTTAAGGATCATTAGATTTATCACAATTAAAATTGTTTGGGGTCTGCCTCAGTGGTGCAATTCAATTTTTTTTTTTACTACCAGTTCTGTGGGCGTGGCTTGGTGGGTGAGGTGTAGCTTAGTGGGCATGGCAGGGGAAAGATACTGCAAAATCTCCATTCCCTCCCTACTCCTGGGAGAAGGATATTGCAAAATCTCCATTCCCACCCCACTCTGGGGCCAGCCAGAGGTGGTATTTCCCGGTTCTCCGAACTACTCAAAATTTCCGCTACCGGTTCTCCAGAACCTGTCAGAACCTGCTGGATTTTACCCATGGTCTGCCTGTGTCTCGTGTCTAGTTGTTCTGGTGTGCAGTGCTTTATAGTATTGTCATTTCTATCCATGCTCTAAAATGACATCTTCTCTCTGTGCCTTCTATTCCTGTCCCAACATAGTGGGCAACAAATGAAAAGGGACCATAGAAGGTTGGTCAAAATGATATAGGATGTCAGAGTGCACACAGTGTGACTAGTTTGAGACAACCCAGGAGTAAACAGAGGTTTGTCTTTCAAATAGTGACTTATCTACAAGGAATATATACATACATGTACTAGGCAAAGTCAGGCAATCAATCATCAACTATAGCACAGAAGCACAAACAGGGCCTCTCTTACAGTGGTGAAATCCAATTTTTTTTATAACCAGTTCTGTGGGTGTGGTTTGGTGGGTGTGGCTTGCTGGGCATTGCAGGGGAAGGGTACTGCAAAATCTCCATTCCCACCCCACTCCAGGGGAAGGATACTGCAAAATCTCCATTCCCTCCCTACTCCTGGGAGAAGGATATTGCAAAATCTTCATTCCCACCCCACTCTGGGGCCAGCCAGAGGTGGTATTTGCCGGTTCTCCAAACTACTCAAAATTTCCGCTACCGGTTCTCCAGAACCTGTTGGATTTCACCTCGATCTGCCTGTATTCTTTTGTGGCATCAATCTCTAAGATGGAGTTTCTACGTAGGGTAACCCTATTTGAGGATGCTGAGAAGATTTTTGGAACAAGATATCTTGGAGGAAATATTTGTAGGATGCATGTTGATGCTGCTGTTAATTAATCAAGGTTTATTTATGGTCCAAGATCAGCCACAACAAAAAGGCCAGCTATATAATGCAATGGCTATTGAAAAGAAATTAAAATGGTGAGAAAATCAGAGAGAGGGGGGGGAGGGAGGGAGCAACGTGGGTTGTGTGGCTTACGAGGAACGAAAGGGCCCTGATTCCCTTCACAAGGCACACCTGGGGATGGAGTTTAAAGGAGAGGCAGTTGGGAGGGGCGTTTGTTGGGAACAAATGCTGAATTCATCTAGTATTGAGAGTGGGGACTGCATTCCTGGCATTTCCTCCTGTTTGAATTACTGCCGTGCTACTATGTGCCTATCTTGTCTTGCTGGGACTATTCTTCCCGTCTGGGACTCGTTATCTTGCCCTGCTGGAACGATTGATTGATTGCAGTCATTCTGCAGTATCTACAGATTTGTGGGAGAGCTTTTCTCCAGGCCATAAAAGAAACGTTGGGAGCAGAGTTGGTGCTGATAAAGAGAATCATACCAATTCTCTGACTGTGTTTCCTTCGTGCCATGCTGTGGGTCATCACACTAGAACTCACAGTCTCCCAGTTTCTAGCCTGGTGCCTTTGCCACTAGACCAGACCGTTTCTCTATATATACTCCTCAGTGGAGTATATAGGACACTAAAGAATTATCTAAGAATAGTCCAGGGAGAAACAAACAACTGGGCACATCTGTAAAGCATGGGCTGTGCTGTATATATTTATTTTATTTATTTATTTATAAATCCAATTTATATGGCCGCCCATCTTACGGAGGGTGACTCCAGCCAGCATATAACAATGGTAGCTCTATTGTTATTTTCTACCTGAAAATGGTTTCCAAAATTTTATGGTGTTGCTCAGAACAAATATATACTGTATTTTTCAGTGTATAAGATGCACCTACCTTTTTTGGTGAGGAAAACAAGAAAAAGAAATCTGCCCCCCAGCAATTTTGCCTCGTTGCAGCGAACAGCAAACCACCTGCTTTACTTTCATTTTCGTTTTCAGCATAGTTTGATTAGCACAAGAAAATAAATCTGCTCCCAGCAATTTACCTCCTTGCGGCAAGCAGCAGAGGCCCCCGCAAAACAGCTGAGAGCAAAACAGCTGAGAGTCGGGAGGCTGATCCAATCAACTTGTGCTAATTAGGCTGCACTGAAGCTGAAACGGGCTGTTTCTTCTTGCTGCTTGCTGCAAGGAGGTAAACTGCTGGAAGGCAGAGGCCAAAGGGTTGGGGCCAGTGGGTGGGCAGGGCTACATTCGGTGTATAAGTCACACCTAAATTTTCACCCCCTTTTTTTTGGGGGGGGGGAAGGTGCGTCTTATACTCCGAAAAATACGGTATATATTTTTAAATCAAATAAAACTCAGGGTTTTCTGCCCTCTCATGCGTATCAGTTTGCTTATAAAGAACATTTAATGTTGGTCCACCTGGAGTTTAAACGCGACCCATAAATTAAGTCCCTTGGAAATGATGTTCTTTTGTTAGAAGTAGGTGGGAATTCTTTGTCTCATTCCTCGTGGCGGGTGTTATTTCTGTACAGCATACTGAACAAAGCAGCTCATTAAATATTGGCAGGATTTGCTAGCAGCAAGGTATATGCAAGGTCATATTAAGAATTTATCTGATGTTTAATAAAGATTAGTTGTTCGGTGCCGCAGGATCCCTCCGGCTTTATTAAGATGTGATAAGCTTTGCATATATTTGTCAGTAACAAGCTGTTGTTTGTTTCAGGGCATGTATCCACTTTTGGTATGTGTCCAGTGAAACAACAGCGTGTTGTGTGCTTGGGAGATTTCATTTGAGTTCTTGCTCTGAATTGATTTATTTTAAGAAAAAACAAACCACCAAGATGGATTCTTTCCTAAAGTTTTCTTTCGCAGTGATATCTTATTGTCTCTTGCACTCAGCAGCAAGACGGGAATTCAAGCCGTGTTTTACGTTTTCTTTAGATTCGCACGACGAAATCTTCAAACAAAGACCTATTGCTGTGATGGCTTCCTATGCTGGAAGTGGCACACAAAGCCATCTCTCCGAGCGCACGAGCGGTTGCCCATTGCTCTTCTGGGTTCCGGCACACCGACCAGCTGGTCTTCACGTGTGTGGGAGCACAGGAAACTGAAAGAGCAGCCGCCCGGTGCGTATGCGCGTGCCGAGAAGATGAACTTCCAGTTTTTGGCGTGCGCATGTGCACCGACCAGCTGGTCTTCTCAAGTGCATGCGCACCAGAAACCGGAAGACCAGGTGGCCGGTGTGCATGCAGATGGCAGAAAAGATCATCTTTCCGGTGCGCACCAGGCAGCTGCTCTTCCGGTTTCCGGCACGCACGTACATGCACCCCTGGTTCGGCACTTGGTGCCGAAAAGCTTTGCTGACACTGACCTATTGTCTTAAGATGAGGCTCTCCAATACAGAAAAGTGAATTGCTAGATCTGTAGAATAGCATGTGAGATCGTTGTAAAATGAGATAATATTTGAAAACAGCCGATATGTGTCTATGGCAGTAATGCAAATACATTCTCAAACAACAGCCATACGATCAGTGTAGGTACTCCCAGGGTGGAATAATGGATAGTAATAACTTATTTAACTTGTATGCCACATGGCTCTCAATATGCTAGTGAAAAGAAGGACTAGGGGAGACATGATAGCAGTGTTCCAATATTTAAGGGGCTGCCACAAAGAAGATGGGGTCCAGCTATTCTCCAAAGCACCTGGAGGCAGAACAAGGAATAATGGATGGCAACTCATCAAGGAGAGAAGCAACCTAAAAATAAGGAGAAATGTCCTGACAGTCAGAACAATTAACCAGTGGAACAACTTGCCTCTTGAAGTTGTGGGTGCTCCAACACTGGAGGTTTTTAAGAAGAGACTGGACACACATTTGTCTGAAATGGTGTAGGCTCTCCTGCTTGGACAGGGGTTTGGATTAGAAGACCTCCAAAGTCCCTTCCAAAACTCTGTTATTCTGTTGACAACCCATGGCAACTAAATCGGTAAAAGTTAAAATGGCTATCATTTTGCCCTTGTACAAAATAGCATTTGGCTACCTCAGATACAGAGGCTATACTTTCTCAGACAGTCACATGAAGGACACACATTGTCAGTGGCAGGGATGGTGTGCTGACTGAATGAACGTTCAGTTTTCCTTTGATTGCATTTCTACCTCAAGTCAAGCCTCATAATCCCGGGACTTCGGTAATCTCAGAGTACTAACTTTGTTGGATGAGAAGGCAGAGGAGAGGAGAGCAGTGGAAATCTATGGGCCGGTCCTTGGGATGGAAGAG
Organism: Ptyas mucosa; assembly: GCA_012654045.1. Classification (NCBI taxonomy): domain Eukaryota; kingdom Metazoa; phylum Chordata; class Lepidosauria; order Squamata; family Colubridae; genus Ptyas; species Ptyas mucosa. Next base: position 5,134,392 of record WNWU01000049.1, read on the forward strand.
CCACCGCTGCTAGCGAAGCCCCACCCTAGCTCTGGGGATAAAAGGCAGAGAGCAGAGATGAATAGGTGTGGCAGACAACTATTCATCTCCTGAATGGACAGACTTGTTAGCCTGCTGTGAGAAAGAGAGAAACATTTTGCTGGGGCTTCTGGCACTCCTAATAAAGGAATCCTTGAATTCACTTCAGAGGGTTTGTCGTGTTTGGGGAGCTGGGTCAGAACACTCGGTTGAGATTTTCCAGTGAATCTGTGAAGGCTCTCAACGGTGCTCATGAACATAAGCCTCTCCACATTTCCCATTTACGCACCCTGGGAACTGGCAGACGTCCTATCCTGCCAAGTGGGAAAATTGCCTCCATTCCTACATGCTAAGCGCTTCCAAAACAACTCACAGACAAAAAAAAAAATCAACCTATAAATTATACAGGTCTCCCATGTGCTTGGCTATCTGCTTCCCATCTGCCATGTATGTGGAGAGCCCAAAGATTGCCATGGTGTCAGCAAATTGAGCATATAATTAGAGCTCATTGGGAAAGGCAAGCAGATATGAGGGAGTTTAAAAGCATTCCACATTCAACGTGCCTCCTCCGATTCAAAGGAGGAGGAGGAGGAGGAGGAGAGGAGGAGTTGGAGAAGAGGAAGAGGAAGAAGCAGAAGCAGAAGAGATGATGATGATGAAGAAGGAGGAGAGATGATGAAGGAGGAGAGGAAGAGGAAGAAGCAGAAGAAGGAAGAAGAAGAAGAAGAAGAAGAAGAAGAAGAAGAAGAAGAAGAAGAAGAAGAAGAAGAAGAAGAAGA
>WNWU01000049.1:5149457-5159921 GCA_012654045.1 Ptyas mucosa
TAGAATAGAATAGAATAGAATAGAATAGAATAGAATAGAATAGAATATGGAAAGAGTAGAGTAGAATAAAAGATGGAATAATGGAATGGAATGGAATGGAATGGAATGGAATGGAATGGAATGGAATGGAATGGAATGGAATAGAATAGAATAGAATAGAATAGAATAGAATAGAATAGAATAGAATAGAATAGAATAGAATAGAATAGAATAGAATAGAATAGAATAGAATAGAATAGAATAGAATAGAATAACAGATTTGGAAGGGACCTTGGAGGTCTTCTAGTCCAACCCCCTGTTTAGGCAGGAAACCCTACACCACTTCAGACAAATGGTTATCCAACCTCTTCTTAAAAACTCCCAGTGTTGGAGCATTCTCAACCTCTGGAGGCAAGTTGTTCCACTGATTAATTGTTCCAACTGTCAGGAAATTTCTCCTAAGTTCTAAATTGCTTCTCTCCTTGATTAGTTTCCACCCCCAGAAGTTGTGAACGCTCCAACACTGGAAGTTTTTAAGAAGATGTTGGATAACCATTTGTCTGAAGTGGTGTAGGGTTTCCTGCCTGGGCAGGGGGTTGGATTATTAGAAGACCTCCAAGGTCCCTTCCAACTCTGTTATTCTAATTCTTCTTGAAAACTTCCAGTGTTGGAGCATTCTCAACCTCTGGAGGCAAGTTGCTCCACTGATTAATTGTTCCAACTGTCAGGAAATTTCTCCTTGGTTCTAAGTTGCTTCTCTCCTTGATTAGTGTCCACCCATTGCTTCTTGTCCTGCCTTCAGGGGCTTTGGAGAATAGCTTGACTCCCTCTTCTTTGTGGCAGCCCCTGAGATATCGGAAGACTGCTATCGTGTCTCCCCTAGTCCTTCTTTTCATTAAACTAGACATACCCAGTTCCTGCAACCGTTCTTCATAGGTTTTAGCCTCCAGTCCCCTAATCATGGTGCTTAGCTTCTCCCATGTCTGCCCATTATGGTCTACAAATCTTGTGAAGGGCTCATTTTTCCAGAAGCCAATCAACTAAGCAAAGTTTCCCCTGCCTCGTTATTTGTATTCCTCGGTTGAATGTGAACCTCTCACGACCGAGGATGCCTTGCAGCCAGACATGAATGTCAAACAGGCCTTTTTACAGTCGTACCGCCGCAACCTTGTTCCTGGTGTTTATTAACACACGGATTCTTGTCTGCAGAATTCCTGCATCGTGCCGATAATATTACCGCTACGGCGGTGACATTGCCTTGCTTTTTTTAAAAAAAAACGTTATCCTTCCTGTAATTCTGATTTGATTTTTATGTTGAAGTGACACACGATATTTGTCGTCCAAAAACAATGGAGACAATGTCTTTGCTTCCGCAGTATTATTTGCAGAATATTGCTTTAGGAATTGGGTTTTTTTTTTCATACTTGGTTGCAAGGGTTTATATTATGAGTAAATACATCTCTTATATGTAAATATGTTATGGGTAAACAAAGCACTTTCCATCTATCTCTTGATGTGTCTGAATAACCTTTTGCTGCACTCGTTGCTGTAATTATCCCACAATACCAACACACACACACACACACAAATTGCCATTCAAGAGATATTCCAGAAACCTTTGCTTAGCACTGCAGGCTGACATTCACGGAATTGTGGTTTTAAAACCTCTAGAAGGTTATGTTAGCTTAGAATACTGTAGCTGATCTCTCAATTAGGAGACCGTGGTTAATGTTAGGGTTTGGTTTCAAAGAAAGAAAAAAAGCATGTTTACTAATATTGGTCTCTTACTGTAAATAATATATTATGATTGGTTAATCTTTGGTGAGATTGCTTCTTGTTCTATTCTCAGGGGCTTTGGAGAATAGCTTGACTCCCTCTTCTTTGTGGCAGCCCCTGAGATATTGGAAGACTGCTATCATGTCTTCCCTAGTCCTTCTTTTCATTAAACTAGACATACCCAGTTCCTGCAACCGTTCTTCGTACGTTTTAGCCTCCAGTCCCCTAATCATCTTTGTTGCTCTTCTCTTCACTCTTTCTAGAGTCTCCACATCTTTTTTACTTCGTGGCGACCAAAAGTGAATGCAGTATTCCAAGTGTGGCCTTACCAAGGCATTGTAAATTGGTATTAACACTTCACGTGAAGTGTTTGAAAATGTTTTAAAAACTGAAACCACTCACAGTAAGCATATCTACCCAAAAAATACCGCATCCTTATTTTTTTTTTTATTCTAGAAGATTCTACTCATAAAGTTAGAATTTTTTTGTGAGGAAATGTTAGCAAGCATAATAATTTTTAACGGAGTAAAACGTGTCTTCTTTGGAAATTATTACAGACTTCTAACGTCTTTAAATATGTGACATCTTTTTTTTCAACGTAAGGAAATAGATTGCAAAAATTAATAAGTTGAATGCCAAGATATAAAGATTGAATTAGTATTCAGTGAAGTTTGAAAATGTGCCTTCAAGATTCAAGTAGACTTAAATTAGAGGCAGCCACCACTTAAGCCCTATTCATGAATATTTTGATCAGGAAATGTATGGCACCAGCATACAAATACCTTAATTATGAGGATTACTAAAAACAGTAGAGTATTCCTTTTAGCTAAACAGCCACATTAAAATGTAATGCTGTATTGACCTGTAGGAAATCAATTGTGTTGCATGCAGAAAGACATTGGCTGTTTCCGAGTTCCAATTTAGCAACTCTGCATTCCAAGGTAAAATGAAAGTTCGAAAGCAATAGAGGTTATTCAAAAAGTTAAGTGATTATTATTATTTTTTTACTTCCTTCATTGGTTCAGGAGTTTCCATTGGGTGTGGGAGTCAAATGGTTGCAACTATGCTACCAAAACTCTTTGTACATACATCTGTCAGGCATGAAAGACCAGGCCCACATATGAAGGTTCCATTAAACCAGGTGTCGGCAATCTTAAACACTCAAAGAGCCACAAAGGTCCTAACCGGAAGCCCCCCGTTCAAATTCTGGAGCCGACCGGAAGTACACTTCCCCACACCATAGAGTCTTCTCCTAGCATGGCGTCCTTTTTTCCTCTGCCTGTCCTAACTGAAAGCCCTATCAATTGTGAAGCCGACAGGGAGGCACAGCAGAGAGATGAAAGAGTCACATGAGGCTCCAGAGCCGTGGGTTGCCGACTCCTGAATTAAACTGATTTATTGCTAAAAGTCTATGCACAGGAATATTCTCAACTCTAATCAAGTCAGCACTTGATTAGAGTTAACTAAGGACTAACAGCACTCAAAGGAGGTTGAATTTAGTTGTCTTGTGGCTACATAGGGATTCTAGGTGGATCCCTCTTTTCACTCCACCTCCAAGTTCTGCCATCTTTTCTCCTACAACGGTACACCAAAAAGGGTGGGATTTTCATCATTTTGGCTACAATTTTGTCTTTTTTCACTCTCCCTGACACCCTTGCATTGTTGGTGAAATTATCTGAAGAAAGTTCAGTTTTATTCAAACTCCCCAGCAGAACCCCCAGTGAGTGGGACTGGTTACCACACACAGCATGGCAAGAGTAGCTAGGCAGAATTCCAGTCCAAACCGAACACGAATGGAATCCAGAGTCTATTCCAAAATCAGGATACCAGGTCATGATACCAACTCTGATCAGGCTGCAGGGAACACACAGCTGTGATAAATAGCCAGCTTCTGGTGCAGTCCATCAAGATGGGCAGGGCCCTCTTCTCTTGAGTAGTCTAGCTGACCTTCTCTGCTCCGGCCTTTTCTCTGCACTACGTGTTCTTGGATCAGGTGCAGAAGGCAGTTCCTCTTCCTCTTCGCTGGCCGTCTGCAAGCTTTCCCCACCTGGAGCCTCCTCCAAATCCCTTCTGGATGGCCAGAGGTGGGTTTCACATAATTTTACCACCGGTTCACTGCACACTGAAAATGTGAGTGTGAGCTTTGCTCGTGCGTGAAGCTTGCATGCATGTGCGCAGCTTAGAAAACGTGGCTAAATAGGACAGCATAGCGGCGGGGCAGGTGGGCAGGGCGGGCCCACTCACAGGTTGCCACTACCAGTTTGCCCAAACCAGTCCGAACCGGCTGAATACCACCACTGCGGACGGCCCTTCAGAGCCATCAATCAACTCAGCTCTTGATGTGCCAGGAATGGGCTCATCCTCTTCTGCACTGACATCTGGGGAGTCGTCCAAGGGAGACAAGACAATGGGATAAAACTGGACACATTGTCCCAGCAACATCCACTCACAGAGCAGGATTAAATAGGTGACACTGGTGCAGCTGTTCCAGGTTGCCTCCTCGTGAGTTGTCTGGCTGACCAACATTGCTCCTGTCTCCTCTCTATCCTGAGCATCCTCAAATCTGGAGGAGCATGGACTCCATGTCCTTCTCATCACTGATTGCCATTAGCTACTTCCAATCTTTGCCTGGGGGCCTCTGGGCTTACTCACTGCAGCTGTGGCTCTCTCAGCTTGTGCTCAGCTTGTTGCTTGTCAGATCGACCGAACTGTGGCTTTTCTGTCAGACCAGAACCCTCTGGTCCCTGATCCAAGCCTCTATGCGGCTCTGTGCTCTCTTCTCCCAGTTCATTCTCCTCCTCCGAACTCGCATCCAGAGATGTGTCCAGAGGTGGATCAATGACAGGTTTAGTCCAGTGTCCATTGCCTGCTTCTGTATGATACCTCTCTCTCTTTAGATGTAACAAGGCCTACATATTTTCCATCTTGGATCTTTCTGTGAGAATTATGCAATCAGATTAGATTGACTTTGCAACAGTTTTGTTATTTTCAAACAAGCCAAATAGAGAAATGAGAAACTCTCTCCTTTTTCAGATGAGAAAAAGGAGAGGATTACAAAATAACCTGTAATCCTCTTTTTTTTTAAAAAAAAAAGATTTATCAGCACCTGAGGAATAAGATGTAGGAGGATGTATTATATTTAGTGCTTTGACCCCCTCCCCCCCAATTCTTTCTCTTTAACTGACATGATTATATTCATTTGGAAGATTAAAAGATTCGTAAGAGTGTTGGCATTTCTTCCCACGTTATTTACTTGCCATTTCTCAGAAAGACGGAGTTGTTTTGGCATTGGTAGAAGGGTCCTGTAGTTCTTCACAGACTCTCACAGTTTGATCATCATTCTTGCTAATGTGGGAAACAGAGGTTTGCCCAACGATATTTTATTTATTTATTTGAATTTTTATACCACCCTTCTCCTTCCGGACTCAGGGCGGTGAACAGCCAACTAAAACAACTGTACACAAAAGTTAAAATGAATTTAAAATAATTTATAAAAATTTGGCCCATAATTTAAAACGATTCAGTTAAAATCCATATTAAACATTAAATCAGGATTCTCGTCTGTTGGCACCAGTGATGGGATTCAGCCGGTTCTGACCGGTTCGGACGTACCAGTAACTCCAACGATCAGCTGAGAGTGAACTGGTTCACGCCAATGATCAGATGGGCCCGCCCACCCTTGCGCTATAACCTACGTATATTTCTTTTGTTTTAAGCCCAGCTGATAGGCGTGGCAGAGCGGATTGCCATGCCTCAGCTGTTTTACTCACTCTGTATTTAGTAGAAGGCAACTTTTGATCGTAATGAGCATGGGGGGAAGCGCGAGTTTGGCATGCGTGCGCAGCGAACCAGTTGTTACAACCAATGAATCCCACCACTGGTTGGCCAGTTAGGGCCAATCAGTTCTTTAGGATATTGTAGAAAAAGAAATGGCAGATCCTGGGGGCAGAGTTAAAAGAGAGTTCAGCCTAGAATCCAGGGGTGGGATTCTACTGGTTCGGACTGGTTCGGGCCAACCGGTAGCTCCAATGATCAGGTCGGCCGACCCACCCGCCCCTGCGCTTTACTTACCTTTATCTTCTCAGCCGATTGGTGCAGTAGAGCGGATTGCCACGCCTCAGCTGTGTTACTCCCAAGTGGTAACACAGGTTAGTATTTGTAAAACTGCACACATGAAGCACGCGATCACCCGAACCGGTTGTTAAACCAGCAGCATCCGACTACTGCTAGAATTTCTACGTAGCCACAAGTGAAAAAGGCAGACACCCCACCCCACTTGCTTGAATGCCGCTTATCTGACTCTAACCATTGTTTGTGAAGATGTCTGTGCATAGCCTTTTAGCAAGAAAATTGGACCATTACGTCTTTCACGACTAACAGATATGAAGGTAATAGGCTCAAGCCAGGGTGAACTGCTAAGGTGGATTTTGTTTAATAAATATTAAGAGTTTATAGAGGAAGAAATCCCAATCCACATTCCTTCGGCATGCCAGGCACTTCAAAAATTGGGGAGAACCCCCTGAAACTGGTAGTTGTGCTGTACCCTCCAGGAACTCTGTGTTATCTATTTAATTTATTTAATTTATTTAGAAAATTTATACTCCTGTGCCTCACACTACTCACACATGGCAACTCGAGGTGGCTTACAAGTGTTCTGAGGGACACTTTTTATACTCTTTTATGAGACAGGATATAACCGTGGATATAACATATAACTGTGATGGCAAACCTATGGCACGCATGCCCAAAGTGGCATGTGAAGCCATGTTGCCCGGCATGGGTGGCCTTGCCTGTTTGTCTTCCGGGTTTCTGGCACTCATGTGCGCACGATGATCGACTGTCCTTCATGTGTGTGGCAGTGCTGAAAACCGGTGTGCGCATGCACGCCGGCCAGCTGATTGTTGGGTGTGCATGTGTGCCAGAACCTGGAAATTTGGCTTTTCCAGAGCGCGATCCCTTTGCACATGCAGCAGTGCTGAAAACTGGCCTGTGCATGCGTGCCGGCCAGCTGATCGTCGGGCATGCATGCGCACTAGAACCCGGAAGTTTGCTTTTCCGGAGTGTGGCCCTGACAAGCACACATGCTCATGCATGACGTTTCTGAGTGACCTTTTCAGCACTTGGTGCCGAAAAGATTCGCCATCACTGGGATATAACCTGTAACACCTGGAATAAGACACTGCAGTGCATCTTATCAGGGATTTATCATAATTTCAGACAGTGGAATACCTACCAAGAAGGATACTTCCCCTTTTAGGGATGATGGGGTCTCCCATCTGACAGCATCTTGGGGATGGTGTGATAACGTATCTGGTCAATATGTTGGGAAGTGACCATATGTTTAGGAGAACAATGTTCTTACTTAGATATTGTCCATTTTCCCTTGGCTGTTGTTAGAGGGGGGAGAGCTGCTGTTATCCTCTTTATCTTAATGATTAGAAGTCAGAATACAGATAAGAAGCAGGCAAGAGAGATTAGCAAGAACAATGGTGCAATCTGCAAAGCTCTTCTAGATAACGCCTCTTATCAGTGTGGAGAAATCCACACAGTGTCTCCTGTGCCTTAATAATCCTTTCTGCACAGATATCATCATCATCCGCTTTTAACAACCCCATAATCCCTTGTGGGATGGAGTCTGGGCAACTGAATGGAGCTGAGTGTTTACTGGCCAGATGCCTTTCCGGTCGCCAATGTGGAGTTTTATTCAGCAGATATATTCTCAGTGTGCCCAGAGAGAAATATCTGTCTCTACCTAGGATCGAACTCACAGCCTCCTGATTGTGAGGCAAGAGCTCCACCTCTAGGTCACCGCACCACTCCCTTTCTGTACAGATATGCCAAAGGGAAAAGTGGGTCTAGACTCACTAAATCCTTGCAAATCTTCCAGTGCACCAATACAGTTCTCTGTTTAGGTGGCTTCCAGAATACTCAATGGCCAAGCTGACTCTGCATTCTGGGGGTCAAAATGTAGACATCAGAAAGGTGCTCACTTTGGGGGACACCACTCTGTTCATCTGCTGCTGGGGAAGACACTTGAGAATCCCTTGGACTGCAAGGAGATCAAACCAGTCAATCCTGAAGGAAATCAACCCTGACCATTCATTGGAAGGACAGATAGTGAAGCTGAAGCTCAAATACTTTGGCCACCAAATGAGAAGACAGAAGTCCTTGGAGAAGAGGACCCTGATGTTTGGAAAGATGGAAAGCCAAAGGAGAAGGGGATACAGCAGAGGAGGAGATGGTTAGATAGCATCATTGATGTAGTGGACATGAATTTGTGCAGACTCCAGGAGACAGTGGTGGACAGAAGGGCCTGGTATACTGTGGTCCATGGAGTCCCGAAGGCTTGGACATGACTTAGTGACTGAACAACAACACAAAACAAACTCTCGTCATCAAAATGTAGTTTCATACAATGCTTCTTGCTTGACATTATGTATATCTGTTGTGGCCTGTTGGCCACCGGCCCCTCCAGCAGCCGAATCAGATGAGGAGGAGGCATGGGAGTCAGGGCCAGCATCAAGGCAACCTGAGAGCTCTGAGGGGGAAGAGGGAATGGAGTGGCAGAGAGAGAGAGAGAGAGAGAGAGAGAGAGAGAGAGAGAGAGAGAGAGAGGCAGAGCCTGAGCCTTCTGTCAGCCCTCAGATGGAGAGTCAACAGCCCCCAGGCCTGGAAGTGGCTGATGAGGAAGAGGAGGAACATCTGGGTCCAGCGCCTGATACACTGATGGCAGAAGGCAGAGGAGAGGAGAGGAGAGCAGTGGAAATCTATGGGCCGATCCTTGGGATGGAAGAGCCACTGCTGCTAGTGAAGCTCCACCCTAGCTCTGGGGATAAAAGGCAGGGGGCAGAGATGAGTAGATGTGGCAGACAACTATTCATCTCCCTGCTGGACAGACTTGTTAGCCTGCTGTGAAAAATAGAGACACTTTTTGCTAGGGCTGCTGGCGCTCTTAATAAAGGGAACATTTAATTAACTACAGAGGGTTTGTCGTGTTTGGGAGCTAGCTCAGAATAATATCCTTTCCTTGAACCCGTTCCTGACCAGAAGGGCTGCCAATTCCACGGCAACCACAATTTTGTCCATAAGTCTCAAATGGGGCTGGAAAACAACTATCGTTCTGAAAAGATTAACATACAGCACCATAGGAAAAACTGTTTATATTTCTGAATGCCCTTTCGGGGACTTCATCTTATACAATATTTGTTAGCAGAGTTTAGTTAAATAGGACTGGGCTTGTAAAGAATCTTTTTAGAAGCCGAACGTTTCATGGCGTGACATGAACCACAAAAAGGAGTCGCCTTAAATAAGGAACCTAGCAAAGGGAAGCTACATTACGTCCACGGTTTTAGCACCATCTATTTTGTTACTACAAAGCACCTTCCTTGTTGGTGAAATAACTTCTGAGTAATGCCGTGTGAGAAAACGGCCATCTGTTGATGTGTCACTCACTTATCCCAGCAGCTTTCTTTCGGTGGATTTAAAGTCTGGTTCCATTATTATCTTATATAATGACCTCCCTTTTCAATTTTTATTTCCAGTAACCACAATTTGGGGGCGGAAGGGGTCATTTCCTATCCGTTGGTACTGTTTTCCTGATAGAAGAGATCCGAGAAGCCATGAATAACACTTTTCTTAACAACTCCTCAGTCTATTTTAAGGGGAATGTGTTCTTCTCCCACTCTCCCTTTGGCTCTGTGTAACTTCAAGGTAGTTGTATGAAAATTTTATCCTAGGTTTGCAAATGTCTACGGAGATTTTCAGTCATCCAGGTCATGGTTATTTGTTCCAAAGCAGTGGTAGGTTACTCCCGGTTCACCCCGCTTCGGGCGAACTGGTAGCAGTGGTGGCAGTGGGAGGCTCCGCCCACCCACCCAGATGTCATCAAAAACGCTCTGCGATAGCGAACTGGTAGCGCTGGGATTTGAAAGCCTTTTTTCAAAAGGCAACCGGACTTGCTTTGTTTTTCCTAGCAGTATTCCAGGATTTGAGGACCACAAAGAAGAAAGGGTCAGCCTATTCTCCAAAGCACCTAAGGGTAGGACAAGAAACAATCGATGGAAACTAATCAAAGAGAGAGCAACCTGGAATTAAGGAGAAACTTCCTAGCAGTGAAGACAATTAAGCAGTGGAACAGCTTTCCACCAGAAATTATGAATGCTCCAACACTGGAGGTTTTTAAGAAGAGACTGGACAGGTAGTGTCAGGGTTCCAAGTAACACCCCCAGTGAAAGAAGACTCCAAGGCTTGAAGTTCCTCAAAGTTCCATTTTATTAGAGATGTCATATTGGTACATCTGGGGAAACCCGAAGCTGAAAGCTTCCAGGTTTTCCCCACCCAAAGGAAAGTTCAAGTCCCTGCCCAAGCATCCACATGTCCATCACGTGGTCCAATCAAAGCACTGTCCCAACTGGAGATGCCTCCCAGTCACACTCTTCCAGGTGCAAGGCAAGATGTCCTTGACTCTCTGAGAAAGGAGTGTTATTATGACTATATATCACCCCTGCTCCATACAATCCCCCCTCCCAGTTTCCCACAGCACTAAATATGGCAAGCCTGAAGGCCCAATGCAAAAGATGGCTTCCAGGCCTGAGAGGTAGAGGTTCTCCTACTTGAGCAGGGGACTGGACTAGAAGATCTCCAAGGTCCCTTCCAACTCCTGTTCTATTCTATTCTATTCTATTCTATTCTATTCTATTCTATTCTATT
>WNWU01000049.1:5185126-5199465 GCA_012654045.1 Ptyas mucosa
AGTAGTTCAGAGAACCTGTAGCGGAAATTTTGAGTAGTTCGGAGAACTGGCAAATACCACCTCTGGCTGGCCCTAGAGTGGGGTGGGAATGGAGATTTTGCAGTATCCTTCCCCTGCCACGCCCTCCAAGCTACGCCCACCAAGCCCCACCCACAGAACCAGTAGTAAAAAAAATTGAAGCATTCCAGTATTTGAGGGGCTGCCACAAAGAAGAGAGGGTCAATTGATTTTCCAAAGCACCAGAGGGCAGGACTAAAAAACAATCGATGGAAACTAATCAAGCAAAGACACAACCTGGAATTAAAGAGAAACTAAGAGCCAATGGGGAAGCCAGATTCATTTAACAACTGGGTTACTAACTTATCAGCTGCAGTGATTCACTTAACAGCTGTGGCAAGAAAGATCATACAAGGGGGCAAAACTCACTTAACAAATGTCACACTTAGGAACAGAAATTTGGGGCTCAATTGTGGTCGTAAATCGAGGTGTATCTGTACTATATTCCCTGTCATTTTAAGCAATTATCTCAGTAGCTGCAGCATAGTTCAGTGGTGGGATTCAGCCAGTTCGCACCAATTCGGGAGAATCGGTTGTTAACTTTCTGAGCAGTTTGGTGACCTGGTTGTTGGAAGAAATCATTAGGGCAGAGAACTGGTTGTTAAATTATTTGAATCCCATCCCTGGCATAGTTGTTATCTCAAGACAAGATGACTGTATCACACATTGTGGTTTCTTTTTGTCCAGGTGACGTTATTGTCTACATTAACGAAGTCTGCGTCCTCGGACATACTCACGCAGACGTCGTCAAACTCTTCCAGTCTGTTCCCATTGGTCAGAGCGTCAACCTGGTGCTATGTCGTGGATACCCTCTGCCCTTTGACCCCGAAGATCCTGCCCACAGCGTAGTGCCACCACTCACCATGATGGAGAGGCCTCCGGTCATCGTCAATGGAAGACATAACTATGAAACGTATTTGGAATACATTTCTAGAACTTCCCAGTCCGTTCCGGATATCACGGATCGGCCGCCACATTCCTTGCACTCCATTCCAGCAGAGAGTCAGCTTGATGGCACATTCCCACCACCCATCCACGACGACAACGTCTCCATGGCCTCGTCGGGGGCCACTCAAGCTGAACTCATGACCTTAACCATCGTGAAAGGAGCCCAGGGCTTCGGCTTCACTATAGCGGACAGTCCCACAGGACAGAGGGTGAAGCAGATTTTAGATGTTCAGGGGTGCCCCGGTTTGTGTGAAGGTGACCTCATTGTCGAGATCAACCAGCAGAATGTACAGAATATGAGCCATGTTGAAGTAGTGGATATACTCAAAGAATGTCCGGTTGGAAGTGAGACGTCTCTGTTTATCCATAGAGGAGGTAAGTCTGGAAGGTCTACGCAATTTACATTTAATTTGTGGTGTGTGAAAGTTTTAAAAGATGCTTGCTCTATCAGTGTGTTGGTGAAGTAGAAGTCAGCTACCTCCTTAAATATACCGTATTTTTCGGAGTATAAGATGCACCTTAGTTCTTGGAGAAGAAAATAAGAAAAAAGCTGATTGGTGGGTGGATCGGCCTCCCGGAATACCGCCAATCAGCTGTTTCCTGAGGTGAATTTTAGCAACAGGTTCGTTGGTTGTGAACTCTGTGAATTTATAATACTCCTTGCTTTTTTTTTCTGCCTCTGAAAGCCTCCGAAATAGAGCTTCAGAAAAAAAGCCTTTTTTTTCTGAAGCTCTGTTTGGAGGCTTTTTTTTCTGAAGCTCTGTTTGGAGGCTTTTTTTCTGAAGCTTCTTTCAGAAGCTTTTTTTCTGAAGGACTATCTGTACTCTATTCAATCTCCTTTCTTTGTATTGGTATATAGATTAACCTCTTCCAATCTGTTGGTTATGGTGTCATTCTCCAGATTTGTTAGCATAGTTTGGTTAGAACCTTTATTGATTCTTCTTTTGCTGCTTGCGATATTATTTTAGGTAAAAGCTTTTCAGAGGCTTTTTTTCTGAAGCTTCTTTCAGAGGCTTTTTTTCTGAAGCTTCTTTCAGAGGCTTCTTTCAGCCTCTGAAATCTCCGTTTGCGATACTGGGAGGGGCTACATTCAGAGTATAAGACGCACCCAGATTTTCACCCTCTTTTTTGGGGGGGGGAAAGGTGCGACTTATACTTCGAAAAATACGGTAATCGGTGACGATGATGATGTTACCCATTCAATCGTGTCCAACTTTTGGTGATTCCGTGGGACAGGTCTCTCTATATCTTCCAATCTTACCCTACTTCTTTGATATCTATGGAGATTCTCGGTCACCGAGGTCACGGTTGTCCCAAAGGTGCTTTTTTTCAAGAGGCAACTGGACTTTCTGGTTTTTCTTTGAAGACGTTTCGCTTCTCATCCAGGAAGCTTCTTCAGCTCTGACTGGAGAATGAGGAATAGAAGGATTTATACTTCTTGCAGACAGCTGGTCATTTGCATCCTTTTAGAGAGTTGTTGAGGCCACTTGGAGGTTTGTCTGTGTCCTCAGGGTCACCCGAGCGGTGCAAATGGATGTAGAGCCTTCTTGGAACTGTTGAAAGGACAGTGTTGTAGAATGGAGGATAGAGGATCTCAATCCCGCCCTCTCTATTGAGAGAGGGCTGTTCAATTTGGACACAGGTGGCCTCTCTGACCCCTGTTTCAAACCTTTACTGCTTTCCTAAATCCCAAAGGTGCTTTTTTTCAGGAGGCAACTGGACTTTCTGGTTTTTCTTTGAAGACGTTTCGCTTCTCATCCAAGAAGCTTCTTCAGCTCTGACTGGATGGTGGGGGAACGGAAGGATTTATATTCCTTGCAGACGGCTGGTCATTTGCATCCTTTTAGAGGGTCTTGAGTCAGGAGGCAACCTGGACTTCCTTTGTTTTTCCTTGAAGACGTTTCGCTTCTCATCCGAGGAGCTTCTTCAATTCTGTTCTTCAGGCAGAACCAAAGAAGGATGAGAAGCGAAGCGCCTTCAAGGAAAAACAAAGGAAGTCCAGTTGCCTCCTGAAAAAGCACCTTTGGGTCTCCTTCCTTGAGTTTTTCTATGCTCTGGCTGGTGCCAGCTTTGATGGTGTCCATCCCCCGTGTTCTTCTATACCCGTGACGGCGAACCTGTGGCACGCATGGTCTAGCTCAGCTCCAGCACGCATGGGTGCACCAGCCACCTGATTTTCGGCCCTTCTGGGCCCACTGGAAGTCAGGAAACAGGCTATTTCCAGCCTCCGGAGGGCCTCCGGTGGCTTGGGGAAGGCAGTTTTCACCCTCCCCAGGCTCCTAGAAAGCCTCTGGAGCCTGGGGAGGGTGAAAAACAGGGCTACCGGGCCGTCCATGTGCCAAAAGCAGGGGAAGCACGGGGGGGGTCACATACACATGTGCATGGGGGCAGGGCACATTGAATTATAGGTGTGGGCACGCATGTGCGCAAACCCCCCGCCCTCCCCCCACTTTTGGCACATGACGGCAAAAAGGTTAGCCATCACTGTTCTACACAGTACATTTTAAAAATGCAAACCTAGGCAGAACGCAATATTATAAATTCTCCTTCCCTGTGTTTTAAGACGTTAAATAACTCCCATGAAGCCCTCACACACGTACGTGAAAATGATGGTATTGATGTCATTTATCATCAAAGTACGCTACAGCAGTCCTCAATTTAAGATTGGGTAATTGAGCCCCAAAATTTCTGTTGCTGAGTGAGACATTTGTGAAGCGGCTTTTGCCCCATTTTGCGGCCCTGTTGTTAAGCGAATTCGCTGAAGTTGTAAAGTGAGCAACAAAGTTGTTAAATGAATTGGGCTTCCCCCACTGGCTTTGCTTGTCAGAAGTATGGCCAAAGGGGATCACGTGACCCGAAGATACTGCGACCGTCATAAATATGAGTCAGTTACCAAGGGTTTGAATTTTGATCACATGACCAATGGGGATGCTTCAACGGTCAAAACTGTGAAACATGGTCATAAGCAGGGGTGAAATGCTCCCGGTTCGGACTGGATCGCCTGATACAGTAGCGATGGTGGCGGGTGGTTCGGAGAACCGGTAGCAAAAATCCCTGCCCCCCCCCCCCCTGCCCAGCTGAGCCGCGTGATCATCAGAGGCTTTTTTTTTTTACTTTTAAAAGCATTTTTTCTACAACCTCTTCGGCCGAAAAAAGGCTTTTAAAAGTTAAAAAAAAAAGCCTCTAATGATCGTGCGGTTCAGCTGGGATCATCAGAGGCTTTTAAAAGCATTTTTTCTACATTTTAAAATGCTTTTAAAAGCCTCTGACGATTCCAGCTGAGTTGCCTGATCGTCAGAGGCTTTTAAAAGCATTTTTTTCTGCAACCTCTTCAGCCGAAAAAATGCTTTTAAAAGTTAAAAAAAAGCCTCTGATGATCGTGCGGTTCAGCTGGGATCGTCAGAGGCTTTTAAAAGCATTTTTTCTACATTTTAAAATGCTTTTGAAAGCCTCTGACGATCCCAGCTGAGTTGCCTGATCGTCAGAGGCTTTTAAAAGCATTTTTTTCCTGCAACCTCTTAAGGTTGTGGAAAAAGTGCTTTTAAAAGTAAAAAAAAAAAAGTTGGCCACGCCCACCCAGTCACATTAACCCCACCACCACCAAGCCACGTCCACAGAACCGGTAGTAAGAAATTTTACACTGGTCATAATTTCACCACTGGTTATAAGTCTTTTTTTTTTTTTAAATGACGCTGTAATTTTGAACAGTCACTAAAGGAACTTGTAGACTGATCAACCAGATCCCGCAGTCAAACCGGCAGAGAACATACGCAGAAACTGGTTGTACATAAAATAGGCACCCATATTTATATCATGTAGATGCCTTATCTTTGGGACCATTCTCCAACTGGATCATATTCGATATAATCATCTTCATTTAATGACCCCACAATCCCTTGCGGGGTGAAGTCTGGGCAACTGAATGGAGCTAGCAGAGTGTTTTACTGGCCAGATGCCCTTCCTATTGCCAATACGGAGTTTTGTTCAGCAAATATATTCTCCCAGAGAGAGAAATATCTGCCTCTACCTAGGATCGAACTCACAGCCTCCTGATTGTGAGGCGAGAGCTCCACCTCTAGGCCACCGCACCACTCCTGATATTTGATATAATCCATTTTACAAAATTAGTTTCAGATTTTACCGTTATCCGTCTGGCATGAATACATGAATGCTCAGATCTGTAAGTCATTTATAAACAATTAGTACAGATTAAACTTCATTAGAAACTATCCTGAGGAATTAAAATTAATTGAACCGACTCGCAAAGGAAGAGGAATCCTGTGGCTGTCTACAAATCTGGAAAAATGATCAAGGGACTTCGGATGGCTTGTTTAACTCCTGGAAACTGATAGAGAGATCGTCCTCGACTTACAACCATGCATTTAGTGACTGTTCGAAGTTACCCCGCTGAAAAAAGTGACTTACGATGATTTTTCACACTTATGACCACTGCCACATCCCCATGGTCATGTGATCAAAATTGCTTGGCAACTGGCATGTATGTGTGACGCTTGCAGTGTCCCAGGGTCATGTGATCCCCTTTTGCGACCTTCTGACAAGCAAAGTCAGTGGGGAAGCCAGATTCACTTAACAACCAGGTTACTAACTTATCAACCACAGTCATCTTCTTTTTAACAATCCCATAATCCCTTGCAGGGTGGAGTCAGAGCAACCGAATGGAGCTGAGTGTTTACTGGCCAGATGCCCTTCCTGTTGTCAGTGCGGAGTTTTGTTCAGCAGATAAATTCTCATTGTGCCCAGAGAGAGAATTATCTGCCTCTACCTAGGATCGAACTCACAGCCTCCTGATTGTGAGGCGAGAGCTCCACCTCTAGGCCACCCCACCCCACTCAACTTATCAACCACAGTGATTCACTAAAAAGCCGCGGAAGAAAAGTCATAAAATTAAAGTCACTTAACAAATGTCTCGCTTAACAAGAGAAGCGTTGGGCTCAATCGTGTTCACTAAGTCGAGGACTACCGGTATTAGGAATATTCATTACAGATACAGAGAGGTTGACATTTATTTAAAAACAAAATACGAAAGGTGCATTATAGATTTCGCAGGTCAGAGGTGGGTTTCCACATAATTTTACCACTGTTTTGCTACGCACTTAAAATGTGAGAGCGCAACAGAGGTGAGTTGCAGCAGGTTCTGACCAGTTCTGGAGAACCGGTAGCGGAAATTTTGAGTAGTTTGGAGAATCAGTAGTAAAAATTCTGACTGGCCCCGCCCCCATCTATTCTCTGCCTCCCGAGTCCCAGCTAATTGGGAGGAAATGGGGATTTTGCAGTATCCTTCCCCTGGAGTGGGGAGGGAATGGAGATTTTATGGTATCCTTCCCCCGGAGTGGGGTGGGAATGGAGATTTTACAGTATCCTTCCCCTGCCACACTCACCAAGCAATGCCACACCCACCAAGCCACACCCATAGATAGTAAAAAACCCACCACTGGCACGCACACTCACTTTGCTTGTATGCACACCCTTCTCACATACACCCAGCCTTCCCCGCATGCGCTTTGCTTGCGCATACGGCTTGCATGCATACACACAACTTAGAAAATGTGGTTAAATAGGATGGCAGAGCTCGCTGCTACCAGTTTGCCTGAACCTCTCCGAAACGGCTGAATACCGCCACTGCCGCAGGTAAAATGACGGGAGATCAACTTTTTTCTCCAGCTGTGACAACTTAGCTCAGAACAGCTTTGAACTGGAACTGAATATTTGTTTTCATCTCAACTAAGAGAATAATTCAGTTAAATGAAAAGTAATTGCTTACCTGGCATTTAAGCGGGAGTAGAAGACCTGCATTGATTATCCTTCTGGGAAATTTACTACTGACGTCTTTTTGTCGTGAAAGGCTGGCATGCCAATTTGGATGCTGTTTGTATTCCGAGAACGAAAGCATCCTGAAAATTACGTGAGAATTTCAAACATTTAAAGAAAAGCCACAGAGAACAGCGCACGCTCTGCTAAGAGAGAGTAGTTTTATTTATTTATTTATTTTTATTAGTCATATTTCTATGCCGCCCACTCTCCGAGGACTCTGGGCAGCTTGCACCAATAGACAGTATACTAAATAGCATATTGCCCCCAACAATCTGGATCCTCATTTTACCCACCTCGGAAGGATGGAAAGCTGAGTCAACCTTGAGCCGGTGAGATTTGATCTGCTGATCTGCTGAACTAGCAGTCAGCTGAAGTAGCTGCAGTACTGCACTCTAACCACTACGCCACCTCGGCACCTAGAATACCATATCCAGTTTTGGTCAGCACACTATTAAAAAAAAGACGTTGAGACTCCAGAAAGAGGGAAGAAGAGAGCAACAAAGAGGATTATGGGATCATTGGAGGCTAAAATATACGATCAGAGCTGGGTTTCGCATAATTATACCACTGGTTTGCCGCGCACTGAAAATGTGAGCGTGCGGCCTTCTGTGCATGTGCTTTGCTCGCACACGCAGCTCGCACACATGCGCATGGCTTAGAAAATGTGGCTAAATAGGACGGCATAGCGCCACGGCGGGCAGGTAAGCAGGGGCTCACCCACAGGTCGCCACTACTGATTCACCCGAACCAATCTGAACCAGCTGAATACCACCTCTGCATACGATGAACGGTCGCAGGAACTGGGCATAGCTAATCTAGTGAAGAGAAGGACCAGGGGAGACATGATGGCAGTCTTCCAATATTTGAGGGGCTGCCACAGAGAGGAAGGGGTCAAGCTATTTTCCAAAGCACCTGAAGGCCAGACAAGGAATAATGGATGGAATCTGATCAAGGAGAGATTCAACCTAATCATTCACCTATAACTTTCAACGTTTCTAAACTTCAGATTTGAACTTGTCTTTTTGTTTCAATTTTGAGAGTCACACAAATCCTCTCAGTTCATCTTCTGTTATGCATTAAGGGAGCATTCCTTAAATTTATTAGGATTTTGTCTCACAAGGGATTGAAATAGAGTCCCTCCTTCCTGGCTTCAATCTAATTAATTTGAAAGGAAACCCCACCCACCCCCTCATCTGTATCAGATTCTATTCTTTTAAAATAATTCTCCCACAAAAGGTTTAAATGCTTCCTTTCTCTGTAACTTTGAAGGGGTAATATCTTTTCTTATTTAAAAAAAACAAACATTTAAACTCTATTTTAGTTATCCCCTTCCAGCTCATGAGCTCTTTGTACAATTTTTGTCTTCTGCACAAGCTTTTGTAAATCTTATTATGACATATTTTGGCTCTTAGTAAGGGGGAAAAACCCTCCTTGACACATTTACCGTATTTTTCGGACTATAAGACGCACCTGACTATAAGACGCACCTAAATTTAGAAGAGGAAAACAACAAAAAAAAAGTTTTTGGCCTCCTCGTGCCCCATTTTCGGCCCTTTTTTGAGCCTTTTTTTAAAACCCCTTTCCAGCCCTTTTTTGGGTTTGTTTTTGGGGTTTCAGAAAAAAACGGGCCAAAAAAAGCCTCAAAAATGGGCCGAAAAAAGCCTTGAAAATGGGCCAAAAAAGCCTCAAAAACAGGCCAAAAAAAGCCTGAAAATAGGCTGAAAAAAGCCAAAAAAATGCCCCAAAACAGGGCATCTGGAAGCCAAAAAATGGCTGAAAGGTGGGCGGGGCTTCAGCAATATCCGGTCTATAAGATGCACAGGCATTTTCACCCCCTTTTGGGAGACAAAAAAAGTGCATCTTATAGTCCAAAATATGCGGTATATTCCAGGGGTGAAATTCAAAATTTTTCCCTACCAGTTCTGTGGGTGTGGCTTGGTGGGCACGGGCAGGGGAAGGATACTGCAAAATCCCCATTCCCTCCCCACTCCTGGGGGAAGGATATTGCAAAGACTCCATTCCCACCCCACTCTGAGGCCAGCCAGAGATGGTATTTGCCAGTTCTCCGAACTACTCAAAATTTCCGCTACCGGTTCTCCGAACTGCTCAAAATTTCCGCTACCGGTTCGCCAGAACCTGTTAGAACCTGCTGGATTTCACCCCTGGTATATTCATTGCAGCAAGCTACTTGAATTTGGGTGATCTCCTCTGGATTCCTTTGATCAGTAGGAAAAATCAACAATAGAAACACAAGTCCTGCCCCTTTTATGCACCCTCTCAACACCCACACTAAAAGGTGGCGCTTATAACGCCAACTCCGCTTTTGTCGTTTGTGTTTGCCGTCTGCCACGTCCCATTTTGGCAAGGAACATTTTCAGTTCACCCTTTTTAATTTTCAGTCGCTGTAGAAAAAAATATATATATAGTGAGACTGAGATAGGGAAGAATTTAATTATGTCTCCTGGAAAGGGTCTCTGTTCATTTGATTAAAAACATTTTTATGTTTTGCAACAGTCTTTCCGATTATCCTTTCCACCCCCCTCCTCTCCCACCAGATTATTCCCTTTTTAATTGCTATTTTATTCTACATCTCTCAACGTCAGGGCAACGGCTCTTGTCAAATCAACTTCTCTTCAAATTGGTTTTGCAAAACGCGGAAGAGTTTTCGCACCTTATTTTGCACCTTCCCGCCGACTGGTAAATACGACACTTGTGGGAGAAAGATATTCATTATTTCCCTCTCTCTCAAATGGCTTCCTGAATTATTGTCTTCAGAATGGGGTGGGGGGGTGGGGGAGTCTATTCCAAAACATACTGACGCCACATTTTGGGGGGGGAAAAATGATAAGAAGGATTGAATAGTGCAGGGATGGATAACCTTTTGGGTGCCAAGTGCCCAAAATGTGTGAAACCCCAAAATGCAATGCGACCAGCCCCCGTGCATGCACCCTGGCCCCCCTCGCCTATTTTTGGCTTCCAGGTTGGTGCAGGAGGCCTTCCAGGCCCAAAACGGGGCATAAAGGGGTGCGTGCATTTGCGTGAACCCCCCCAAATGCAATGCAAGTGCCCCCTGTGCATGCACCCCGCCTCCGCCCATGCGGGGGGGGCACGCATGTGTACACATGTTCCCTGCACACACCCTGTCCCCCATGTTTCCATAGCAGGGACCCGAAAACCAACTGCCGCGATGGAGCTGGGCTGGGGCGACGACTGGCGTGCCCGC
The DNA here is from genome assembly GCA_012654045.1 of Ptyas mucosa. Lineage (NCBI taxonomy): Eukaryota > Metazoa > Chordata > Lepidosauria > Squamata > Colubridae > Ptyas > Ptyas mucosa. The sequence goes on from WNWU01000049.1 coordinate 5,195,187, forward strand.
AGAGAGGGCCATAGGTTCGCCATCTCAGAAATAGTGGGATTCTTGGCGCTTGCTGACTTCTTTTGCAGACGTTTCATAACCAAGCTAGGTAACATCCTCAGTGCAAGAAGGGAGTGGGGGTTGAACTCAGTTTATACTCCAGTGGATTGCCCTGTTAGTATTGGTTCTTTCGTTGGGCTGTTTACTGTTAGCTTGTTTGTCAGTTCCTTGATTGGGGTATTGTTGACTTGATTGTTGGTCTGTTGTTAAGCTTTGTGTTAATCTGTGCTCATCTGGGTGCTCACCAACAGACCCAACAATCAAGAAGTAAACAATACCCCAATCAAGGAAATTGTCAAATTGTCCTGTCCTGAAAATAAACCAGGCAGGGGCCTTTTCTTTGCAAATAAAAGAGAGTACGAACAGGTCTCAAATTCTCAAACTTTTCTTTCGCAAATGTGAGGAAAACGAGAGCCTCTTGTTTGCAGCAAAGGAACCAACACACAAGTAGCGATTATCAAAAATAACAACAGCAACCTGCCATTTGGGGTTGAGCCTGCTCCATTAGCGTGGAAGCGTTCCTAAGTCAAGATTCGGATGGACTTGACTTAATCCTGTGCTTGATTTGATTCCCTTCATCTTCTGACTACGTGAAGGGTTAATACCACTTTATACAGGGGTGGGCTTCAAAAATTTTAGCAAGGGGTTCTCTGCCCGGTTGCTGGGTGGGCGTGGCCTAGTCAGCCTCCTGCACCACGGTTGGGAGTTGCATTTTTGCCCTCCCCAGGCTCCAGAGGCTTTGCTCGAGCCTCCGAGAGGGCGAAAACGGCCTCCCCAGGCTCCGGAGGCCCTCTGGAGGCCGGAAACCTGGAAATCCCGCACTTCCGGTAGGCCCATTTTTCACCCTCCCCGAGCCTTTGCGTGCGCCATACATTTACCTGCATCCAAAACAGGCTACATGGGGCCTCCTGGGAGGAAAGGGGTGGGTGAGGCCGAAGAGGTTGTAGAAAAAATGCTTTTAAAAGTAAAAAAAAAAAAAGTTGGCCACGCCCACCCAGTCACATTACCCTCCCACACCAAACCACGCCCACAGAACCAGTAGTAACAAATTTTACATTTTACCACTGGGTGTAGGGTCTCCTGGTTGGGCAAGGAGTTGGACTAGAAGACCTCCAAGGTCCCTTCCAACTCTTGTTATTCTGTATTCTGCGCACTCCTTTGGTCTCTGAGGCACACCTTGTTTTATTGAAGCCCTAGCAAACTCTGATCTTAGAAAACTCAGTGGCGGCTCACACACAGTCGGTGAAAATTAGCACAACAGCAAATCTGACCATTGCAGGTTGAAACAAGTCCTTCCCCTCATCCTGTTATCGAAGGTGGGAATGAGAAAAAGGCCCAGAAAAGTTTGAATATTATTTTTATTATGAAATGCGCTGAAACGCGGCGAGCGCTAAAATTATCTGTGATGGCTTCCTTCTTTCCTTTCTTCAGATTACCATTTATGCTCAGTTTGAACCCAAACCGAGTGAGCTCACAGTCAGACCGCGGTGACGTGAGTTTTGGCCCTGTTTTGCGACCATTCTTGCCGCCGTTGCTAAGTGAATCACCACCATTGTTAAGTTAGAAACAAGGTTGTTAAGCGAGTCAGACTACCACGTTGACTTTGCCAGTCGGAAGGTCGCAATATGGGGATCGTGTGACCCATCCCCACCCCCACCTGGGGTGCTGCAACCGTCATAAATGTGAGCCAGATGCTTAAGTGTCCGAATTTTGAATCATGGGACCCTGGAGTATGCTGCAACGGTCCTAAAATGTGAAAAACGGTCGTAAGTCCCTTTTGTTTTAAGTGCCGTTGTAACTTTGAACCGTCACTAAACAAACGGTTGTTAAGTAGATCTGGCGTTCTTGAGACCTGGCTTACTAAGCTTTCAATCCTGCCTGCTGGGTGAGATAGAACGCCGTGAGTTTCTTTTATTCCAGCCCGACTGATCGCACAACCTGATCGCAGAATACTACATTACAAAAAATAACGTTTCCTTTGAGGCAATTTGGACTCCTGGTGAGTTCAAGGACGTGTTAATATATATAGGCCTTGATTTTGACAGCAAGACGACAACATTTTGTCGTTTGTTGTGCTTTCCAGGATGTTTGGATCAACTTCGTAGTCTCCCTCTCTCTCTCTCTCTCTCTCCCTCCCCCCCTGTCCCTCTCTCTCCTTCTCTCTCCCTCTTTCTCCCTCCCTCTCTCGTCTCTCCCTCGCTCCCTCTCCTTCCCTCTATCTCTCCCCCTCCTTCCCTCTCCCTCCCTCTCTCCCTCCCTCCCTCTCCCTCCCTCTCTCCCCCTCCCTCTCCCCTCCCTCTCTCTATCTCCCTCCCTCTTTCTCCCACCCTCTCTCCTCCCTCCTTCTCCCTCTGCCTCTCTCCTCCCTTCCTCCCCCTCTTCCCCTCCTTCCCTCTCCCTCCCTCCCTTTTTCTCCCTCCCTCCCCCCTCTCTCTCCCTCCTACCCTCCCCCCTCCATCTCCCTCCCTCTCTCCCTCTCCCCCCTCTCTATGTTTGTCCCTCCCTCTTTGTCCCACCATCTCTCCTTCCTCTCTCTCTCTCTCCTTCTCTCCTCCCTTCCTCCTTCTCTCCCCCTTCTTCCCTGTCCCTCCCTCCCTCTTTCTCTCTCCCTCCTTCCCTCCCTCCCTCCATCTCCCTCCCTCTATTTATCTTTTCCCCCTCTCTCCCTCCCTTCCCCTCTCCCTCTCCCCTTCCCTTTCTCTATCTTCCTCCCTCCTTCTCTCTCTCTCTCTCCCTCCCTCTCTCTCTCTCTTTCTCTCTCTCTCTGATTTCATGGCAATCTCCCATTGATCTATTAACCGTGAGCTGGTACTAAAGAGAAAACGGGGCTCTTTAGCAAATAGGACTACCTTTCCACTGAAATTGTTTAAATTATTTTTTTTAATGTTCAAATTGAAATGATTGTTTCCATTAAAACAGTTGAGTATAATTGCTATGCTCTGTGCATTTATTTTCAAAGACTGCTGGTATTCTGGTTCTAGTTACTTCTAGCAAAGAGAGTTTCGGTCACACCCATTCTCTGTCGTCGTAAAAATTCCTTTTACAGGTAGTCCTCGATTTGCAACAATTCATTTAGGGACCGTCTGAACTTACAAAGGCCCTGAAAAAGTGACTTATGTCCATTTTTTCACACTTGCGACCATGGCAGCCATCCCCATGGTCACGTGACTCTTGTCTGAACTGTCTGGGGAAAAAAGCGACTTATCCTTTTTCACACTTACGACCATTGCTACATCCCCATGGCAGTGGTGATATTCAGATGGTCCAGACCAGTTCGGTCAAAAGGTAGTGGCAACCTGCAGGTGGTTGCCCATCCACCCTGGTGTTATGCCCTCCTATTTAGTCACTTTTTCTAAGCCACGCGCATGCGTGCAAGCAACGCATGCGTGAGCAAAGTGCATGCGTGGAAGGCCGGCAAACCGGTGGTAAAATTATGTGAAACCCACCAAATCAAAATTTGGATGCTGGGCAACTGGTTCATTTTTATCCTGTGATCCCCTTTGGCGACCATCTGACAACTCGGTATGTCTAGTTTAATGAAGAGAAGGACTAGGAGAGACATGATAGCAGTCTTCCAATATCTCAGGGGCTGCCACAAAGAAGAGGGAGTCAAGCTATTCTCCAAAGCACCTGAGGGCAGGACAAGAAGCAATGGATGGAAACTCATCAAGGAGAGAAGCAATTTAGAACTAAGGAGAAATTTCCTGATAAAACAATTAATCAGTGGAACGACTTGCTTCCAGAAGTTGTGAATGCTCCAACACTGGAGATTTTCAAGAAAAGTTTGGATAGTCACTTGTCTGAAATGGTGTAGGGTTTCCTGCTTGAGCAGGGGGTTGGACTAGAAAATCTCTAAGGTACTTTCCAGCTCTATTCTGATGGATGGATGGACGGACGGATAATGTATATTTGTCAGATAGATAGATGATAGATAGAAAGAAAGAAAGAAAGATAGATAGATAGATAGATAGATAGATAGATAGATAGATTTTAGCTATAGATAGACAGACAGAATAAATGTTGGAAATAGATAGACTGATGGACAGACAGATAGACAGACAGACAGATAGATAGACAGATATAGACAGATGATAGATAGATAGATAGATAGATAGATAGATAGATAGATAGATAATGGATGGATGGATAGATGATAGATAGATGATAGATAAATAGATGATAGATAGATAGATGATAGATAGATAGATAGATAGATAGATAGATAGATAGATAGATAGAT
>WNWU01000049.1:5207863-5234484 GCA_012654045.1 Ptyas mucosa
AGGTGTGGATGAGAAAGAGGGAGAGAGAGAGAGATGAGAGAGAGAGAGAAAGAGAGAGATAGAGAGAGAGAGACAGAGACAGGGAGAGAGAGAGAGATAAATAGATAAATGATAGATGATTGATTTAGATACAGATAGAGATAGAAATAATAGAGGGATAGAGAGAGACGTAAGTAGAGTGGGTGTAGGTGTGGGTGAGAAAGAAGGAGAGGGACACAGAGAGGGACAGAGAGAGGGACACAGAAAGGTTTTAAATCAATTAAGGTAGAGGTAACAATTCTCCAAAATAGAAGCATTTGGAGATTTGAATTCTGGTTGTACCTTGGAATGAAGCCAGTTTGGTGACTTTCACCCAATCTTTGGGCAAAGCAAGGGCAAACCAATTCCCAAACATGTTCTTAAAAATGTTCTTAAAAACTGCAGGGACATTCCAAAACAATCACCAGGTGAGACCCCTGACTTGAAGGCACCAAATAATTGAAAGATTGTCTATCGCTCTTAACCCTCAATTTATAGCCTACAAGAAGTGAAATCACTCTCTTAACTTTCTTCTAAGAAGATGTGAATTTATTTACAAGAACGAGCCGGATTAAATAACGGCGTCCGAAATCCCAAATTTAATTTCAGCCAGGATCTCTGGACAAGGGTTTGCATGGAAGCCACCATAGAAAGAGATCATAGTTCAAATTTTAAATATACCCTTTGAGATGAATTAGAGAGCATGGCAAGTGGTTCCCATAAATCTAGACGTAACTTATACTTTTAGAATTATGTATCGTAGAAGATATTACTTTAGCTCCAAATTTTTATGGCCAGTGGGACAGAACTGCTGCCTTTATGTTACCTTGCTCCACTTCTTAGGATATGATGTATCCAGCAGCGGGTTTCACATTATGTTACTACCAGTTCGCCCCGCCCATGCGCACTCGCTTCGTGCACGCACACGCCCAGTTCACACTTCCGTGCATGCGCCCGGCCTTAAAAACATGCCTAAATAGGATGGCATAGAGCCGGGGCGGGTCCACCCACGATTTCCGCTACCGGTTCGGTCAAACCGATCCGAACCGGCTGAATACCACCTCTGGATATATCTTTACTAGGACTCCAAGAAAAACATTAAAAATAATGTCCTCTGCATATGTTATACTTCTGACAGTATTGTTAATTATTTACAAATGGCTGAGGTGACAGTCTTGTACATAAGACCTGGCATTGAGTAGATATCTTCAAAATTATGTTGCCGAACAACAAGACGGTGTAACCTGATTGAGAAAGAAAAAGCTATGGAGTTTGTCTGCAGGTTCTCAAGGCCTTGTTTTCTTTTATTCGTTGTAGATGATGGAAAAATGGGAGACTCAAGGGAGTCCACAGACAAGCTTATCTGCTCCAGCTGGGCCACAGAATATTCCCTTCCCACCAGCCCTTCACAGAAGCTCTTTTCCCGATTCAACAGAGGCCTTTGACCCGAGAAAGCCTGACCCATACGAGCTGTATGAGAAGTCACGAGCTATTTATGAAAGTAGGCGTAAGTGGAAGCCATGGTCCACCTATGCAGAACCCTTGGCGAAATGTCTATGGTGATTCTTAATCATGCAGGTCATGGTTGTCCCAAAGGAACTTCTTCAAAAGGCAACTGGACTTGGTTTCTCCTTGAAGATGTTTCGCTTCTCATCCAAGGAGCTTTTTGTCAGACTCCATCACAACTGAAGGAGCTTCTTGGATGAGAAGCGAAACATCTTCAAGAAGAAGCAAAATCTAGTTGCCTTTTGAAAAAGCATCTTTGGGACATTTTCAAATTGGCCTAATGGAATTGAATGTTGTAACTAATTGTAAAACAGCTAACATTTTTATTTGTTATGGAGACCAGGAGGAGAAAAAGAAAAGCTTCGTGCATTTGTCTTAAATTTGCTGAAGGCACCCCTGATGATTAACTTTGGTAGGAACAGATGGCATACGATACTGTTAAAAATTCTGTATATAGCCCTACAGAACAGACAATGCACAGTCCACATGTGCTTTTCTGCTTAACTGCCAGAAGGAAGCAGGAAACGTTATATACAGAGAAAAGACATAGCACATACCACAAATGCAACTACAAACGTTTAAACACTGCCATCTGCCGGTTGGCTGTAGTTGTTGCACAAAATACATGAACATTGTATTCCAACAGATACAACAGTCACGTCTGGTGATGTTCCCCATTTGCATTTGTGTAAATTGGCACTTTGTGGAGAAAGGCTGGCTTTGAGTCCCTACCCCCACCTTCAGCAGTTAAATCAAATCAGTCTTCATTATGGTCATTATGGTCACTGAATGTCGGGATGGTTTCACAATGCAGTTTGCCTTTGCTTGATTTATACAAAATGTTTTCGTGTGGGTTTTTTTTTTTGCAATGTTCAGTTGAAAATGATACCATTGCTTTAGATTAAGATCATGAAATGTGCTTCCGACTAGTCTGTTATATATACAGGTTCATAGACGTCATATATATTGGAGCAGGGATGGGTTCCACTTACCTTTACTACCGGTTTGCAATGATAGCGTGTGCATGCACAGATCTTCAGTGATGACGTCGGGGCGGGTGGGCGGAGCCTCGCGCCACCATTACTACCGGTTCACAAGAACCGGACCGAACTGGGAGCAACCCACCATTGTATTGGCGGCTAAACCGTATGACGAATGGTTGTAGGAACTGGGAGAGTCTAGTCTAATGAAAAGAAGGACTAGGGGTGACATTATAGCAGTCTTCAAATACAGGTAATCCTTGACGTATGACCACAATTGAGCCCAACGTTTCCGTTGATAACTGAGACAGCTGTTAAGTGAATTTCGCCCCATTTTACGACTTTTCTTGGCACCATTGTTAAGTGAACCACCACCTTTGTCAAGTTGTTAAGTGAATCTGGCTTCCCCGTTGACTCTGCTTGTCAGAAGATCACAAAAGGGGATCACGTGACCCCAGGGACACTGCAAACCATCCTAAATATTTTGAGTCAGTTGCCAAGCGTGTGGATTTTGATCACGTTCCCATGGGGATGCTGCAACGGTCGTAAGTTTGAAAAACGGCCACAAATCGCTTTTTCCAGTGCTGTTGTAACTTTGAACGGTCAGTCAATGAATGGTCGTAAGCCGAGGAGTATCTGTACTTGAGAGGCTGTCACAGAAAGGAGGGAGTTTTTATTTTTTTATTTTTATTTATATTTATATGCCGCCCTTCTCCAGAGACTCAGGGCGGCTTACAATGCGCTAAGCAATAGCCTTCATACTTTTGTATATTTATACAAAGTCAGCTTATTGCCCCCACAAACTGGGTCCTCATTTTACCTACCTTAGAAAGGATGGAAGGCTGAGTCAACCTTGAGCCTGGTGAGATTAGAACTCGCAGTAATTGCAGGCAGCTGGATGTTAAATGCTGCCTTAATAGGAGGCATTAGCCTGCTACGCCACTCAGGCTCTATAAGTTGACCTATTCTCTGAAGCACCTGAGGGTAGGACATGAAGTAATGGATGAAAACAGTTGGAATGAGTTAGCAGAAGAAGTATATGTTCTTGTAAATTGGCCAACAGTAATCTGTTCTGACCTAGGCTCTCTTAGAAAGCAGGAAGCAGAGTCTTGGTCCCGGCAATACCTCTTTTATTTACACGACTGTTAATTCCTTTCATTCACACTCAGCAACGCCTGTCCAAACAGTTTTTCAAAGAAATATTTATAAACACAGACGTTATCTCGATTGGAAGGCTGCCAGGTAACTAATTTCCAAATGCAGTACATGGCAAAACTTGGCACAGAGTCTCTCAGAGTCACGGAACAAATAAATTGTTTCCTGCAAAATCTGCCTCCCCGTTTGCTCCTCTTTTCTTTCCCATGGGAGGAGCCAATCACCTCCAAGGTGTGGTTTTACTCCCGAGTCAACCCTGCTTTCTGAGTTGTTTTTGTCTTCTGGCAGCTTTGCGCATGTGCGCACTGGGAACGGGCTCCAGCTGTTCCTCTGCCTCACTGCTGTCTAGCTCCCTCTCTGCCTCCAACGCAGAGCCCTCGTCCGAGCTTTCCCCAGCCTCCAGGACTGGCCCAAGTTCCTCCCCAACCTCCTCACTGTCCGACTCTGTTGCCAGCTCTGCTGGCTGCTGGCGGGCCACAACATAATCTCTCCACAGTTAGCAACAACTGAGTAACTATTTGTTCAGCACTAGACAACCAGTGCTCCATTGTGTCATCTTTTCAGAGTTATTTCCTTACCTAAATTGAGAAACTGGTGACCACTGGTTAGAAAAGTGGTGGAAGTAGCTTCCAACTCACCGTTAGCTTCTCAACTGACTTTCCTCATGGAAAGCTATCTGTAAACCTTGGAAATGACCATCGCATGACTGGGGCTGTGACACAGCAGCCCCAAAGCAGCCCCAACTATGCCAAATTTAATCCCACATGGGTGGTGAGTCCTCGATTTTGGACCCATTCTGTAAACTAACCCATCTGTGGCAGGTTGATTCAAAACCTAACGCTCTGGGATGTATTGTTTTGCCCAATGGAGGGTTACAACCAGGGCTGTCAAACTCTCGGCCCGAGGGTCAGATGTGTCACATGCTGGCCACACCCATGCCTGATTTAGTGAAGGGGGGAAAGTCGCGATACATCACGTGACAACACCGTGACGACACGAGTTTGACAACCCTGGTACAACAATCAAACAGAGTTTTAGCAGACATATAATTGACAGAATGTACAATCGCGACAACTTAGCCGACTTCCATTTAGAATCTGTGTGCCATTCCAGGATCATGTTGTGATCTCATGCCTTCCTCTGTGTTTAGTATTTGAGTCATTTTACTCTTCTACAATGTGTTTACAACAATGTTTTCTCTTTACTGAGTTTCTGGGTGATCCGGCCAGCAATTTGCAGGAATTCAAATCTTTGCGCGTCTCCCTGTTCTTACGCTTCCATCTCCTTAGAAGTTATTTCAAGGAGAAAAGTGTATCGGAAGCTTTTCAACCAGTGGGATAGATGAAAGAGTGAGAGAGACAGAGAGAGAGAGACAGACAGAGAGAAACAGAGACAGAGACGGAGACAGAAATAAAACCAGATTACAATATTGTATACGTTGTGTAATGAAGAGGGGGGGGGCTACAAAATATCGTTTTATCCTCTTTTGTGAGGGAATTTCTTTTCCTATTCAAAGTTCGAAATAAGAATTTCTGCTCCTTGTTTTCTGTATTTTGAGACCGACAGAAGCAAAAACAATGAGTTTAGTCCTTTTGAGTGAGTGGGGATTCGAAAAGGTGACCTAGAAGAGTCCGATTGATTGATTTTGACTTCTAAGTATAGACTTTCCTAATGAGACAGAGGAAGGTACTTGCTCATGAAGAAGGATGTATTCCTTGTAACAGTGAGGATGTTGTGGCTGGTGTCATTTACACAGAACATAGTATAATAGGGTTGAAAGGGACCCTGGAGGTCTTCTAGTCCAACCCCCCCTGCTCATTTCACCAGAACCTTCTAATTGTTGTGGCCTGCCAGCGGCCTGCGCGGATCGTGGCTGATCCCGATGACAAGGAGGCTGGTGTGGGGTCGCACCAGCAGCTGGCGCAGCCGGCGCTCGCGTCGGACAGCGAGGTGGTTGAAGAGGATGTGGTGCCAGAGGCAGAGACTTAGCCTGGGCCTTCAGAACCTCCAGAGGCTCCTTCAAGTGGAGAGAGTGAAGTGGAGGAGCCTCTCCTCAATGCTCGAGCACGCAGGGCTACCAGAAGGCAGGAGTGGCTACTCAGGAGGAGGAGGTCTCCTTGAGAGTAAGGTTTGAGGATAATTGGCCACTCCCTTAGCCTATTTAAGTCACACGCAATTAGTAATTTCTTGCTGGAAACAACGTGTAATCATTACAGAGCATTTTGGAGAGTGAGTGTCTTATCGTATCTTGTTTTCTGGACTGGTTGCCAACCTTTGCCGGACTTTGTTTATTCTTGGTACGTTATAATTTTGATAACGACCATTGGTGTGTGTCACAATCCTTGGGAATCCGGAGCTGGGACAGAACACTAATTTAACCCAGAAATCATACATACATGAAGCATAAAGTTGTCAGAAACCCTTCACACTCTAACACATTATCCTGTTTTAATTCCTACACAAAGTAGGTATATAAACAACACGTGATAATTCTAATAATGAATTGATTCTTTATGCAATCAAACAGAAAAGAGCACGTGTAATACCCATTTTAGAGGAAAATTTCAGATACAGGAGAATATGAAGATACCAGACATCCCAGCTAAAATATCAGTTTCTTTATTCTATTTATTCTATTTTAACGGATGTAGAACACAAATTTATTTTTTCTTGGAGGGAGAAGACTCATAGGCCAGTGTTGGCAAACCTTTTTGGCACCGAGTGCCAAAATGGGAGCACGCAGGGACGCAGAGGAGCACCCGAAACCTGAAGAGCAGCTCCCTGGTGCGCATGCGCCCGCTGGGAAGCTGAGCTTTCCATTTCCAGCCTGTGCGTGCACGTCGGCCATCTTATCTTCCAGTTTCTGGCACGCATGCGCGCACGAAGACCAGAAGCTCAGCTCCCCGGCACGTGCATGCATGCCGGGGAGCTGTTCTTTTGGTTTCCGGCACTCCCTTCCAACTCTGTTAATCTGTATCTGACTTGGATATGGAGATCTCTGATATAGAACTTGCTTCTCGAATGGGACAATAATTTCGTGTATTATTTATTTATTTATTTTTGACCTTTCAAACTTAATAGAACAGCGATAGAATGACACACCGGTTGCCTGGCTTCCTCGGTGCAATCAGTACGTGTCAATATTTCGGCTAATTTGGGAACCTATCAATCAATACGGTCCGGGAGCAATTCTGGAAATAAATTGCCCAGAGCTGTTCTGGCTTTCTTTAAGCTGAGACGCATATTTCCCTAGCCTTAAAGGGAAGTCCAGAGAGAGAGTCGTGTCTACAAGGCAGATATCTGATCATTGTAAATTAACGCAATCTCTGAAAAATATTCAACTCTTTCCTAACTGGAAAGGTGCCAAATAGCTTAGAAGGGCCTTGGGGGGGGGGGAAATCTGTTGAATAAAATGCCAGATGGCAGACTTTTCTTTCCCCCCGCCCCTTCCATAATTCCAGGGAGATTCTATTCCGATGGTTTGTTTTGCCTTTTACCTAACGTTTGCTACGGAGACCCATTACTACTTCAATACAAGAACATATAAATAGCATTCTGCTTTATGGGGTCCTTGAAGGGGTGGGCTTCAAGAATTTTAGCAAGGACGTCTCTGCCCAGTTTTTGGATGGGTGTGTCCACGATAAGCATGACCTAGTCGGCCTTGTGTATCATGGCGGGGGAGGCGTTTTTGCCCTCCCCGGGCTCCGGAGGCTTTCCTCGAGCCTCCAGGAGGGTGAAAACGGCCTCCCCAGGCTCCGAGGGCCTCTTTTCCGGCCTTTCCGGATTTCCGTTAGGCCCGTTTTTTGCCCTCCCAGAATCTCCATGTGCACCCTGCACTTACCTGCATCCAAAATGGGCCAAGTGGAGACTCCTGGGAGGGGCAGGTCAGGGTGGGCGGGGCCAGCCAGGAGTGGGATTTGAGGGTTCTCCAAACTGCATAGAATCTTAGCTAGAGGTTCTCCTGAACCCCTGTAAACCCTCAGCAGCCCACCCCTGGGTCCTTGGTGCTCTCTGAGCTTGGTGGTTTTCTTGCAGACGTTTCGTTACCACACTAGGTAACATCGTCAGTGCACGATGACGTTCCCTAGTTGGGTAACGATACATCTGCAAGAAAACTACGAAGACCAGAAAGCACCAAGGACCCTACGGTTGAACCCTGAGCTAGAAATATTCTCTTCTATCTGTGACATTCTGCCTGTTGCTGCAGATCGTTCCCGCTCTTGAGAAGACTGAATAATCTTGTAAGGAAAAAAAGAAAATATGCATTCTGGAGAAACTCTAATTTTGAATCTATTCAAAATTCACCAGATGCCATCCTTTCCCTCTGTCCAATTTACATCAAAAATGAACTGCTAGTTTGGTAAAGACCGAGCTGTTAGTAACATTACAGTCCATATACATTCAGGAAAAAAATGTACTAATTTTGAAATATTTGAAGCTGTCTTTTTTTTTTTCTTTTTCTGAAAGAGTGGCCCTTTTCATCTACTTTCACTCTGAATAACTGTATTCCAAACTTGTGAACTTCTAGAAGTGTAAAACAAGGGACAATACATTTTTCCCCCAAATCATTTGGAGGGTTTCTCTAAATATTGCTTAACGCGGCATGATTTTTGCATCCCATTTTCTACCCATATATACACCTTTATATCCATACTCACCACATATTTTTGATATTTTGATCTCTCTCTCTTTTTTTTCTCTTTGTGTCTCTCTCTGTGTCTATCTGTTTGTCTCTCTCTCTCTCTCTTTCTGTCTCTCTCTGTCTCTCTTCTCTCTTCTCTTCTCTCTTCTCTCTCTCTCTCTGACCCTCTCTTTCTGTCTCTCTCTCTTCTTTTCTCTTTTCTCTCTTCTCTCTTTCTGTCTCTCTCTCTCCTTTCTCTCTCTCTGTCTCTCTCTCTCTGTCTCTCCTCTTCTCTCTTCTCTCTCTTTCTCTCTCTCTCTCTTTCTTTCTTTCTGTCTCTCTCTCTTCTTTTCTCTCTTCTCTCTCTATCTCTCTCTGTCTCTCTCTGTCTCTCTCTCCTCTGTCTCTCTCCTCTGTCTCTCTCCTCTTCTCTCTCTATACCTCTGTGTGTGTGTGTGTGTGTGTGTGTGTCTATCACTCTCTTTCTGTCTCTCTGTCTGTGTCTCTCTGTCTCTCTGTCTCTCTCTCCCTCTCCCTCCCACCCTCTCTTTCTCTCTCGGATATGATGTAAGAGTCTTACCTCTTAGGAATACAAATTATCCCCCTAACATCAGACAGAAGTAGGGGAGGGGAATTCAAAGTCAAAAGATTTTCCCAGTTATTCTTCATCTTGGTGGGAGAGTTTACTCATCGTGACAAAATATTTTGGTGGCTTGTAGGATCTGACGATAAATGCGGAAGCATTTTCGGAGATGTTTATAAAAATACCAACACCAGAGAAAGCCCTGTGGATGTGAAACAATTGTGATTGCTGGCAAGGAAACCCCAGAGGAGTTTTATGCTAACGGAAAGTGTCAGTTCTGCAGCCAATTGCTCTATGACGGGTGCCGCAGTCTCTTAAAATATCTATTTTTTTTTTAAAAAGGAGTCTTTACTTGCTTTTAGACATTTAGAGATTTTGCTCACGTTCACATTTTTTTTAACCTTTCATTCTACCGTACAGGTAGTCCTCGACTTACAACAGTTCATTTGGGGCCCATTCAAAGTTACAAGGGGGCTGGAAAATGTAACTTATGACCATTTTTTCCAGAGAACCAATAGTAAAAAAAAAATGCTTAAAAAAAATTTTTTTAAAAAAAGTTCCGATGATCGCGCGCCACAGCTGTGATCATTGGAACCTCTTTTTTTTAACCTTTTTAAAGCATTTTTTAACTCCCGGTTCTCTGAGAAAAAAATGCTCAAAAAGTTTTTTTTTTAAAAAAAGTTCCCAAGATCAGCTGAGTGACACACAATCATCGGAACTTTTTTTTTTTACTTTAAATGCTTTTAAAAAGATCCCAAGATCGCGTGCCAGAGCTGATTCTCCCCCCCCCCCGCCCCCTCACTATTCTACTTACTTTCCCAAGCCTCCTTTTCGTGCGTACTGTGCAGTGATGGGTTCCTCCCGGTTCGGCCCGGTTCGGCCGAGCCGGTAGCGGTGACAATATGATGTCACCGAACCGGTTCTCTTTGTTCGGGAGCTGCCCGCCCCCACGTTATTCTTACCTTTTATTTGGCCCCGCCCCCAATCTATTCGCTGCCTCCCGAGTCCCAGCTGATTGGCTAGAAGGAAAAAAAACTGTTTAAACTCTCACCACGGGGCTTCAAAGGGCCGTCCTACAGCTGATCAGTGTTAAAAGGCAGTGTGGTGGTAGACCAGGGCGCTCAAAAAACAAATGGGTAGACCGGTGCCTCCAAAAACAAATAAGTAGACCAGTGCCTCCAAAAACAAATGGGTAGACCACTACCTCTGTTAAATCCTAAAGAATTGTCACATGACCATCAAACCACGCCCACAAAATAAGCCACGCCCACAGAACCGGTAGTAAAAAATTTTAGAACCCATCCCTGGTACTGTGCATGTGTGCATGTGTGCATGCAGCATGCGCTTGGCGCACAGCACGTATGCGCGGCCAGCGAACCGGTAACAAACCAGTTCAGATCTCACCACTGAGTCAGATGCCAAGCATCTGAATTCCGATCACATGACCATGGCGACGCTTACAGTCGTAAGTGTGAAAAATGGTCGTAAGTCACTTTTTTCGGCACCGATCTAATTTTCGGCCGCTCAACGAATTGAGGGCTTCTCTGTATTCATCTACCTGCCCAGTTCAGATCCTACTTGGGCTAACGAATCTTGCCGACGTTTATAGATAGCAGTGTTCCACTTCTTTTGAAAGGTTTGGTGCACTGGTGAAATGTAAAATTGGTTACTACCAGTTCTGTGGGCGTGGCTTGGTTGGAGGGGGGGTAATGTGACTGGGTGGGCGTGGCCAACTTTTTCTTTTAACTTTTAAATGCATTTTTTTCCAACCTCTTCAGCCGAAGAAGTTGCAGAAAAAAATGCTTTTAAAAGCCTCTGACGATCAGGCAACTCAGCTGGGATCGTCAGAGGCTTTTAAAAGCATTTTTTCTCCAACCTCTTCAGCCGAAGAGGTTGTATTAAAAAAAAATGCTTTTAAAAGCCTCTGACGATCCCAGCTGAGCCGCACGATCATCAGAGACTTTTTTTTTTCTTTTAAAAGCATTTTTTCGGAGCACGGATTTTTGCTACCGGTTCTCTGAACCACCCGCCGCCATCGCTACCACATCAGGCGATCCGCTCCGAACCGGGAGCATTTCACCCCTGGTTTGGTGTCTAAAATGTTCTTTAAAAAAGAAGAGGGGAACAATTGCTTCATAGTTCAGATCTCTTAAGAGAATCATCAAATGCAGAAAGTAGAATGCCACTGTACAGCATGAGCTTACTCGGAAGTCAGTTCCGTTGGTTTTATTGCTAGGTTAGACTTAGAAAGAATATTTTTATTGTCACTTTGAATGTACATTAATCGGCATACATTAAAATGAAACTTCCTTGCATACAGCTCTCAAAAGGTCCCCATCTCTAATACATCATCATCTTCTTTTAATGACCCCATAATCCCTAGCGGGGTGGATTCTGGGCAACTGAATGGAGCTGAGTGCTTACTGGCCGGATGCCCTTCCTGTTGCCAATGCAGAGTTTTTGTTCAGCAGATATATTCCCCTTGTGCCCGGAGAGAGATAGAAATATTGCTTAACGCATTGTAAGCCGCCCTGAGTCTCCGGAGAAGGGCAGCATATAAATAAAATTAAATATATATATATATATATCTGCCTCTACCTAGGATTGAACTCACAGCCTCCTGATTGTTAGGCGAGAGCTCCACCTCCAGGTCACCGTAACACTTCTAATATACACTACATTATTATTATTATTATTATTATTATTATTATTATTATTATTATTATTATATTTATTAAATTTATATACCTCCCTACTCCCGAAGGACTCAAGGCGGTGACCAGCCAAGATAAGATACATGTAATACAAACATTAAAAACATTTTAAAATATATTAAATTCTACGGCCCCAAAAAACAATTTAAAACCACAATTATAAAACCCAATTTAAAATTTAAAACATTTAAAACAATTTAAAAGAGGTTAGGCCAGGCCAGCCTGCTGGAAAAAGAGAGTTTTAAGGGCACAACAGAAACACGACAAAATAAATAAATACAAAATTATGCATATACCCACATATATTATTTGAATTACAGGTTGCTGGATATAACGTCAGTGTGTATGATCCGAAGCCTTATTAAAAATTACGGCGTTGCACAGCTTTTTTTTTAAAATAGATTGTCCGTTCTTTCCTTTTTAATCTCTTTGAAGCTTGCCGGGTTTCACATGCAAGATTTAATTGCCCCGAAGCTTAAGGCCTATCTACCTAATTGCATTGCTGTCTATCTAATTGAGGATTATTTCATTTTTTTTTTTTTAATAAAGACACGATCGGGAAAAAGAGTTGGGACTGCTGAATTGATTTCAAAACCATCCCGGATTTCGTAATAAAAAACATTGGGTATTTTCACTTTGTCTAAATGTAGGATCAGGAATCTCTGTCCAAGTCATAAATGGTTCGGCGACATCGTTCCGAGCCTTTAAAATCTGCTCCTTGTCTCTGATAGGATGGATAACCATCAGTTCTTCGTATTTCACATTTACTTTGTTAACAAAAGTGGAAGCTGTCCCCAGAAAACAAAACAGCAGTTTTTAAAAGTAGAAATGGCCCAAAAGGAGGAAGGAGGCATTATGTATGTTCACCACCTTGAGTTACTTATAAAAGTCATAAAGTTGGGATAAAATGTAATCCATCAATCAGTTAAGTAAGTAAATATGTTCCAACACTGGAAGTTTTTAAAAAGAGACTGGACAAGTATTTGTCTCAAATGGTATATGGTTTCCTGCCTGAGGAAGGGGTTAGACCAGAAGATCTCCAAGGTCCCTTCCAACTCTATTATTCTATTCTATTCTGTTCTATTCTGTTCTGTTCTGTTCTGTTCTGTTCTGCTCTATTCTGTTCTATTCTATTCCACTCCACTCCACTCCACTCCATTCCGTATTTTCTACTCTATTCGATTCTATTCTATTCTATTCTATTCTATTCTATTCTATTCTATTCTATTCTATTCTATTCTATTCTATTCCATTCCATTCCATTCCATTCCATTCCATTCCATTCTGTATTTTCTATTCTATTCTATTCTATTCTATTCTACTCTACTCTACTCTACTCTACTCTACTCTACTCCACTCCACTCCACTCCACTCCACTCCACTCCACTCCACTCCATTCCATTCCATTCCATTCCATTCTGTATTTTCTATTCTATTCTATTCTATTCTATTCTATTCTATTCTATTCATTCCATTCCATTCCATTCCATTCCATTCCGTATTTTTATTCTATTCTATTCTATTCTATTCTATTCTATTCTATTCTATTCTATATTCTATTCTATTCTATTCTATTCTGTATATTCTATTCTATTCTACTCTACTCTACTCTACTCTACTCCACTCCACTCCACTCCACTCCACTCCACTCCACTCCACTCCACTCCACTCCACTCCATTCCATTCCATTCCATTCCATTCCGTATTTTCTATTCTATTCTATTCTATTCTCTATTCTATTCTATTCTATTCTATTCTATTCTGTATATTCTATTCTATTCTATTCTATTCTATTCTATTCTATTCTACTCTACTCTACTCCACTCCACTCCACTCCACTCCACTCCACTCCACTCCATTCCATTCCATTCCATATTTTCTATTCTATTCTATTCTATTCTATTCTATTCTATTCTATTCTATTCTAGTCTAGTCTAGTCTACTCTACTCTACTCTACTCTACTCTACTCTACTCTATTCTATTCTATTCTATTCTATTCTATTCTATTCTATTCTATTCTATTCTATTGAATTGATAAACTGCCAAGTAATGTCAAGGGAAGATCACTTTCATTTACTTCTCAAATACAGGTAGTCCTCAACTTACGACCACAACCGAGCCCAAAATTTCTGTGGCTAAGCGAGACTGTTGATCAATGAATTTTGCCCGTTTTACAACCTTTCATGGTCATGGTTGTTAAGCGAACGGCTGCAGTTGTTAAGTTATCGACACGGTTGTTAAGTGAAACTGGCTTCCCCGTTGACTTTGCTCGTCGGAAGGGGATCACTGCAACCGTCGTAACCTGGGACAGTGCCACGGTCATAAATATAAGCCTGTTTGCCAAACGTCTGAATTTGGATCACGTGATGGCAGGGACGCTGCAATGGTCGTGATTGTGAAAAACAGTCATAAAGTCATTATGTCGTAACTTCGAACGGACACTAAATGAGCTGTCATAAAATGAGGATTACCTGTGTGTTTTAACTGCTTTGGGGGAAAAAATTTAGAGACAGATAAGCATTTTTTCCCCCACTCTGCTATTGGATGGAAAAGCATGACAAGTGAAGTCTGTTTCATTCCAACGTTCAGATTTAAGCATTTAGTACCAAGTCAGAGAATAATATATGTATATTTCCGTGTCTGGAGAAATGTACATTTCGTTTTTATCTCCCTGTTTTCTCGTTCAGAACAAGCACCTCCCAGGACAGGAGTTCGAATGGATACCTCGGGCAAGTATTATTTTGGCTTTCCTTGTGCTACCCTCCATCCTTCCTCCATTTTGTGATTGTGCCTTGTTAAATCTCAGCTCGGAGCCACAGTCGGCCCTGAGTAGCCAATCACCATCCATCCCATGTAACGCATCTTTTGTGTGTTTCAACTTAACTACGCAAAGAAGGTCCATTTAGTCAGAAATGGTGTAGGGCAGTGATGGCTAACCTTTTTGCCATCGCGTGCCAGGGGGTGCGGGGGAGGTTCGTGCCCACACCCATAATTCTATGCGCCCCGCCCCACGCATGCACATGTGACCCCCCCTCCCACACCGCTCCTGGCACACAATGGCCCAGTAGGCCCATTTTTCTCTCACACCTGGCTCCAGATCCTCTCTATGTGTCTGGGGAGGGTGAAAACAGCCTTCCCCGCCCCTCCGGAGGCCAAAGGCTGTTTTCACCCTCCCCAGACACATAGAGAGGATCTGGAGCCAGGTGAGAAAGAAAAATGGGCCTTCCCCACCCATCCCCAGGCCCTCTGGAGGCAGGAAACATCCTGTTTCCCTACTTCTGGTGGGCCCAGAAGGCCCCAAAATCAGCTGGCCAGCATGCACATGCGTGCCAGAGCTGAGCTGGCATGCCCACTAATATGGCTACGCATACCCACCTGTGGCACGCGTGCCATAGGTTTGCCATCATGGGTGTAGGATCTCCTGCTTGGGTAGGGAGTTGGACTAGATGACCTACAAGGTCCCTTCCAACTCTGTTAATCTGTAATCCAGAAACGTTAAACTTTCTTCTCTTAAGATCTCAATGAAGGGAGAGGTGTAACAAATCCTTTGCCTATGGAGATTCTCAGTTATCCAGGTTGTGATTGTCCCAAAGGTGCTTTTTTCAGGAGGCAACTGGACTTTCTTGTGGTTTTTTTTCTTTTCTTTTGAAGACATTTCGCTTCTCATCCAAGAAGCTTCTTCAGCTCGGACTGAATAGTGGGGAATGGAAGGATTGATACTCCTTGCAGACAGCTGGTCATTTGCATCCTTTTAGAGAGTCGTTGAGGCCACTTGGAGGTTTCTCTGTGTCATCAGGCGTCCTCAACGACTCTCTGAATTAAGAATAATCTCCTTTGTTTCCTAGGATTTATTGTCCCCGTTGTCTCTTGTTTGAGGATAGATTCATTACATATGCAAACCAATCTACCTTCATCCAGCATGTATTCATATTTATGTAGAAAACGGTTTCCATCTATCAAGTTTCTAACAAATGCCCACAATCCATCGTATTTGTCTTTCTCACTTGATGTGTGCACCAAATATAGCATGAGTTTGCCTGATGGTTTAGGATGTATGATATTATTGTTTAGTTCTTTAGATTTAAATCCAATCCTTTGCATTTCCCTCCATTTGACTAGCTTAATCCACTGCATTTCGGACCTATTTCCCAGATTATTACAGGTGTGAGATCTCATAATAGCTATTATAACCAAATATATAATTTACGTCAACAAAATTTAGAGAGGTTTATATTTATATTTTGGCTGTAGGTGTCATATTTAGCTTCAGCTGTGTTTTGCTTAGTTTTTAGTATTAATTTATCAGTAGATTTAAATATTT
Source organism: Ptyas mucosa (assembly GCA_012654045.1). Taxonomy (NCBI): domain Eukaryota; kingdom Metazoa; phylum Chordata; class Lepidosauria; order Squamata; family Colubridae; genus Ptyas; species Ptyas mucosa. The sequence continues at coordinate 5,223,763 of WNWU01000049.1, forward strand.
AAAGGTGTGCTAAACGTCTCAACGTTTTCTAAATATAGAATGCAATCATTTTAATGTTGAAGAGCTTTAATGCTGACCTAAAAGTGATTTACTGGCTTTGTTCTATTTATTAATCAAATTTACGTCGCCAGCCGTCTCACAGAATGTGACTCTGGGCAGCGCCCAACAATTTATTTCAATAAAAATAGAAAACATGGATAGCAGAGGTGGGTTTCAGCAGGTTCTGACCAGTTCTGGAGAACAGGTTAGCGGAAATTTTGAGTAGTTTGGAGAACCGGTAGTAAAAATTCTGACTGGCCCTGCCTCCATCTATTCTCTGCCTCCCAAGTCCCAGCTGATCAGGAGGAAATGGGGATTTTGCAATATCCTTCCCCTGGAGTGGGGAGGAATGGAGATTTTACAGTATCCTTCCCCTGCCACGCCCACCAAGCCCCACCCACCAAGCCATGCCACGCCCACCAAGTGACGCCCACAGATCTGGTAGTAAAAAAAATTGAAACCCACCACTGATGGATAGGTTGTGTAAAATATCAACTACATCCATGGCAATGTTGCCGCTGCCATGATTTGGTAGTTGTGAAATCTTAACTCCATGATTTTATCTGTTCGTGTTTGTTGTGACCCAGGCCCAAGTAAGTAGTAGGAAAATCAGTCCGTGAAAAAACAAACAAACTTTATTCGAACAGCTGAGAATTACTTCATTCCCAGCGTCGTTCAACTAAATGAAAGCAAATTCCTGCCGACACAAATTCCTCAGTCCTATCGCCAACCTTGATCCAATTAGGCAAACTGCCAAAGGCCTTTTTTGGCAAATGTTCAGAAGTCACAGATACAAAAATAAATACAAGACGTAGACGAAGAAGAAGAAAAAGCTACCAATGTTGTTTTCCGGCAAAGCCCAAACGCCGTTGCTGGTCTGTTTTAAGCCTTATGGGAGGGGCCAATCATCTCTTAGCCCTACTCCCGAGTTGTCCTCTTTGCTTGAGCTGCTCCTGCCTTCTGGCAGCTCTTCTCATGCGTGCATTAGGAACAGGCTCCTCCTGTTCCTCTGCCTCACTCCTATCAGTCTCTGGAGGCTCCGAAGGCAGCACATCACTCCCTGATGGCCCTGGCCCCATCTCTGCCTCCGAAGCAGAGCCCTCATCCGGGCCTTCCCCAGCCTCCAGGACTGGCCCCTGTTCTTCCTCAGCCTCATCGCTGTCCGGCTCTGCTGCCAACTCCACAGGCTGCTGACGGATCACAACAGTGTTTTTATTTGCTGTGTTGTTGTTTTCTTAATGATGGATGATTGTAATCTTTTGCAATCAGCAGTGGGTTTCAGATTATGTTACTACCAGTTCTCCCCCACACGTGCATGCTCGCTTCATGCGGGCATGCACCCGGTTCGCACGCATGCCTGACTTTCACGCATGCGCCCAGCCTTCTGTGCACGTGTTATGCTCACGCATGCGCTTTCTGTGCATGTGCCCGACCTCAAAAATGTGCCTAAATAGGATGGCATAGAGCAGGGGCGATTTCCGCTACCGGTTCGGGTAATCCACCCCGAACCGGCTGAATATCACCTCTTTTTGCAATGTTTTTTATGTTGTAAGCCACCCAGAGTCGTTGGATACAAGCTGGCCTACAAATAAATTCCACAAATAAATGAATAATAACTGCCAGAATCCCAAGATAGCACAATCTTTTTTAATTGGCATGGAATACCCCGTTTACAAAACCCGCATAGGCTAAGCAGTCCATGGCCATGTGGAGTGAGTGTATATGGAAAATGTGGAAGTCTTCTGAGAATATTTAGGTTTTCTTCAGTTGAACGTCTGCTCTCTTGCTTGTAAATCTTTCCTTTAAAAAAAAATCTATAGAGATTGTCCTTGGAATTTTCTTCCCCCCCCCCCCATAAAGTCTTGCTCCTAAAATGCTGTAGCAGTATTATATATAAACCCTTATCGATTTAAGTGTAGGACAGTGGAATGTTGATTGAGCTAAATAAAAGTTGGCGTTCAAACCAATGGTGAAATATAAAATTTGTTACTACCGGTTCTGTGAGCGTGGCTTGTGGGGGGGGGGGGAATGTGACTGAGTGGGCATGGCCAACTTTTTTGTTTTCTTTTAAAAGCTTTTTTTTTTTTTTGGCTTTTAAAAGAAAAAAAAGCCTCTGACAATCAGGCAACTCAGCTGGGATCGTCAGAGCCTTTGAAAAGCATTTTTAAACAACCTCTTTGGTCGATGAGGTTGTAGAAAAAATGCTTTTAAAAGACTCTGATGATCCCAGCTGAGCCGCACTATCATCAGAGGCTTTTTTTTTTTAACTTTTAAAAGCATTTTTTTGGCCGAAGAAAAAGTTAAAAAGTTAACTTTAATTTAGAAGTTTAGAAGTTTAGTTTAGTTTAGAAGTTTAGTTTAGTTTAGAAGTTTAGAAGTTAAAAAAAAAAGCCTCTGATGATTGCACGGCTCAGCTGGGTATGGGGGGAGCTACCAGATCGGGTGATCTGATCCGAACCGGGAGCATTTCACCCCTGGTTCAAACTATTTCTGGAGGACCGCGATGTTTGCGGTCTTGAAACGAGTCAATCCCACCGATGCAGGAATCCAAAACTATCTTCGAAAGCATGGTTTGCTAATTTAAAAAAAATTGAGGGGGATCCAAGAAAGTCAATGACATGAATTTGGATATGGATGTAGAGCCATTGCTCCATGACAGGTGTGTCTGTGGAGATTCTCAGTCATCCAGGTCGTGGTTATCCCAGAGGGGCTTTTTCAAAAAGCAACTGGACTTTCCGATTTTTCTTTGAAGACGTTTCGCTTCTCATCCAAGAAGATCCTTCGCAACAAAGGAGAGAGGTTTGGGAGGAGGAAGTGGAGGAAGACTGTATGGTCTTTGGTGCTCTATGAGATTGGTGGTTGCAGACAATTTATTACCCAAACTTGGTAACATTATCAGTGATGTATCAGTGACTGATAATGTTACCTAGTCTGGGTAATGAAACATCTGCAAGAAAACCAACCAAGCTCAGAGAGCACCAAAGACCCTGGATAAAAGTGAGATTCTCAAAGCTTTTTGATGTAAAAAGGTAAAGCTTTCCCTCACACATAAGTGCTAGTCGTTCCCGACTCTAGGGGGTGGTGCTCATCTCTGTTTCAAAAGCAAAGAGACAGCGCTGTCCAAAGACGTCTCCGTGGTCATGTGGCCGGCATGACTCAACGCCAAAGGCACACGGAACGCTGTTCCCTTCCCACCAAAGTTGGTCCCTATTTTTCAACTTGCATTTTTTACAGGTTTTGAACTTCTAGGTTGGCAGAAGCTGGGACAAGTCACGGGAGCTCACCCCGTTACGCGGCACTAAGGATTTGAACCGCTGAACTGCTGACCTTTCGATCGATAAGCTCAGCATCTTAGCTAATGAGCCATCATGTCCCTTTTCTCTAGACTGGCCATGCCCAATTCCTGCAGCCGTTTCTTCATATGTTTTAGCCTCCAGGTCTTTAATCCTCTTAGTTGCTCTTCTTTGCACTTTTTCCAAATTCTCAACTTTTTTTTTTTTGTAATGTGGTGACCAAAACTGGATGTAGTATTCCAAATGTGGCCTTACTATATGCAAATATAAGGCTGGGCAACTTCAAAAAAACTAATTTTAAAAAGTCCTTTGGAAGCTGTCATTCGTTCCTTAGACAGAGTATTTTTTTTTTCATAAGTTCCCATACAAAGCAGAAATCAACTCTCCATCAATTATTATCTTGAACCAGGTTCCGATTACAAGGAGTTAGATGTTCATCTTCGGAGAATGGAATCCGGATTTGGCTTCAGAATTCTCGGAGGAGATGAACCGGGACAGCCGGTAAGTGAGTTCTTGACAACTTTATACAGTTGGTGTCCAGGAGAACTTCTAGCTAAAATTCTGTGCAGTTCGGAGAACCCCCAAATCACACTCCTGGCTGGCCCCGCCCACTCCACCCCTCCCAGGAGTCTCTATGCGGCCCATTTTGAATGCAGGTAAGTGTAGGGCGTGCACAGAGGCTTGGGGGTGTGAAAAACGGGCCTACCGGAAGTTTGGGAAGGCTGGAAATGGGCCTGTTTCCAGGAGGTTTCTAGAGGCCATTTTCACCCTCTCGGAGGCTCAAAAAAAGCCTCCGGAGCCCGGGGAGGGCAAAAATGTCCCCCCCACCGCCATGGTGCAGGAGGTTGATTAGGCCACACCCACCATGGCCACTCCCACCCAGCAACCAGGCAGAGAATCCCTTGCTAAAACTTTTGAAGCCCACCCCTATTGGTTTCTATACCTATCAGAAATATATACTTGGATAATGGCGGTAACGAAATGGCAATTTTTTAAAAAACTTTTTTTTTTAATTTGATTTATATGCCGCCCTTTTCCGGAGACCCAGGGCGGCTTACAATGTGTTAAGCAATAGCTTTTATACTTTTGTATATATTTATACAAAGTCAGCTTATTGCCGCCACAATCTGGATCCTCATTTTACCTACCTTTGAAAGGATGGAAGGCTGAGTCAACCTTGAGCCTGGTGAGATTTGAACTTGCAGTAATTGCAGGCAGCTGATGTTAATAACAGTGCTTTAGTCTGCTGTGCCACCGGGGCTCTTACTTGTTCACATATTGAAGAAAAGCAAGCCTCTTGAGTGATCACCATCTCCATCTACAAGCTGTCATTGCGAATCAGTCTGTACGATGTTACCCAGAGTGTATTGTCCGTCTTTTTACGCACCTCCTTTTTTTTTTCCTTGGCATCGTTCCAACGATTCTGATTTACAAGCTCTTGCAAAATGTCTTCAGGTAGTATAAAGCCCCGGTTTGGCAAACAAACAGCACGATTGTCCTTCAACATTTTTCGGAGAAAATGAGCATCGTGCATTGCTACACGGCTCTGGGAAAAAATGATTGCTGGGGAAGCATAATAATGCTGGGATTTCGAGGAATGCGTTTTTAGCTCTCTGCTTATCGTTCGTTCTTGAAAACCGTCACGTCTGTATCTTGAGGCCCAGTTGCATTCTGAAATTCATAAGGCCGTGATTTGCAGTATTCGTTCAACATTGCAGCATCCAATCACAATGGAAACATTTTCCATTTGGTTGCCATCAATTTTATTTCACTCATGAACCAGTATAGAACTAGTAACACAACACTTATGCCAAAATAAATACAAAAGTAAAGAATAGTGTAGAGTGGAGTGGAGCGGAGTGGAGTGGAGTGGAACAGAACGGAACAGAACGGAACAGAATAACAGAGTTGGAAGGCGTCTTGGAGGTCTTCTAGTCCAACCCCCTGCTTAGGCAGGAAATCCTACACCACTTCAGACAAATGGTTATCCAACATCTTCTTAAAAACTTCCAGTGTTGAAGCATTCACAACTTCTGGAGGCAAGTTGTTCCAATGATTAATTGTTCTAACTGTCAGGAAATTTCTCCTTAGTTCTAAGTTGCTTCTCTCCTTGATTAGTTTCCATCCGTTGCTTCTTGTCCTGCCCTCAGGTGCTTTGGAGAATAGCTTGAGTTCCTCTTATTTGTAGCAACCCCTGAGATATTGGAACAGTGCTATATGTCTCCCCTAGTCCTTCTTTTCATCAAACTAGACATACCCAGTTCCAGCAACCGTTCTTCCTATGTTTTAGCCTCCAATCCCCCAATCATCTTTGTTGCTCTTCTCTGCACTCTTTCTAGAATCTCAACATCTTTTTTACATCGTGGCAACCAAAACTGGATACAGTATTCCAAGTGTGGCCTTACCAAGTCATTATAAAGTGGTATTAACACTTCATGTGATCTTGAAGATCTCCATTAGTTCTATGGTATTGTCAGCCCTCCAAAATAGACCAAAGTAGGAAACCAAAGGTATATAAGCTAACATTAAAAAGGTAAAGGTTGCCAACTGGGAACAGAATTAACAACGTTGCTTTCCTGTAAAGTGCCCATGTGCTTTTGCTCCTCTTTTAAGCCTTATAGGAGGGACCAATCATCTCCAGGCCTTCCTCTCGCATTGTCCCTTTTGTTTTAGCTGCTCTTGCCTTCTGGCAGCATGCGCACACTAGGAACAGGCTCCTCCTGTTCCTCTGCCTCTCTGCTGTCCGACTCTGGAGGCTCCAGAGTCTGCACATCACTCCCTGAGCCCTCATCCGGGCCTTCCCCAGACTCCAGGTCTGGCCCATGTTCCTCCCCAGCCTCCTCACTGTCCGACCATTGCCAGCTCCGCAGGCTGCTGGCAGACCACAACAGGGGTTTTAAAAAATGTGTATATTTTCACTGGAAAACTCCTGGGCTCCTTTGGGGTGTCATTAAAGCTCTTAGATGACAGCGCTAATATATTTGCCTACAAAGTAATCTAATATTGTTGCTCAGTGTCCAAGACGCAGAACTAATGGTGTGCCTTCACCACTGACTGATTTATACACACATCTATGCTTCCCTTATGATATCCGTCAATGCTTCATCAGGTGAAGAATGACTCCACTGGAAAGCATTACTCATTTCGTTCATGCTCTCAGTTGAGCTGAATATTCAGTCAAAGGTCATTTTTGTTCACAAAAGCCAAAGTGCATACAGTAAATATTAGCTGTGCAATCACCCCAAGGATTGTGCTGAAGCACCTGGATGCATGATTGTTTTCCTTATAGTCCTTGACTTACAACCGTTCGCTTAGTGACCATTCATAGGGACAGCGGCCCTGGGAAAAAGGAACTTATGACCGTTTTTCCCAAGTTACAACCTTTGCAGCATCCCCACGCTTACGAGATCAAAATTCAGAATGCTTGGCAACTGGTTCGCATTTATGATGGTTGGAGTGCCCAAAGGTCATGTGACCCCCTTTTGCGACCTCCCTCTCCACAAACCCCACTCCCTTCTAGCACTGACGACATTATCTAGTTGGGTCATGAAACATCTGCACTCCTCCTCCTTCTCCCCACAAATCCCGTTCTCGACTAATACTGATGACACTACCTAGTTGGGTCATGAAACATTTGCAAGAATCAAGCTCAGAGCGCATCAAGGACCCCACAGTCCTCCTCCTCTTTTCTTTCCTCCTCCTCCTTTCCTTCCTCCTCCTCTTCCTCCTCCTCCTCTCTACAAACACACTCCCTTCTAGTGCTGATGACATTGACTAGTTGGGTCAATGAAGGAAGACCACCAAACTCAGAGACCACCAAGCTCCTCCTCTTCCTCCTCTCCTTCCTCCTCCTCCTTCTCCTCCTCTTCCTCCTCCTCCTTTTCCTCTTCCTCCTCCTCCTCTCTACAAACACACTCCCTTCTAGCACTGATGACATTGATTAGTTGGGTCAATGAAGGAAGACCACCAAACTCAGACAGCACCAAGGACCCCACAGTTCAACTCTGAGCTACAAATATTCCCTTCTTTCGCTTTCATAACATTGCTTCATTTATTTAATCATGTTACAGTGACAATCCTTAGATTCCCAGTTCCCACATTACAATAGTCCATTATCGACTGTGCCAGCCCCCTTCCCCCAACTATCGCAGCAGAGAAAGCAAGTCAAAAGCCAGGATCTAAAATTAAATGAGATGTCAAAAGATAACAACACAATTCACACAGAACATTCATTTCTCATCTGCGGAAAGCAGAAAGTTCTTTAATAGCCCAAGTGTCTAATCAACGTTTTACAACATAAAATGTATTATCAGATTAAAATCGAGAGACGAGCAAACCCTATAAGACCAGGCAGTTGCAATTATCTTGTCACGGAGCCTTCAGGAGTTCACACACCACAACCACAATTTCTGCTAAAACAAGACTTTTGAAGAAAGCAATTTCTCCAGCTAGGGCATGGGCCATAGATTACCGGTACCAAATAAATCCTTTTTAAAAACCAAAATAGCTTCTTTTTTTTCCTGCAAAACTCTGGTTTTCCCGGTGTCCTAGATACTTACAGACTTAATTGCATGTGAGTTTATATTTTTTGAATTTTCAATCCATCCTTTAAAAGGGATTTTTTGGGGGGTGGGTGCTATAATTGTTGCATAGTTATGCGTTCAAGGGTGAAATCCAGCAGGTTCTGACAGGTTCTAGAGAACTGGTAGCGGAAATTTTGAGCAGTTCGGAGAACCGGCAAACACCACCTCTGGCTGGACCCAGAGTGGGGTGGGAATGGAGATTTTGCAATATCCTTCCCCCAGGAGTGGGGAGGGAATGGGGATTTTGCAATATCCTTTCCCTGGAGTGGGGAGGGAATGGGGATTTTGCAGTATCCTTCCCTTGGAGTGGGGTGGGAATGGAGACTTTGCAGTATCCTTCCCGTGCCACGCCTACCAAGCCACGCCCACAGAACCAGTAGTAAAAAAATTTGGATTTCACCACTGTATCCGTTGGTATTTGGATTACGAATCCCAGTGCTACTTAAGAAAAATGGTACTTCTAATTCCTTCAAAAAGCTTGAGTTGTAGTGATTAAAGGTAGTCCTCGACTTCTAACAGTCCATTTAGTGACCGTTCAAAGTCACGACAGCATTGAAAAGAGCGACTTATGACCATTTTTCTAACTTATGACCGCCGCAGGGTCCCCATGGTCATATGATTAAAGTTGCTGGGCCAGTGGTTCATATTTATGACCGTTTTGTCACACTTACGACCGTTGCAGCATCCCCAGGGTCAGGTGATCAAAATTCAGATGCTTGGTCAACTGACTCATAGTTATGACGGTCGCAGTGTTCCCGGGGTCACGTGATCCCCTTTTGTGACCTTCCGACAGGCAAAGTCAACGGGGAAGCCAGATTCACTTAACAACCATCTTACTAACTTAACAAGTGGCCTGATTTACTTTACAACTGTGGCAAGGAAAGTCGTAAAATGGGGCAAAACTCTCTTAAGAAATATTTCATTTAGCAACATAAATGTTGGGCTCAATTGCGGCTGTAATTCGAGGACTACCTGTATTAGGGAAGATTCTCTTCATCTTCTATGAACGATGACTCCCAAATCCTATTGCAAAATTACACGCACGCACACACAAAATCTGAGGATTATAACAAAGGAAAATTCCAGAGGTGGGCTTCACATAATTTAACAACTGGTTCGCCCTCCAGCACTGAAAATGTGAGCGCACACGGCTTTCTATGCATGCGCATTGCTCGCATACACACTTGCATACATGTGTGCGGCTTAAAAATGCAGCTAAATAGGACGGCATAGCACCAGGGCGGATGAGCATGCCCACCTGCAGGTCACAAATACTGATTCGGCCTAACCAGTCCGAACCGGCTGAAGCCACCCCTGGAAAATTCGACCCACTGATTACAGAATTCTGGAAATTTGTTGGCTGGTTTCGTATTTCCATTTCTCACATCCCTTGTTTGTTTGGACTTAGATTCTGATCGGGGCCGTGATTGCGATGGGCTCGGCTGACCGAGATGGCCGCTTGCATCCTGGCGATGAATTGGTTTACGTGGATGGCATCCCCGTGGCGGGGAAAACTCACCGCTATGTGATTGATCTCATGCATAACGCAGCTCGGAACGGGCAGGTGAACCTCACGGTGAGAAGAAAAGTGCCACCTACAGGTGAGTTGAGGATTTGCAGGGATGACATTTTTTTTAAGTCAAGTTTTTTTTATTTACAGCAGTGGCCAAAATTGTGGGAACCTTTTGGGAAAAGTGTATTTTTGAGGTTTGATGGCTAATAACACCACTTTTTTGGGAGGAGTTTCAAGCTAATCCTATTCCACTTCCAGGAATGGCCTGGGAATAGCCCATACCTTCACCCAATTAAAAATCTATGGAACCAACTAAAGAAACTTGTTAGTCAGAAGCGACCCAACAATAAAACCCAGTTAATAGAAGCCATCATTCAATCTTGGTTTCACATGATAACAGCTGCAGAACTAAAAGACTTGATTGACTCCATGGGAAGACGTTGTAAGGCCATCATTCATGCTAAAGGTTACCCAACTATTAACTGACATGATGATAATTTTTGTATATCTCGTTTTTTCTATGGTGGTAATTTTTTGTCTATCTCGTTTTTTCCACGTGTTTCACTTTTCTTCTTTATACTGTGACTGCTATTCTAATAGCAAATCCTTCGTGAAAGTTATTGCATGACATTCTTGATTAAATTATCTTTCCATTGATCTACAATTTTAGTGCGTGTGACGTGGACATTGGAACTTGGTGAGGGCGTTTGCAACATCATAGGGAAGTTTGCAAGGATGACTGTATTTAAAAGTAACCAGCTCTATAACGCCTTAAAGATTAACGCACGAATTCTGCCATCAGCCTTAACGGATTCCTCCCACTGCACATTTGTTTTCGCTGCAACCGGGAAACACAGCTTTCCTTTCGGACATTATTACATTAAGCCACTTTTATTTGCAACGCCTTACCTAATGGGGCCTAAAAATGGAATTTGCCTTTTTCACAGCTGTCTTGGGGTGGCAGAAGGTTTCCATGCACGATTTACCGTGTTCTTTTTTTTTCTCCCGTTAATAATTCCTAATGTGGAATTTGTCTTTTTTTCCAAAGGTTGATAATTTCCTTGAACCAGTCCAGAGTTGGGTTCTAATTTTTTTTTACTACTGGTTCTGTGGGCGTGGCTTATTTTGTAGGCGTGGCTTGATGGTCATGTGACAATTCTTTAGGATTTAGCAGAGGTACTGGTCTACCAGGCTTTTAACTGCTTGCAGAGCTGTACCCATCTACCCATTTATTTTTTTCAGGCACTGATCTACTCATGTATTTTTGCAGGCACTGATCTACTCATGTATTTTT
>WNWU01000049.1:5240533-5251775 GCA_012654045.1 Ptyas mucosa
GAAGGAAGGAAGGAAGGAAGGAAGGAAGGAAGGAAGGAAGGAAGGAAGGAAGGAAGGAGGGAGGAATAGCAATAGCTCTTAGATTTATATACCGCTTCACAATGCTTTATAGCCCTCTCTAAGTGGTTTACAGAGTTGGCATATTGCCCCCAACAATCTGGGTCAGGATCGAACTCCTGGCAGTGGGCAGAATTAGCTTGCAATACTGAATTCTAACACTGTGCCACTAGGAAGGAGAGTGAGAAAGGGAATGAGAGAGGGAGGGAGGGAGGGAGGGAAGAGTAGCAATAGTACGTAGACTTATATACCAACCTTGGAATGATGGAAAGCTGAGTTAACTTTGAGCCGATCAGGATCGAACTCCTGGCAGTGGGAATACACTGTAAGCCTGCAATATTGCGTTCTAACCACTGTGCCACCACGGAATGCAGAAATCCTCTCTGATTCTGCTCAATGTCTTTTTTTCTTTTTTTCTTTTTCCTTCAGGAGAACCGTGTCCAGAGAACGGCCGAAGTCCAGGCTCTGTGTCCACCCACCACAGTTCTCCCAGAAGCGACTATGCGACATATGCCAACAGTAACCACGTCGGCTCCAGCAACAACGCAACGCCCCCCGAGAGCTTCCCTTCGCACAGCCTGCCCACCAGCGACGTCATCATCCATCGGAAAGAAAACGAAGGGTTTGGATTCGTTATCATTAGCTCCTTAAACAGGCCCGAATCTGGGTCGACGATGGGTAAGTTGAATCTTCTGTTTGACCTTGTTTCTGTGAGTCCTGTATTAAAACCCTGAGCAAGCTATCCCAGAGGTGCTTTTTTCAAGAGGTGACTGGGCTTTCTAGTTTTTTCTTTGAAGACATTTTGCTTCTCATCCAAGAAGCTTCTTCAGCTCTGACTGGATGGTGAGGAACAGAAGGATTTATGTTCTTTGCAGACAGCTGGTCATTTGCATCCTTTTAGAGAGTCATTGAGGCCACTTGGAGGTTTATCTATGTTAAGGATATTCTTGGCTCATAACCGATGTTATGTGTTATTGAGCAAAATACCCCTTGAGTATGCACATGAAAGCGGCTGAGAGTGAATAACCACAGTTAATATACTGACACACTGAGTTGTGGTAGTCTTTTACTTTTTAGAAAAAAGTAAAGCAAAGTCCAATAACAATCCAAGTCATACACAGATAAGGCGATAGTTAAAATATCAATTCAGGGAAATTCCAAGTACAAAGTCTTCTTACCAGTTGTTGTCATTACATAATAAAAGAGTTCTTCTTGAGTTTCAAACAGGAACAAGTTCAGTATTAAAACATTCAATAAATAGTAGAAAGCAACAAGTAGCAATGATCAAACAGTGATCATGCAGAGAGATCAGGTAGAGGGTAACAGCAAATAAGCAAATAAAATGGTGTAGTGTCCACAAGCCATGATTCAGGCTTCCCCTTAAGTACATTGGCTACAGAGCTTAGCCAATCAGGATGAAGGATGATGTAATACAGTCTTAAAGCAATATAATACCTTTTGACAAACATGTATTGATAGTCTATATATGACCAACTAGTTAGGCAATAGCTATTTCCTAACAATCTATGTCCTCAGGATCACTTGAGTTGTACAAACGATCATGGACTGAGGACACAGACAAACTTCCAAGTGGCCTCAATGACCCTCTAAAAACAATGCAAATGACCAGCTATCTGGAGTATAAATCCTTCCAAAGTAAGGTTCTACATTTAGGCAAGAAAAACAAAATGCACAGGTACAGTATATGTGGTACCTTGCTCAATAGTGGTAACTCAGAGAGGGATCTTGGAGTCCTAGTGGACAACCATTTAAATATGAGCCAGCAGTGTGCAGTGGTAGCCAAAAAAGCCAATGCAATCCTAAATTGCATTAATAGAGAGATAGAATCAAGATCACGTGAAGTGTTAAGACCACTTTATAATGCCTTGGTAAAGTCACACTTGGATACTATGTCTAGTTTTGGTCACCACAATGTAAAAATGATGTTGAGACTCTAGAAAGAGTGTAGAGAAGAACAACAAAGACGATTAGGGGACTGGAGGCTAAAACATGAAGAACGGTTGCAGGAACTGGGTATGTCTAGTTTAATGAAAAGAAGGACTAGGGGAGACATGATAGCAGTCTTCCAATATCTCAGGGGCTGCCACAAAGAAGAGGGAGTCAAACTAGTCTCCAATAGTTTGGAGAATGAGGGCAGGACAAGAAGCAACAGGTGGAAACTAACCAAGGAGAGAAGCAACTTAGAACTAAGGAGAAATTTCCTGACAGAACAATTAACCAGTGAAACAACTTGCCTCCAGAAGTTGTGAATGTTCCAACATTAGAAGTTTTTAAGAAGATGTTGGATAACCATTTGTCTGAAGCGGTGTAGGGTTTCCTGCCTAAGCAGGGGGTTGGACTAGAAGACCTCCAAGGTCCCTTCCAACTCTGTTATTCTATTCTATCCATTCTCCATCATCCAATCAGAGCTGGAGAAGCTTTTTGGATGAGAAGCAAAACATCTTCCAAGAAAACCAGGAAGTCCAGTTGCCTCTTGAAAAAGCACCTTTGGGACAACCATGACCTGGATGATTGAGAACCTCCATAGACACCTGAACAAGCTATTTTGCTAGCAACAATAATCGAGGACCATTTAACCATAGAGTTCAGCATTGAATCTCTCTCTTGGTGTCCTTGGAATCCATAAAATAGATTATTTCACCTGGTTTAGCTAAACGTCTGTGGAGATTTTCAGTCATCCAGGTCATGGTTGTCCCAAAGGTGTGGGGTTTTTTTTCAAAAGTCAACTGGACTTTCTGGTTTTTCCTTGAAGATGCTTCGCTTCTCATCCAAAAAGCTTCTTCAGTTCTGTCAGAAGTTCTATCAGAAGCGAAGGAGCTCCTCCGATGAGCAGCGAAACATCTTCAAGGAAAAACAAGGCCTCTCGGTATTTGAGAGATTGCCATAAAGAGGAGGGGGTCGACTTGTTTTCCAAAGCACCAGAGGGCAGTTACCGATGCTTCATCACCGGGAGGTGTTTAAGAAGAGACTGGACAGTGACTTGTCAGAACTGAAGAAGCTTTTTGGATGAGAAGCGAAACATCTTCAAGAAAAAAAACAAAGTCCAGTTGCCTTTTGATAAAAGCACCTTTGGGGACCATTTCCCTAGGTTGTCTGTTTCAACGTTGGTCATAAACAAACACATAAGATTTAAAGAGTTCCCTATTCAACTTCTAAAGAATGGAATGTGTATTAAGCATTCACATCTATCCAGCAAAACATAAAAGAATCTGTTTCGTTTTTTGCAGCCATCGTCAGATTCAGAAAGATGAAAAATTTCAGGCAGCATAAAATGCCTCAGGGTGTCCTTAATATCCGATATTTGTAGTGCTGTTTTTGGAAAAGAGAATCCCGTTAAATTACTCTTGTTGAATTACCTTCTTCTTCTTCTTTTTTTTTTTTTACAATTTGTGCACATATATGCCACTTGTGACAAACATTTTTCTAATGTGGGGGGGGGAGAGTCATAAATTCATCGTGGGGATGGACTCTGCAAATCGTTCACCTTCTGGGCTAAAGGGAAAATCTGCCCGATAAATTCACATAGCATTAAATTGCAGCATGGATGTAACCCCTTGGAAGAGGATGAAGAGAAATTAGAGCTGTGTCTTCCTGGTCTTCTAAAATGGCATAGAACCAGCGGTGGGATTCGAATAATAGAACAACCGGTTCTCTGCCCTAATGACTGGCTGGGTGGGCGTGGCCATGGTGGGCGTGGCCAGGGGTGTGTGACAGGCAGCACTCGGCCTCCTGCAACCCCTGGGAGCAAAAATGGGCCACGGGGGGATGTGCGGTCCCTCCATGCCCCGTTTTGGGCCTAGTAGGCCTCCCTGAAGCCTCCTGGGAGTGAAAACGGGCCATGGGGAGATGCTCCGCCCCCCTGTGCCCTGTTTTGGGAATAGCAGGCCTCCCCGAAGCTTCCTGGGAGCAAAAACGGGCCACGGGGAGATGCCCCGTTTTGGACCTAGCAGGCTTCCTGGGAGCAAAAATGGTCCACGGGGGGGGGGGCATGCTGCACCTCCTGTTTTGGGCCTAGTATGCCTCCCTGCACTTACCTGGGAGCCAAAATTGGGCACATGGGAATTCCTGGAAAGGGCGGGGAGGGGAAGGACAGGGCCAGTCAGCAATTTAACTACCGGTTCACCCGAACCGACTGAATCCCACCACTGCATAAGAGCGTAGAATCATAGGGTTAGAAGGGACCTTGGAGGTCTTCTACTCCGACCCCCTGCTCAAGCAGGGGGATCCTATAGCATTCTGGGCAAGTGGCTAGCTGTCACATCTCTTCGGCATGCAGGAGATGAAGCTTAAGGATCCATTTTGAGGATGCGTTTTGTACGACCTGTTGACGTTCATACATGAAAGGTGTGCTTGGATTTCTTTGTAGAAACTTCCTGTGGGTTTTGTTTGTTTGTTTGCAGTTCCCTTGATGCAAGATTGATGTGTTGAGA
Organism: Ptyas mucosa; assembly: GCA_012654045.1. Lineage (NCBI taxonomy): Eukaryota > Metazoa > Chordata > Lepidosauria > Squamata > Colubridae > Ptyas > Ptyas mucosa. The sequence goes on from WNWU01000049.1 coordinate 5,245,042, forward strand.
ATTTAGTGGGACCCAGAGTCATTCTCAGCCTTACATACCAGAAGATCCAGGCTGGAAGACGTCACTGGATACAATCAAGAGAAAGCTAAGTGAGCTTATGTTCAGTTGAAATCAATGAGAATTAAGTTCAGAGACAAGCACTTAAGCCCCATTGATTTCATAGTTAACTTTCTCTGGATTGTGGCCACTGTATTTCAGTGCTCTCCTCCTATGTCCGTCTGTGGCCGAGGCTTTCTAGGTGATTGTTTTTGTATTAAAACTAGCAATATTTGCCGTACTTACCTCTGGATTGACAAGGACTTGTTTCAGGTCAGCTGGCCGAGGGGTGCAAAATATTAGCTAGTAGCTACTCTCTCCCCAGTGAATGAAATGGGAAGAGAGAGGGGGGGTGGGGAGAGAGAGGAAGGGAGGGAGATTTACAGATTAAGGAAATCTTAATCTTAAAATCTGTAAGGAAAGTCCAGTTGCCTCTTGAAAAAAAAAAGCACGTTTGGGACAACCATGACCTGGATGACCAAGAATCTCCACAGTCATAAGTTACGTTTTTCAGTGCCGTTGTCATTTCAAATGGTCACTAAATGAATGATTGTAAGTCGAGGACTACCTGTATATTATGGCTGCCATTGCTGGACTGATCACAAATGGCATTTCATGAAACTTTTTTTTTAATAGCGGCTTGTAGAAATTGGGAGTCCCTGTTAGTAGTAGAAGTCAGATTCATCCATTTTGAACTCGTGCAAAGAACGGTTGCAAGAACTGGGTAGGTCTAGTTTAATGAAAAGAAGGACCAGGGGTGACATGACAGCAATCTTCCAATATTTAAAGGGTTGCCACAAAGAAAGGGGAATCCAAAGCACCTGAAAGCAGAACAAGAAGCAATGGATGGAAACTAATCAAGGAGAAATCCAAACTAGAACAAATAAAAAAATTCTTGACAGTTAGAACAATTCATCCGTGGAACAACTGGCTTCCAAAAATTATGGGTGCTCCAACACTGGAAGTTTTTAAGAAGAGATTGAACAGTCACTTGTCTGGAATGGTATAGGTCTCCAGCTTGAACAGGGGGTTGGACTAGAAGACCTCCAAGGTCCCTTCCAACTCTGTGATTCTGTTATTATTCTGTTATTAGCATATCATCCAGGTAAAGGACAACTGAACGGTCCAAAATCAAAGGCAATTCAAAGCATTTCAGCGAGCTGATCTGACTTCTGACAATTTCAGATCTCATTTTTATTTCGTTAAATTTAATGAATGGCGAGGGCTCTTCCACTTTAGTTGCAAGGTTTTGCAAAGGTTTAGTCCAGAGGTCTTCAAACTTGGCAGCTTTAAGACGTGTGGACTTCAGTCCACACGTCTTAAAGCTGCCAAGTTTGAAGACCTCTGGTTTAGACAATATATTTCTCTAAATACGCCGGATACTTGCTTGTCACTGCACCATGAAGCGGCTTATGGGAAACCCAAGCATTACATCAAATCGTGATTGGCTTAATTCAAAGCGCTTTTAATGGGAAAGCACTAGAAATTAATTAGAAAGTAAGAGTTAATGCTGTACTAAAAGCCCATTCAAGATGATTTACTAGTTAGTTGAGAAAGCACAAATGGAAACGTCATCAGTAAGTTTTGGCATCAGTTTAACAGATTAACAGAGTTGGAAGGGACCTTGGAGGTCATCTAGTCCAACCCCCACCCTGCCCAAGCAGGAGACCCTGCACCTTTTCTGACAGATGGCAGTCCAATCTCTTCTTGAAAGCCTCCAGTGATGAGGCTCCCACAACTTCTGAAGGCAACTTCTGTTCCATGGATTGATTGCTCTCACTGTCTCCTTATTTCCAGGTTGAATCTCTCCTTGATCAGTTTCCATCCATTATTCCTTGTCTGGCCTTCAGGTGCCTTGGAAAATAGCTTGACCCTTGCTTTTTTGTGACAACCCCTGAGATACTGGGACACTGCTATCATGTCACCCCTGGTCCTTCTTTTCATTAAACTAGACATACCCAATTCCAGCAACCATTCTTAATATATGTTTTAGTCTCCAGTCCCCTCATCATCCTGGTTGCTCTTCTCTGCAGTCTTTCTAGAGTCTCAACATCATTTTTATAGTGTGGGGACCAAAACTGGATGCAGGATTCTAGGTGTGGTCTTACTAAGGCTTTATAGAGTGGTGTTAGTACCTCCCTTGATCTTGAATTGTATCCCTCTGTTAATGCAACTTAACAGATTGCATTGGCCTTTTTTTTGGCTGCCGACGCACATAATTAATAACCCATTCGATTATGGTTTGAGGGAGTCTTTGTGAAAAAGAAAACAAATTATGCTAGAAAGCACATTATGTGATCACAACCACTGACAAGAGAACAAAGGATATCACTTGCCAGTGGTTTTTAACTCTTGCTTGCCAGTTGTGAAACAGGCCGGTGAAAAATTAGCTGTCTAGAACAGAGGTCAGCAACCTACGGTCCGGAGCCGCATGTGGCTCTTTTTTGGCCCTCTGCTGTGGCTCCCTATCAGGTGATCCCAACACTAGCTGCCCCATCCCTCGTCCTCCCAGTCACGCCTCACCTGGCCTGAGAAGGTAACGGCAATGGGGGATGGACAGCCAGGGCAGAGACAGAGAGATACAGAGAGAGGGGGAGAGAGAGAGAGAGAAATAGAGAGATACAGAGAGAGAGGGAGAGAGAGAGGGAGGGGAGTGAGAGAGATGTCAAAAGGATTTTGTGGTTCCCGGTGTTTTTTAACCACTGGTTCTCTGCCCTAATGACCGGCTGGGTAAGCGTGGCTAGGGTGGGTCATGTGACTGATGGAAGTGATTGACATCGAATTGGCCACACCCACCCAGATTTTGTGGCTCCCGGTGTTTTGTTTTCTGTGAGAAATGGGTCCAAATGGCTCTTTGAGTATATAAGGTTGCAGACCCCTGGCTTAGAAGGACGCTGCTAAAATCATCTCGTGGAAAGTTGGGTCACCCTAATTGTATTTCTAACAGAGCCCGATGATCCACTCTTGATGGAAGAAGTCAGAAAGACCAACACTAGGTGGCTACAAGCAGCGCTGGGTTTCTCATTATGTTACTACCGGTTCGCCCCACGTGCGCACACTCGCTCGTTCTGTGGGCATGCACGCCCGGTTCGCGCGTGCACCTGCCTTCCACACATGCACCTGGGCTCAAAAACATGCCTAAATAGGATGGTATAGAGCTGGGGCAGGTGGGCGACCACCCATGATTTCCACTACCGGTTCGGGCGAACCGTTCCAAACCGGCTGAATACTATCTCTGGCTACAAGGAATTGACATGTTCTGAATTTCTTTGTAGTGTAGCCATCATCCAGATGTTTAAAGTTTAGATATGACAACGTGGGATCAAGCAAAAAAGAAAAAGAACGGAACAGAAGACACAACCTTTTGTAGATTTATTTAACTGAAATTTCTTATGTACCTTGAATAGAATTCTGGAAATTAGTGCATGGGAGACTCTACTCCATTTTTGGACTCTTAGGGATCTTACTGCCTTTATCCACTATATTTCTATACCGCTTCACAAACCCTCTTTAAGTGGTTTACAGAGTCAGCTTCTTGCCCTCAACAATACAGCTCCTCATTTTACCCACCTCTGAAGGATGGAAGACGAGGGAGGGAGAGGAATGGAAGAAAGGGAAAAGGAAGGGTAGGGGATAAGAGTAGGAGAGAAGGTGAATAGGGGGAAAAGAAGAGAGGAGTGGGGGAAAGGAAGGGGAAGTAGGATGAGGTAGGAGAGGAGGGAAGAGAAAGGAGGAGAGGAGAGGAGGGAGGGAAGGAAAAGAGGAGAAGAAGAAGGGTTGTTGCGAAATGAGGGAAGAAAGGGTAGAAGAGCAACTCCGAATGTAATTAAAATGCCTTATTTTAATGCTTTCTTTAAGGAAAACATGTATATGTAGGATTAATTATGCATAAGAAAATGTACATTTTATATTATGTGTATAAGAAATAAAACTGAAAAACTTCCCCCCCCCCCCAAAAAAAGGAAGACTGAGTCAACCTTGAGGTGGTCAGGATCGAACTCCTGGCAGTCGGCAGAGTTAACCTGCAATAATGCATTCTAATCACTGAGCCACGAGGAAGGAGAAGAAGAATGGGAGGGAGGGAGGGAGGGAGGGAGAGAGGAAGGAAGGAAGGAAGGAAGGAAGGAAGGAAGGAATAGCAATATAACTTAGAAGTATATACCGCTTCACAATGCTTTACAGCCCTCTCTTAGCAGTTTACAGAGTCAGCCTCTTGCCCCCAACAATTTGTTGTTGTTAGTTGCGAAGTTATGTCCAACCCATCGCGACCCCATGGACAACATTCCACCAGGCCCTCCTGTCCTCTACCATCCTCTGGAGCCCATTTAAGCTCATTTAAGCCCCCAACAATACGGCTCCTCATTTTACGGACCTCTGAAGAACGGAAGGCTGAGTCAACCTTGAGCCAGTCAGGATCGAACTCCTGGCAGTCGGCAGAGTTAGCCTGCAATACTGCATTCCAACCACTGCACACCTCAGCTCTAGTTGTAGAAATGATCCACTTGTTCTTATTGCTTTTGTTGTCCCGGGACAAATATATCTTGCGGGATTCTTCTGTGGGTTCAGTCGTGTTACAGCGTCCAATGCTGGTTCTGTCTCCTCCTCGTCTCACACTGGTGAGAGAAGCAATCATTACACCAACTGTTTTTAAGCAGAGGAGCTTTCTGAGGGAGCTGCATTTGTTACGTCTTTTTTGTTAGGGTTGCCCTGCCATGAGTAGTTGTTAGAATTGTTGAATTGTTTCTGTCTAACTCGTTGCCAGGGGACAGCCTGCTGAAAGCACCATAACTTTCCTATCTTTGATTGGATAATCTCTTCTGCTTCCTCACCCAACTTGAGAGAACTTGCAAACGGGGCCGCCATGAGATGCTGTAGACTTCACAACGTAGGCATTAAAAGACTCCCGAAACTAGTCTTCGCCATTCTCACCTTTAGTAAAAAAAAAAAAAAAAGGGCTTTTGTGAGAAGGTATTTTCCTCAGGTGAATCTTCAAAAGAAGATGCGTTTCTAATTTTTTTTTAAAAAAAAAAAGCAGGGATTTTGGAGATGCTGTTCTTTGCTTCCTTATTTTGGGCATTCCTCCCAGTAACAGAGATTTAGTGTCAGGGTAATGATAATTTAAAGCTGACCAGCCAATGTAAGGCTAATGCAACTGTAAAGCTGGTGAAATGTAAGGCGGATGCAATGAGAATGAATCAGCATTGGTGTAGCCAGTTTAAGACTCTGAAGGGGTCCACACAAGTCTTTTACCCCTTTAAGAGGTGTTTATACATTTCAGCCAGGAGAGGGAGTATTCTCTCTCCTTGTTCATTGCTGAGTTCTCCGTGTAGAGTTAAGAAGAAGATTGCTTGCTTGTCAGGTATTTGCATACCACGTATATTTCTGTATATGTCTTGTATATAAACCACTGTTAAATGTCTAAATCTCTGTGTGCTGTGTTTTGCTCCTGGGTTGTCTCCTAATACCAGTCGCACTGCAAATACTCTGACATTTAGCAATAGCACTTAGACTTATATACCGCTTTACGATGCTTTACAGCCCTCTCTAATTGGTTTACAGCAGGGGTGTCAAACTCAAGGCCCACTGGCCAGATTTGGCCTGCAGGGTGCTTAGAGCTGGCCCACAGGGCCTCCATTGAAACAGTGAAGGACTGACCTGTGGTGTCTCTGTCAATGAAAACAGCGGCCCTCCTGAGCTCTGTTTTCACTAGCAGAAGGTTGCAGGAGGCCGTCGCAGCCGAAAACAAAGTTCGGGAGCCCATTTTCATTGGCAGAGCACGTGGGCCATACAGGCGCCCACAACATGGGTGACATTGAACTGGCCATGCCCACCCTGGCCTCCCCGAGGTCAAACACAACCCTGAAGCGGCCCTCAATGAAATCAAGTTTGACACCCCTGGTTTACAGTGTCAGCTTCTTGCCCCCAACAATCTGGGTCCTCATATTACCGACTTCGGAAGGATGGAAGGCAGAGTCAAAGTTTTGAAAGACAACACAACTGAGATAACAGTGGACACTCAGGCAGGACAAAGAGAAAAACGAGGCACGGAATAACTAGTAAAACTCAGGCAGGCTGGTCTAGACGTTTTCCAGGGGGAGCCATTTTGTCCGCCCATAAACACTTATTTGCGTGCTTGCTCCTATCTCCTCTTCCTTTTTGTCTTCTAGCCGTACCCCATAAAATAGGGAGGATAATTGAAGGGAGCCCTGCCGATCGCTGTGCAAAATTAAAAGTCGGAGACCGGATCTTAGCTGTGAATGGCCAGTCCATTATTAACATGCCTCATGCCGATATTGTGAAGCTCATTAAAGATGCCGGCCTTAGTGTAACTCTTCGCATCATTCCTCAGGAGGGTAAGTCCTTGACCCTTAAAATCCAGGAGGGAACTGGACGGAGGAACCAATTAATTCAAACGGCTCTCTTGGGGAAAGGGGAGCGATTTTGGTTGGAGGGGGAACAGGGCACGACATCGTATCAAGGGTATTGCTGGTTCCCCTCCTCCTCCTCCTCCTCCTCCTCCTTTTTTTTTTTTTTTTTACAGAATGGAGAATGAAGAAATAGACAGCAAGACTAAGTGGAGATTCTGTACTGATGAAAGAATCAATAAAAGTGAATATTTGTAGCTCAGGGTTGAAATGAATGGTCCTTGGTGCTCTCTGAGCTTGGTTGGTTTCTTGTGGACATTTCATTACCCAACT
>WNWU01000049.1:5252931-5289670 GCA_012654045.1 Ptyas mucosa
TTGGGTTGGGTTGGGTTGGGTTGGGTTGGGTTGGGTTGGGTTGGGTTGGGTTGGATTCGATTCGATTGGATTGGATGCCTTCCTTTTTTTTCTTCACTGAATGCCATCTGGGTTGACCACTCTCTAATGTCTCTTGTTCCACCATGCAGAGGTGAACAGCCCAGCTTCCGCACCCAGCTCAGAAAAACAGAGTCCCATGGCCCAGCAACACAGCCCTGGGACTCAGCAGAGCCCTGTAGCACAGCCAGCCCCTCCACAGCCTCTACAGACTCAAGGACATGAAAACAGGTAAGGCAAGAATCTTCGGCTCTTGGTTCTATGGGGAAGGTGGGAAGAACTTATTGGGCTTAAAGCCAAACAGCTCAGCTTCAGCTTAACCCTTTTGCTAGTGTGAAGAAAGATTTCAATTAGTAGAATAGGAGAAGGGTGGGTGGACATAAACGACTCGTCAGTTCAGAATCGTTTCGTTCCCACAACAGTCTAAAACCAGCTCCTTCTTGAACTCCATTGACCCTTATCTGGTGCCAAGTTAGTGTATTGAACTTTAGCTGACTAAATTTTTGCAGGCTTGAATAAATCTTCTGTGCTGCAACCTAATGGGTAGCCCTGATTCTTTGTACTTGACATTAATCTAGTCCCGTGATGGCGAACCTATGGCACGGGTGCCACAGGTGGCACGCGGAGCCATATTGGTGGGCACGCGAGTGTTGCCCTAGCTCAGCTCCAGCGCGCATGCGCGCACCGGACAACTGATTTTCAGGCCTTCCGGTCCCATCGGAAGTCAGGAAACTGGCTGTTTCCGGCCTCTGGAAGGCCTCCGGGGGGGGGATGGGGAAGGCTGTTTTTGCCCTCCCCAGGCTCCTAGAAAGCCTCTGGAGCCTGGGGAGGGGGAAAAACGGGCTTACCGGGCCCATCATGTCATTGCAGGCCAAAAGCAGGGGGAAGTGTGTGTGGGGGGGTCACGTGCACATGCGCGGGAGGGCGGGGCGCATTGAATTATGGATGTGGGCATACGCACCCGCGACCCCCCCCCATGCTCCCCCCACTTTTGGCACGCGACAGCAAAAAGGTTAGCCATCCTAGTTTTATTTTCTCTGCCTCTTAAATCGCACACTGTTCTAAGTATTGTAGTGCCTCTCCATTTCTGTTCTTGCAGCACCCGTGTTGTGGTGCACACCAGAACCCTCCCTGGTCATTCTACGGACATCTCAAACACCACTGCCTTAAGAAGAGTCTTCTCATTTTCCTTTTTTTTTTTTTTTTTGAACTATTACCATTTGGCAGACGGTACAGGATAATAAAAACAAGGACAGATAGGCTGAAAAACAACTTCTATCCCAGGGCAGTAACTACCGCATTTTTCGGAGTATAAGACGCACCTTTTCCCCCCCTAAAAGAGGCTGAAAATTTGGGTGCGTCTTATACTCCGAATGTAGCTTTTTCGAAGCTTTTTTTCAGCCCTAACGAGGTGCTAACGAGGCGCTAGGGAGTGAAGCGGTCTGCATGCTTTGCTCCGACTCTCAGCTGTTCTTTAGAAGCTTTTTCTCAGCCCTAACTAGGCGCTAGCTGAGTGAAGCGATCTCCCCCGTTTTTTTGCCTGCTTTTCTCATTGCTGCTTCCTCTCAGCTGTGCCTTAGAAGCTGTTTTTTATCCCCAAGCACGGGATTAAAAACCAGCAAACTAATGTGTTAAAGCTGATCAGACTAAGCACGCTAGCCAGATGAATCCCTGGTAGGCAGATTTTTTCCCCCTATTTTCCTCCCCAAAAACTAAGCTGCTTCTTATACTCCGGTGCGTCTTATACTCTGAAAAATAAGGTATATTGAATTCTAATGCATAGTGCAATATTAATGCAGTATCAGGGATTTTCAATTCAATTGTATAGAATGTGAAGGATGGGTGTTTTTGTTTTATTTTTATAGTTTTCTTATGTATGATGTACACTGAAGATGGTATTTAATTTCGTGGTACGAGGTGCAATGACAATAAAGTAAACTACGAAACTACATGCTTTGATTACTTGGCCAAGAATACGGAACTCGGTTTTACAATCCAGCGACCTACTGGATTTCGTTTCCATTTTTTTTTTTTAATTTGATTTATATGCCGCCCTTCTCCGGAGACTCAGAGCTGCTTACAGTGCATTAAGCAATAGCCTTCATACTTTTGTATATTTATACAAAGTCAGCTTATTGCCCCCACAATCTGGGTCCTCATTTTACCTACCTTAGAAAGGATGGAAGGCTGAGTCAGCCTTGAGCCTGGTGGGATTTGAACTTGCAGTAATTGCAGGCAGCAGATGTAAGTGGATGTTAATTACTGCCTTAGTCTGCTGAGCCACCAGAGCTCCTATTTATTTTTTAGTTTATTTTTTACAGGTTTGTCCTTCCTCCAACAACAGAACGTCCAGTTCTAACGCCATTGTTGTTGTTGTTTTTCTTGTTTAGTTACAGGTCGGAAGTCAAAGCAAGGCAGGATGTCAAACCCGACATTCGGCAACCTCCGTTTACAGATTACCGACAGCCTCCGTTAGATTACCGGCATCCTCCTGTATTAGATTACCAGCAATCCCCCCCTTTGGATTACCGGCAGCCACCTTTGATAGATTACCGACAACATTCTCCTGACACCAGGCAGTTCCCCTTATCGGATTACAGGCCACCTCAGGTATTCCTCACCGTCGGTGTGCGTCATTTTATACTGCTTTTTCCGTCCTGCGCCCCAGTCGTTTCAGATGTTTCTGTTGCCTAAAATTAATTAAATAACTGATAGATAAAGGGCTTTATGGATTAAGCCAGTGATGGTGAACCTTTTCGGCATTGAGTGCCCAAACCGGAACATGTGTATGTGCAGGCGCATGCAGGCACCGGAGCGCCAGAAACCCGAAGGCCAGTGTTGTGACCCAGGCCCACGTAGTTAATATTAAATGCAAAACAGTTCCAAAAACAAGCAGATTTTATTAAAACAGATGAGAATTAACTCATTCTCACCTTATTCCAAATTAAATGAAAGCAAAGTCCTCAAAACACCATTCTTCAGTTTATCTCTGACCTTGGGATAATTAGGCAAACTGCCAAAGGCTTTTCTTGGCAACAGTTCAGGAACAGAAGACGCTGACAAGAAAGAAATACATCCAAACACCAAGCAAATCTCTCAATGGTTGTTTTCCGGCAAAGAGGCCAAGAGCTGTTGCTGGTCTTTAAGCCTTATGGGAGGGGCCAATCATCTCTTGGCCTTACTCCTGAGTTGTCCTTTTTGCTTTAGCTGCTCCTGCCTTCTGGCAGCTCTTCTCATATGTACACTAAGAACAGGCTTCTTCTGTTCCTCTGCCTCTCTGCTGTCAGCCTCTGGAGGCTCCGAAGTCCTCACATCACTCCCTGATGGCCCTGACCCCATCTCTGCCTCCAACGCAGAGCCCTCATCGGGGCCTTCCCCAGCCTCCAGGACTGGCCCATCTTCTTCCTCAGCCTCATCGCTGTTGGACTCCGTTGCCAGCTCCGCAGGCTGCTGGCAGACCACAACAGCCAGCTTGTGCACCAGCCACCTGGTCTATGGGTTTCCAGCGCTCTGGCGTGTGCAAAGACCAGCTGGCCAGCATGCAGGTATGTGCCAGAAACCCGTAGAGCAGCTGGAGATGGCACACGTGCCCACAGAGAGGGCTCTGCGTGCCACCTCTGGCACGCATGCCATAGGTTCGCCATGACGGGTTTAAGCCAACTGACCGTCTCGAATAGGAAAAACGGATCCAAAACAAATGCAAATAAAATGCGAAAGAAACATGAATGTGTTCATAATGAACTGTCACTCCTGTGGTTAACTCCGGTCTGATCTAGATATTCCATCACCTCCTCTTCGTAATGGCCTTTGAAATAAAGAAGAGGGCTGGTTTGCTAGTGAAAGGCAGGTTTCTCTGGGTGGCCTAATATTTATTTATTTATTCAGTTTTTATAAATAAGGGAGCAAGTAAGCATCCCTTTCTACGTTGTATGGTTCGTAGTCAATGAGAATATGGCCAGTGTCTTCCAAGGGTTGAGAACCTAAACTCTGTGTGTGTGTGTGTGTGTGTGTTTTCCTGTGCATTAACAAATGATGATAGATAGATAGATAGATAGATAGATAGATAGATAGATAGATAGATAGATAGACAGATGAGAGATATGATAGATAGATAGATAGATAGATAGATAGATAGATAGATAGATAGATGATAGATAGATAGATAGATAGATAGATAAAGATAGATGATAGACTAAAGATGAGAGATGAGAGATGAGAGAGAGATGAGAGAGCGATGAGAAATAGATAGATTGATTGATAGATGAGAGAGAGATGATAGATAGATAGATAGATAGATAGATAGATAGATGATAGATAGATAGATAGATAGATAGATAGATAAAGATAGATAAAGATGAGAGATGAGAGAGAGATGAGTGATAGATAAATAGATAGATCATAGATAGATAGATATGATAGATAGATAGATAGATAGATAGATAGATAGATAGATAGATAGAGAGAGAGATGATAAATGATAGATGATAGATGATAGATGATAGATGATAGATGATAGAGAGAGACAGAGAGACAGAGAGACAGAGAGATAGATGATAGAGCAATAGCAAGAGCACTTATATACCGCTTCACGGTGCTTTTACAGCCCTCTCTAAGCAGTTTACAGAGTTAGCCTATTGGTCCCAACCATCTGGGTCCTCGTTTTACTGACCTCAGAAGGATGGAAGGCTGAGTCAAACCTTGAGCTTGGTCAGGATCAAACACCTGGCTGTGGGCAGCGAGTCAGACTGCAATACTTTCCCTTTCTTTGTGTTGCTGCCTGTGAAAGCCAGCTGCAGAGACCCTTGTGCATTTACAAACACACCTTCCAAGATCAGCTAAGGAATAGCTGATCGGGTCAAATCCCGCTACAGTTACGTCTGCTCTTGTTCTTTGGATGGGAGCCCTATCATTTGTCTAAGCGAGAATCACTTTTACGCACGGATAACCTAAGCAGCTCCACCAGCAGATTGGCTAAATGTAAACTCTATGGAAGGACTGTGTAAATATTGCCACTTGTTTCCCTTCCTTTTACAGATCAATTCTTCCAGTAATTAGGAAATCATTTTAAAAACCCACAAAGGAGCTCTAGCAAAAAAAAAGAGAGAGAGAGAGTATTGGTTCAGCAGCTCGTACCTTATGTGTCTGTTTGCATTGCTGTTTGAACTGTTCAAACAGACATTCTCCGCGCATAAATTGCACGAACGGCCAGATTCCGATATGCTCACCAACTCCGGCAGTCTTATTCTGAGACATATTCCGACAAGACACAGATTTCATAAGCATAGAGCGTCAGCCAAAATATAATGTGTGCATAAAGTCATAAATAACTCCCTTTTTACGACCCTGTAATCCAGTGGTGGGTTTCAAATTTTTTTACTACCAGTTATGTGGGTGTGGTTTGGTAGGTGTGGCATGGCTTGGTGGGCATGGCAGGGGAAGGATACTGTAAAATCTCCATTCCCTTCCCAATCCAGGGGAAGGTTACTGCAAAATCCCCATTTCCTCTTGATCAGCTGGGATTTCGGAAGCAGAGAATAGATAGGGGCGGGGCCAGTCAGAGGTGGTATTTACCAGTTCTCCGAACTACTCAAAATTTCTGCTACTGGTTCTCCAGAACTGGTCAGAACCTGCTGAAGCCCACCTCTGTTGTAATCCCTTAATTCAGAGTAGAGTTAGCATGATTGGATGGAGCTGAACATTTACTGGCCGGATGCCCTTCCTGACGCCTAAGTGGAGTTCACAGCAGATATTTTCTCTGCCGCTACCTAGGATTGAACTCTCAATCTTCCGAGTGGGAGGCAAGTGTCTTCACCATTAGGCCAACATGCCATTCAATAAAATCATAAATATTTTCTCTTATATAAACTGCATATCCACAATACCAAATTGATGGTAATTATCTTAATGAGATCCATACAATCATTAAAAAAAAGCCTGGTGAATATTTCAATTCAGTATTGTGATATAAAGAGGTCAATTAATCTGTGTCCGTATTTCTTCGTTGACATGTCAATACGCTGAAAGTATTGACCTTGGTCAAAAAAAAAGAAAGAAAATGCTATCATTTCTTAAGATTGTTAATTTTTCTTCTCTCCCTTGGCTTGCCTAGGATTTTGATTATTTTACTGTGGACTTGGAAAAAGGAGCCAAAGGGTTTGGATTCAGCATTCGTGGTGGGAGAGAATACAAAATGGACCTCTATGTTTTGAGATTGGCAGAAGACGGGCCAGCAATAAGAAATGGACGAATGAGGGTAAGACCACTTGAGGAGGTAAACGCTAACAGATCATCGAAAGCTTGGCATTGAGCAAAATTAAGCTCATCTCTCACTAAATATGCACAGGGTAGAGTATCAGTGCTGGAATCTATAAATATATTTATATTTACTTAACAAATAAATATAAAAAGGGATGCGGTGTGGCTCAGAAGCTGAGCTTGTCGATCAAAAGGTCGACAGTTCAGCGGTTCGAATCCCTAGTGCTCCGTAACGGGGTGAGCTCCCGTGACTTGTCCCAGCTTCTGCCAACCTAGCAATTCGAAAGCAGGTAAAAAATGCAAGTAGAAAAAATAGGGACCACCTTTGGTGGGAAGGGAACAGCGTTCCGTACGCCTTTGGCGTTGAGTCATGCCGGCCACAGGACCACGGAGACGTCTTCGGACAGCGCTGGCTCCTCGGCTTTGAAATGAGATGAGCACCGCCCTCTAGAGTCGGGAACGACTAGCACATATGTGCGAGGGGAACCTTCACCTTTACCTTAACAAATATAAGCATAAATAAACATTTAATAAATATGTTAGAGAAATTGCAGGGATTGGGTATGTCTAGTCTAGTGAAAAAAAAGACTAGGGATGACATGATAGCAGTCTTCCAATATCTGAGGGGCTGCCACAACGAAGCAGGAGAATATTAATCTATTTTCCAAAGCACCAGAAGGAAAGACAAGAAGCAATGGATGGAAACTAATCAAGGAGCGAACCAATCTAGAATTAAGAAGAAATTTCCTGACACTGAGAATAATCAACCAATGGAATAGCTTGCCTCCAGAAGTTGTAGGTACTCCATCACTGGAGGCTTTTAAGAAGAGACTGGACAGCCATTTGTCTGAAATGGAGTAGGGTCTCCTGCTTGGGCAGGGGGTTGGACTAGAAGATCTCCAAGGTTCCATCCAACCCTGATATTCTGTTAATATTCTTTAATTGGCTGGTAGAGTGTACCTTTTGAGCATAAGCAACCACACATACAGGGGTTAAATAACTACTTTATTATGTTCAGCCTATAATACAGGAATCTGCCCGGTCTGGCAGCCTATACTTGGGAACAATTAGATAAAGCTCCAAGGATTTGGAGGGGGTGGGGTGTGGTCTCTCCCTTTTATGGTTGCATAGTGACTCCAAGCTAGCTCCAGACTCGGCGTTTCCTAGCAGTAACCCAGATACAGACTAGAAATATGTTCTGTTGACATCAACGGGTTCACATCAGGGGTGAAATCCATCAGGTTCTGACAGGTTCTGGAGAACCAGTAGCGGAAATTTTGAGTAGTTAAGAGAACCGGCAAATACCACCCAGAGTGGGGTGGGAATGGAGATTTTGCAGTATCCTTCCCCTGGAATGGGGTGGGAATGGAGATTTTGCAGTATCCACCCCCTGACACACCCACCAAGCCGCACCATGCCCACAAAGCCCCGCCCACAGAACTGGTAGTAAAAAAATTTGGATTTCACCACTGGTTCACATCACAATAAATAAGTATCCATTCATCTGTTTGATGTAGTTGGGGTTGTGAGGCAGATGTTATGATTATATAGCATGACATGCTAATGCATTTGCCATGAAGTGTTTTCTTGAGGAACAGATCTATCCTATCGCAGCGATAGCGAACCTATTACACGCGTGCCAGAAATAGCACGCAGAGCCATCTCTCTGGGCACGCTAGCTGTCGTCCGTTGCTCTTCTAGGTTCCGGCCAGCTAGTCTTCGTGTGCGGGAGAGTGCCGGAAATCGGAAGGGCGGTTCCGTAGCATGCATGCACATGCCGGGAAACTGAGCTTCTGGCTTCCGGCACGTCAGCTGGTTTTCACGTGCGCATGCACACCAGAAACCAGAAGACCAGGTGACCGGCGCGCATATGGATGCCAGAAACCTGAAGCTCAGCTTCCCGGCACACACATGCGCATCAGAGAACTGCTCTTCCAGTTTCCGGCACTTTCCTGCGCACACGCATGTGTTCCAGGGGTGGGTTCTACTTACCTTTACTACCGGTTCGCAGCGAGGCCGTGTGCAGAAGCGTTTTGATGACGTCTGGGTCAGTGGGCGGAGACTCACGCCGGTTTTACTACCGGTTCTATAGAATCGGTGCGAACCGGGGGCAACCCACCACTGATGTGTTTCCGTTTCGGCACTCGGTGCCGAAAAGGTTCACCAACACTGTCCTATAGTATCAATAGACTTCGGAAGAGCATCTATATTAACCATCTCTGTTTTCCCTTGTTCCCCCCCCACCTTCTTTTCATTTCAAAGAGAAAGCAACGCTCTTGTTGCCGAGCTGAAGTGCAAATTAATAAAAATAAGTTAAATCGCCGGATTAAAAACACGAGCCTCCGTAATTGCAGAAAACAATAGCCGTTGTGTAAGGCACACACGAACCCCAACTAAGCCAATCCGCCTGATCATTGCTGCAGATTTATTTGCGCATCAAAATATCTTCCGAGGAATAAAACTATCCCACGCCGGTCTTTGTAGGATTTTATTCCTGCCGAGATGCAATTTTTTCCCCCTCTTTAGTTGCACTCGCTATTACTGAAGTACGTGTTTAAAGATGGAAAGACAACTGTATAATTAGGAACCTTCTGGAGCAGATTTGGAGAAAGGTATTGAGGGGATCCAAAAATTAGAAACAAGGTATCACAAGGGGGGGGGATCGGAAGATCTGGGAATATTTAAATTGAGGAGGGATGTGAGACGGTCTTAAAATATCGAAATGGCTGTCCTCCCGAAGACAATTGAGACTTGTTTTGTATTGCCCTGGAGCCCAGAACGTGGAGCGATTTATTTAAATTAGAGAGAGGCGGATTCTGATTAAATATTAGAGGGGGAGGGAAACCCATCCTAAAATAGAAGCAATTCAGACAGAGGAATCAGCCCTCCAGAGAGATGGCATTTTCTTGTTCACTGGGCGTGTTCAGGTAAGAGATGAGATGAGTTTTAATTGGAATTCCTCATTAAACAGGACCGCTGACGTGGCAGTTTTCAACGCTAATGATAAGAGTCCACGAGAAACTCTGAATTCAGAAGAGCCAAAAGTTTTAAGTATCTTCCTTTTTCAGTTATTCTGATCGGTTTCAGAGGTGGTATTCAGCCGGTTTGGTAGTAGCAATCGTGGCCATTTCTTATCTTCTCATATCTTTTGGTAGTTTGGACCTCCCAAATTCCTTCCAAACTCTGTTATTCTATTATAATTAAAGAAAAAAAATAATTAATTAGCGCACTAAACATTATTTAGGAATTCATTCTGGGTTCCGGTGTTTTCAGTTAAGGCTTCGTCTGGGCTTCATTCTGAATTTAAAGTGGAATTTCCTACTCGTCAATCTCAGTTCCCGTTGCCGAGTCTTTGGTCATTGTTTTTTATTCTAAAGCATTTGGAGCAGAGGTGTGTTTCAGCAGGTCCTGACCAGTTCTGGAGAACTGATAGCGGAAATTCTGAGTAGTTCGGAGAACCGGTAGTAAAAATTCTGACTGGCCCCACCCCCAACTATTCTCTGCCTCCCAAGTTCCAGCTGATTGGGAGGAAATGGGGATTTTGCAGTATCCTTCCCCTGGATTGGGGAGGGAATGGAGATTTTACAGTATCCTTCCCCTGCCACACCCACAAAGCCACGCCCACCAAGCCAAGCCACACCCACAGAACCGGTAGTAAAAACATTTGAAACCCGCCACTGATTTGGAGGACATGACCGCAGGCTTCTTTAGCCACTTTTAATAAAATAGGGATTAGCTTTTGATGGATCGAAATCCTAAAACTTTAGTAATATAATGTATTGAACTGCAGGAAGACAGAAGTGAAATAATAGATAAAAAGTAGAACGCATTTTCTTGAGAGTACTTGAATTGGTTTCAGCTGCGTATTTTATTTTATCTTAATAAGAAACAAATGGGGGAATCTATTATATAGCCTATTTTCAAAAACAATTCAGTTCTCATAGTTAAAGAAACGTAAACAGGAAGGAAAGGGCTTCTTCTTCTTTTCTTTTTTCTTTTTTATACACTTATGATTAATTTTATTCTTTAAAACATGCAAGTCAGCTCGTCTAGCTGCGAGTAGGTTCATAATTCATGGAAAATAACCTCCAAAAAAGAAAAGTCAGGCTATTCATCTCAGCTTTAATCAGATTGAATTCAACTTTTTTTAAAAAAAAGATGATAATGTTAAATTTATGTGGTTAAGTCTGAATTATCTATAAAAGTACGTACATTTTTTCCCCCTCTGTGGAATGAATTAGCATAGCTTATTTGGTACGTTATGCAAACATTTCTGGAATGTATCTTGGAAGAAAATTACGACTCGTACAATAAAGAGCCGTCAAGAATTGTGAGGTAAATCTTCTGTCAACAGGAGAGCGTAGATCAAAATGCATATTGTTATATCCTTTTACATAATTTAGATGGCCAGCTAAAACATATTGCTGCTTTACTATTTCCAGAACATTCATTGATTCAGGACCAGTCGGATGACAGCGTCGTCCAGATTTATTAAAAATGAAGTCCATCATTTCTCTAGACCCGTGATGGCGAACCTATGGCACGCATATCCGGCTGAAGAGGTTGTTTAAAAAATGCTTTTAAAAGCCTCTGACGATCCCAGCTGAGTTGCCTGATCGTCAGAGGCTTTTGTTTTCTTCCAAAAACATTTTTTCTACAACCTCTTCGGCCCAAGAGGTTTTTTTTAAAAAAAATGCTTTTAAAAGCCTCTGATGACAAAAAATGCTTTTAAAATTTTTTTTAAAAAAGCCTCTGATGATCACGCGGCTCAGCTGGGCAATGGGGGGGGGCAGGGATTTCTGCTACCAGTTCTCCGAACCACCCGCCGCCATCGCTACCGGATCGGGTGATTCGGTCCAAACCGGGAGCATTTCACCCCTGCATTGAGGGCCACATCAGGGCTGTGGTTGGCCTCAGGCATGGCCAGCTTGATGTCACTCACTGGGAGTGGCTGACTGGGTGGGCATGGCCAACTGGGTGGGTGTGGCCAGCTTGACACCACTCCCCAAACTGGCATGTTTCCTCTTCACATTGGGTAAACTGGGCCGAAGCCACGCTGGCCCAATGTTTCCTCCTCGCATTGGGTAGACCGGGCCGAAGCCACGCTGGATAGAAGGAAGTGAACTACCAGTAGTCTTTTCTGCTGTCCTCACCACTTCCTGCATTGTCTTCCTATCCAAGACAGTAACATTAATGCGTTTTCCATCTCCACCATGGCAAGTTAGCAAAACTTTCAGGGATGTAGTGTTTGATGTGGGTCATAAAACGGTGCTAAGTTAACCTTGAGGAGGTAACTTATGTCTAGTTTTCGTTATGTCTAGCCTGGATCAGTGGTGGTATTCAGCCGGTTCAGACCGGTTCGGGCAAACCAGTAATGGCGACCTGCGGGTGATCTCATCCACCCACCCCGGTGCTATGCTGTCCTATTAAGCCACATTTGCTAAGCCATGCACATACATGCAAGCTATGCATGCGAGCAAAACGGATGTACGGAAGGCTGCGCACGCTTTCGATGCGCAGCGAACCGGTGGTAAAATTATGTGAAACCCCCCTCTGGTCTGGATGCGAGCAGACTTTCCCGAACACCACAAGTTCGCTTGCTGTCTCTTTCCGTCAGCGGGAAGGATGGGGAAGGAAAAAAAAATACCCAAACAGTTTGTCTAGAAACGACAATCCACATTTAGAAAAACGATGTCATTTAGTCTCTTCCAGGAGCTTTAATTATGGAAATGCATTAAGTTGGCAGACAACGGTACCCCCGGTGCACAATCAGAGGCTGTTTTGATCATTAAAAGTTGCCACTTAACAGAGGCTGTAAGCCCACGCATGTAATTACGTTTTGTTCTGACCTGGCGGGGAAAATAGTGGAATTCATTCCACCTGGAATGAATTTTGTTGATTGGCGGAACTTTGGTTGTTCCGGAATGACATGCGACCTCCTTGATTTAAACAAAGCTAGTATAATTGTTTTTGAAACATCAGAGGTGAACCAGGGACATCCGACAGAAAATATTTACCGGGATGCGAAAATCACCCGTCTGTTTTTGTCCTTTCAGGTCTATTGGAAGGGCAGAGTTTCTATTTATTATTATTTAGGGAAGATGAGAACGTGGCGGAAACAAACATATATCAGCGGTGGTATTCAGCTGGTTCTATCCGGTTCACCCGAACCAGTAGTGGCGGCGGCGGGAGGCTTTGTCCATCCACTCGGATGTCATCGCTTCCCGATTTTGACGTTCTGCGCATGTGGGCGTGCTCACATTTGCGAACTGGTAGCAAACTGAATTCCACTCCTGACATATATTCACAGTCTGTTCTGTCCCCTCCCACGAGTGGCCTTGCAGAGGCTCAAATAGCCTGGCAGTAACAAACGCAGGCTAGAGAGACTGAAGCTGGCCCTTTAATAAATAGTTCTCTTCCAAAGCGTATATCAGTCCAATAGTTACCGGGCAATGTTCCAAAGGTCTTGGCAGACAGCCAGCAGGCTAATGCAGGAATGCAGACTCTTGTCAAAAACTCCAAACTAACAGTTGTAACTCCACTGCATCCAAAACGGCAACAAATTGTTCACCACGCCTTTCCAGCCCAGTCACACCCCTTTTATACTTTGTAAGGTGTGGCCCTACATCTCCTGGCCACACCTCTTAGGATGTGGCAATAGCTGTTCTTTACGACGTCTCCTACAACTCTCTCTTGCATCCAATAGGGGATTCCCCTCGTCGTTACCGGCCTCTGTTTCCTCCTCAATTTGGCTGGGGTCCATAGGCATGTCAGGAAATGTCAGTTCTTGCTGACTCACCAGTGAAGATGGCCCCTCTGGCACATAGCTTGTGACAGCTTCCTCCTCCTCCATATCATCCTCCGAATCAGCATGCGAAGATAAATTAGCCTCCAGGGCCGGGATCACAACACAGTCCAAGTAATTGTATATAAAACCTATATGCAGATTCGGCCGTGGCTATCCAATTCAACTATCCAGACAGTTGCTTCTGAGTGTTAACAGATTAACAGAGTTGGAAGGAACCTTGTAAGTCATCTAGTCCAACCCCCCTGCCCAAGCAGTGGGCCAGTGATAGCTAACCTTTTTTTCCTCAGGCGCCACACATGTGTGTGTGACTGCGTGCCCACACCCATAATGCAATTCCCCCCACACGCCCCTGAGCATGTGCGTGCAAACCCCCCCCCATGCTCCGTTTTGGGCCTACCAGGCCTCCCTGAAGCCTCATGGAACCAAAAACAGGGTGGGAGGGGGCGTGCCGCATGCACGCATGACTCCCCCCCATGCATGCGTGTGCGTCTCCCGCATGTGTGGCAGAGACCCAAAAATCAGCTGGCCAGCGGGAGGCTTGCGCGCATGCACAGTAGAGCTGACCTAGGGCGACGGCTCGTGTGCCCACAGAGATGGCGTGCCATAGGTTCACCATCACGACCCTATACCATTTCAGACTGTGTCCAGTCTCTTTTTGAAAACCTCCAGTTTTGGGGCACCTACAACATCTGGAGGCAAGTCGTTCCAAATAGGGTTTCCTGCCTGAGCAGGGGGTTGGACTAGAAGACCTCCAAGGTCCCTTCCAGCTCTGTTATTCTATTCTATTCTATTCTATTCTATTCTATTCTATTCTATTCTATTCTATTCTATTCTATTCTATTCTATTCTATTCTATTCTATTCTATTCCATTTAGCTAGGCTCTTTAGTCTTGTTCTACAGCTCTTTAGTTGTAGGAAGCGAATGTCAAAACGTTACGGATGACAGGGTTAAAAGCCTGGCTCTTTTGCTCCAATATATTTTAAGGAACATCAAATTACAGTGATCCGTGACCTTACATTTAATCCATTAACTCCCCACTGAAATGTCCTGGGGAATACAATCGCAAGGTATATGATCCAAGGGACCTTGGAGGACTTCTAGTCCAACCCCCTGCTTAGGCAGGAAATCCTACACCACTTCAGACAAATGGTTATCCAACATCGTTTTAAAAACTTCCAGTGTTGAATTGATCGTTGCGATGCTCCCGTGTGAGACGTTGTGTCTACAAGGATTAACTTGGTTCCCCTTATTTTTCCAACCTGGCAGGTGGGAGATCAAATTATCGAAATCAACGGGGACACCACGAGGGACATGACGCACACCAGAGCAATAGAACTCATCAAATCCGGTGGCCGAAGAGTACGGTTGTTACTAAAACGTGGAACCGGACAGGTCCCAGAATATGGTGGGTTTCCACTTTTTTTTTTATTATTATTATTATCGTCATTGTTGTCGTTGTGGTGGTGTTGGTGGTTGTCAATTTAGTGGCCCTTACCTTTCAAACTACCTGTGTTGTGTTTGGTGTAACATGGAAGTAACGCTGAAAAAAAAAAAGGGCGGGGGGGAGATGTTTGTTTGTGTAGTGGAGTTTTCTCTTTGTCTCCGTCCTGAAGGAACGTTCCAGAAAGACGTAGAATGTTCTAGAATGTTCTTTCTAGAACATTCTTTCATCCCCTGGGGAAAAAAATTATATGGAGGTGGTAGAAGAAAGATTCCATTTGTAACCCCACTGACATCTGGACCCAACTCCTTTCCACCCTACTCCCTATAGTAAACATCGCTACAGGTAGTCGTCAACATACGACCAAAATTTCTATTGATAACTGAGACCGTTGTTAAGTGAGTTTTGGCCCATTTTACGCCCTTTCTGACCACAGTTGTTAAGTGAATCACTGAAATTGTTTATAAACATGGTTGTTAAGTGAATATGGCTTCCCCGTTGACTTTGCTTGTCTAAAGGTCGCAAAAGGGGATCACACGACCCCAGAACATTGCAACCGTCATAAATATGAACCAGTTGATGTGTCCGAATTTTTATCATGTGACCATGGGGGGGTGCCACAATAGTCATAAGTGTGAAAAACGGTCATAAGTTACTTCTTTCAATGCTGTTGTAACTTCAAACGATCACTAAAACCATGGTTGTAATTTGAGGATTACATATACTATTACCGTATTTTTTGGACTATAAGATGCATTTTTTTGTCTCCCAAAAGGGGGTGAAGATGTCTGTGCATCTTATAGACCGAATATTGCCGGAGCCCCACCCACCCGCCGGCCATTTTTTGGCCTCCACACACCCCGTTTGAGGGCCTTTTTTCGGCCTTTTTCAGGCCCATTTGTGGAGCATTTTTCAGCCCATTTTTGAGGCTGTTTTCGAGGCTTTTCTTTGGCCCAAAGCCGGAAATACGGGCCCAAAAAGCCTCAAAAATGGGCCCAAAAAGCCCCCAAAACAGGCCCCAAAAGCCTTGAAAATGGGCCCAAAAAGCCTCAAAATGGGTTTTTAAAACGCCTCAGAAACGGGCCCAAAAAAGCCTCAAAAACGGGTTGAAAAAAGCCCCCAAAATGGGCCGGGAAAAGCCAAAAAAATGGGCCAGAAAAAGCCTAGAAAATGTGCCAAAAAAACCCTGAAAGTGAGCCAAAAAAAGGCTGGAAAAGGGCCAAAAAAGGACCCCCAAAAGAGCCAAAAATGGGGCACATGGAGGCCAAAAACTTTTTGTTGTTGTTTTCCTCTTCTATATTTAGGTGCGTCTTATAGTCTGAAAAATACAGTATATCAAACTGGTGCAATATTACTCTTCCTGAGATACATGTTTACTTACATCATTATACGCTAGCAAAATTAAATACAATTACAAGGGCTCTCAATTTGACATTCCTGCCTACCAAATTGCCATTAAATGCAACATTACAGAGGATTAACAGATTAACAGAGTTGGAAGGGTCCTTGTAAGTCATCGAGTCCAACCCCCGTGCCCAAGAAGGAGACCCTAGACCAATTCTGACAAATAGCAGCCCAGTCTCTTCTTGAAAGCTTCCAGTGATGAAGGTCCAAGAGGCATCCTACAGTAGTGGCCAAAATTGTGAAAACCTTTGGGGAAAAGTCTGTTTTTTAAAACTAGCTAATAACACCACTTTTATTTTATTTTTTTTTTGGAGTAGTACCGTAAAATTATATATCAATGGAAAGATAATTTAATCAAGAATGTCATGCCATAACTTTGACGCAGGATTTGCTATTAGAATAGCAGTTACAGTATAAAGAAGAAAAGTGAAACGTGTAGAAAAAAACGAGATATACAAAAACGTTCGCCATAGAAAAAACGAGACATACAAAAATTGTCACCATGTTGGTTAATCCTTAGCTGGGTAACCTTTAGCAAGAATGACGGCCTTACAACGTCTTCCCATGGAGGGAACCAAGTCTTTTAGTTCTGCAGCTGTTGTCATGTGAAACCAAGATTGAATGATGGCTTCTGTTAACTGGGTTTGATTGCTGGCTCGCTTCTGACTTGCAAGTTTCTTTAGTCGGCTCCCTAGATTTTCCATTGGGTGAAGGTCTGGGCTATTCCCAGGCCATTCCAGCAGTGGAATAGGATTATCTTGAAACTCCAAAAACAAAAAGTGGGGTTATTAGCCATCGAACTTCAAAAATATACTTTTCCCAAAAGGTTTCCACAATTTTGTCCACTGCTATATGATTCTTAGGATGGTTTTTTTATGAATAAATCTCTGCCACTCCCACTTTTTCACTAACACATTTGCCTATCAATTTATTGGGGGGGGAAACCCCTGCCACTTAATTGGTTGCTGACGTAACTCCTTTCTACAATCAAATATCTTGCGAATGTTTTCATCCGCAGAGGTTCGCACAATGTCTATTTTATTTCTCTTTCGATGCTTGTTTTGAAGTCACTAGACTTTTTCCTGGTATTTTTATTGGTTTTTCTTTCACGAGAGATATTTGATTTTTTAACGTGGTTTTAATGGGAAAGGAAGGGGAGTAGGAATACACCTTTATAGAATAAAACCAAAAAAAAAAAAAAAATGGGATTGGCGCATATGCTATTTTCCCGATAGAACCATCTGGAAATTTTTAATGTTGATCTTCAACGCATGAAAGCAGAAAGAAAAAATATTCATTTGGAACCTGTTTTTTTTTTTCTGTGGTGTGATGCATGAAATAACGTCTGTTTTCTCTTGTATGTGCCCTTCTGTGTGTAAATCTGTGCATGCTAAAACGTTAATCGCTGGTCTTACTTTGTCATATTTCAAGGAATAACTGCCAGGTGTTTTTTTTCCCAGAGGAAAATTAAAAAAAAAAAAAGCTTGTTGCTTGGGTAAATTTCAAATTTTCAAATAGCTTTGTTGCAATCGTTAACCCGCAGAAAGAAAAGAAGAGGAGAAAATAGATTTTGAATACAGACGGTCCTTGACTTACGACCACATCTGAGCCTAACGTTTCCGTTGCTAAGTGAGACGATTGTGAAGCGATTTTTGCCCCGTTTTGTGACTTTTCTTGCGAAAAGTGAATCGCGGCGGTTCTTAAATTAGCAACGAGCGGTTGTTAAGTGGATCCTGTCTTCCTCGTTGTCTTTGCTTGACAGAAGGGGATCTGCAACCATCATATATATATGAGCGATAGCAATAGCATTTTAGACTTATATACCGCTTTGCAGTGTTTCATAGCCCTCTCTAAGCAGTTTACAGAGTCAGCATTTGGCCCCGACAGTTTGGGATCTCATTTTACCCACCTCGGAAGGATGGAAGGCCAAGTCAACCTTGAACCTGTCAAAATTGAACTCCTGACAGTGGGCAGAGTCAGCCTGCAATACTGCATTCTCACCACTCTGCCACCAGGAAGGACAATGAGGGAGGGAGGGAGGGAGGGAGGGAGGGAGGGAGGGAGGGAGGGAGGGAGGAAGGAAGGAAGGAAGGAAGGAAGGAAGGAAGGAAGGGCGAGCAATAGCACTTAGACTTATATACCACTTCACAGTGCTTTTACAGCCCCTCTCTAAGCGGTTTACAAAGGCAGCCTCTTGCCCCCCAACAATCTGGGTCCTCATTTTACCGACCTCGGCAGGATGGAAAGCTGAGTCCACCTTGAGCCGGTCAAAATCGAACTGCCGAAATGCAGGCAGCCGGCAAGCAGCAGAAGTAGCCTGCAGTACCGCATTCTAACCACTGCGCCACCATGGCTCATAAAGAGGAGTCCGTTGCCAAGCATCTGAATTTTGATCGCGCGACCGCGGGGATGCGGCTACGGTCGTTCAGTGTGAAAAACGGTCGTAAATCCGTTTGTTCGGTGCCACCGTAACTTCGAACGGTCACTAAACAAACTGTTGTAAGTTGAGGACCGCCTGTATCCAGAATGTAGATATTTTTTTTTCTTTCTGCTGGTTAATGACTGCCATAAAACAAGGGAAAAGCCCTTTTTACTGGTGCAAAGAGAACAACCTAAATGTGACTATGAGGAGTTACATATTCAACTCAAAGGTGATTTTAGCTTCTCCAAGCTACAGGCAGTCCTCTGACTTACAACGTTCATTTACTGACCATTCTTTTTTTATTTATTTCCAATTTCTATACCGCCCTTCTCCCTGAGGACTCAGGGCGGTGTACAGCCAGAAATAAAAACATGAAATATAAATATTAAGACAATTAAAATATATATAAATTTGGCTACAAAATTTAAAATTCACCAACCAATTAAAATATTTAAAATATTTAAAATTTCTTCTTAAGCCAGCCCGGCTTGTTGGAAAAAATGTGTTTCAAGGTCGCAGCATCACTGAAAAAAGCAACTTATGACCGTTTTTCACAGTTATGACCATTGCAGCTTCCCCCACCATCACCACCACAGTCATGTGATCAAAATTCAGACATTTGGCAACTGATTCGTATTTATGACAGATGCTCTCCACAAGCAACCACAAATGAAAATAGTTTATATTTTAGGAAAATTAACTTAAGTTCAGGTTCAATTCTACTGCTAAATTTCTTCTATCTTCAATTCTAATTGTATTTGCACTTCAGGGTGTTCTTAAAGTCTAGATTTAAAAAGCCTCTCACCAGATCGTAACATGTTCACTCTTTCTCTTCCGTCTGGAGCTGTCCCAACTTCAGCAGCTTAATGGCTGCCTCTTCAGCCCTGGAAAAAAGGGCTTCTCCTGGATCAACCAGGATCTTTGCAGTGTCCCTGGGATCAGCAGGATGTGCCCTCCTCTGTCACTCCCTCTACGGGACAGTGAGGTCCAATTTGGACTGTCCAGCAGTGAAGATATCGGTGGTGGTCTCAGAATGCCGAAACCTACCATCGTCCTGTCGCGACGTCAGCCCCGCCCCCTCCTTACCCTTTGTGACCTTCTGGCAAACCAAGTCAATGGGGGAAACCAGATTCGTTTAACAACCATGTCACTAGCTTAACAGCTATGGCGGTTCACTTAACCATTGTGTCGAGAACGGTCGTAAAATGGGATAAAACTCGCTTAACAAATGTTTCATCGAGCGATGGAAATTTTGGTCGTACGTTGAGGACTACCTGTACATAAAAATCTGATTTTAAACCTCCATTATGTGCCAGTAGGGTAAAAAAAAAGATGTCTACATAACAACATCTTTAAAAATGCTTTAAGAAGCGTATTTTATTACCGGGGACCAGGGACTGAGATAATTCAAAGATTTTATTTTAGTGGCATTTTTCTTCTGACGAGCTTGTTTTATAAAAGAAAGACATGCACAGTTGTGTGCAAAGAACAGTGGCATTAAAACTTCCACAATAATTTGCATTTTTACGTAACCGCTGTCTCGGTGGCTGTTTAAGAAAGAAGCGACAGAATTAAAGGTAAATGCATACATGAGTTAAACTGTCCATCTCTCTATTCTAAAATAACCTAATTAAAAAGGCTCTTAGGACCGATCAGAATTTTTTTTTAAAAAAACCCCAGAAAATAATGCGAGTTTATTATTATAATACCATTGTTCAACAAACTACTGTGAGTTTATTATATTAGGTAACAGTCACAGAGTTGGAAGGGACCTTGGAAGTCATCTAGTCCAACCCCCTGGTCACACAGGAGACCTGTACTAGAGATTTGAACCACCGAACTGCCCACCTTTCTGATCGACAAGCTCAGTGTCTTAGCCACTGGGCCACCTCGTCAGGCTTACAAAAGGAGAGAAGAGAATCGGCAGGAATGACATCATTTAAAACTTAGACAAACAGAGACAGACAGACAGACAGACACAAAAGAGAGTCAGGGAAACAAATGCATTTGAAGTCCACATCCCACATAATTGTCTCAAGCGTGCAAAGCAGGATTAAGAATACTAATATCTGCCGAGAAGTGTGGGAATCCCTTAGAGGGTTGGATTGCTCTCCCTTTCCATAAAATGACATTTAGATGGAGTTTAAAAAGGCAATATTGTGCCTCAAGGAAAACAAAGTTGACAGGCTGACAATGAAAAGAAATATGAAAAAGGGTCCCTCGGAAAGTCAAATTCTCCATGACAATAAGCATTAGAATTCCCATTTCAGTCACCACCAGCTCCGATGTCGAAGGAACTGAACCAGTGGTGGGTTCCTCCCGGTTCCGTCTGGTTCCGCCCGGTTCCGCCGAGCCGGTAGCGGTGACGATATGACGTCACTGAACCGGTTCTGCCCCCCCCCGCCCCCAGTCCCTCCCACCCTCTGCGTTATTCTTACCTTTTATTTGGCCCCACCCCCAATCTTTTGCTGCCTCCTGAGCCCCAGCTGATGGCTAGAGGGGAAAAAACTGTTTAAACTCTTGCCGCGGGGCTTCAAAAGGCCGCCCTACAGCTGATCAGTATTAAAAGAAAACAAATGAGTAGACCAGTGCCTGCAAAAATAAATGGGTAGACCAGTGCCTGCAAAAATACATGGGTAGACTGGTGCCTGCAAAAATACATGAGTAGATCAATGCCTGCAAAAATAAATGGGTAGATCAGTACCTGCAAAAATAAATGGGTAGACCAGTGCCTGAAAAAACACATGAGTAGACCAGTGCCTGCAAAAATACATGGGTAGACCAGTGCCTGCAAAAATACATGAGTAGATCAGTGCCTGCAAAAATAAATGGGTAGACCAGTGCCTGCAAAAATAAATGGGTAGATCGGTACAGCTCTGCAAGCAGTTAAAAGCCTGGTAGACCAGTACCTCTGCTAAATCCTAAATAATTGTCACATGACCATCAAGTCACACCCACAGAATAAGCCACGCCCATAGAACCGGTAGTAAAAAATTTAGAACCCATCCCTGAACTGAACAGGCAAAACTGAGGAATTAAGAGTCATTTGGTGTGGACTTTTCCATGTCAAGATACGAGGGCTGAGCTGGCCACAAGAAAAGTTCCTGGTATTCAAAATTCAGCAAAAAAAGATGCTTGTGAAGTTTATGAACCTCAAAAGAGGTGAAATATAGATTCATCTAGAGCAGTTAATCTTCCAGAGATCTAAAATAGCCATAAGATCTAAAATAGCCATAAGAAACTAAGAAGATTATTGTTAGAAATTCTGATTATATAAAGCACCACACAGAGCAAACAAAGAGCACAGTCACCATGTGCTTTACTGCTCAACTAAATACTGTAATAGGAAACAGGAAACTCTATTAGAACAAAAGAACATAGGTATAATCATAGATCCAAATTTGTAAATACTGCCATCTATTGGCTGAATACTACTGTAGCTGTTGCATAGAAATAAATTCCAACAATGAATTCCAACAACTATCCCTGGTTATCCATTCACAATCATGAGGAAGAAAGGCACAGAACATTCTCCTGTCTACAGGTCATCCTCGTCTTACAACAGGTCATTTAGTGACCATTCAAAGTTACAACAGCAGTGGAAAAAAGTGACAGGACGTAAGTTTTTCACACTTATGACCATGGTTGCATTCATCAAAATTCAGATGCTTGGCAACTGACTCGTATTTATGGCGGTTGCAGTGTCCCGGGGTCATGTGATCCCCTTTGGCGACCTTCTGAGAAGCAAAGTCAATGGAAAAGGCCCAAATTCACTTAACAACCAAATCACTAATATAAGTCGAGGACTACCTGTATATCTGTTTCTGAAATGTGTCTGCAATTCTCTGTCTTTTATTCATTGTCTGCATGCCTCTTTGTCTTATCTGTATTAGAAAAAAAAAGTTGGCTATTGCTTATAAATGTCTCTTCTAATCATGCGAATAATATTAATATTAATAATAATAGTAAATGATTAATAATGTCTTGATGTTACTGCTTCTGTTAATTCTAATGATTGGTCCTAGGCTGTTCCTCCCCTTCCTTTAGGAACGCTATCTTCCAGTCTCTCCATGTGCATGAAAAGTGACAAGCATGGCTCCCCATATTTCTACTTACTGGGCCATCCTAAAGATACGGTGTGTAACCTCTGCCATTTGCTAATATACTTTGACCAATTTCTCTTTGCTTTCTTTAATGGAGCATTTGTCCGATTGCTTGTAACATGTATGATGCCTCCTCTAATAGTAGATCTTGCTCAAACTTGGAAAATATAAGAAGAACAGAGTTGGAAGGGGGACCTTGGAGGTCTTCTACTCCAACCCCCCTGCTCAAGCAAGAGACTTTATACTACTTCAGACAAATGGGTGTCCAATCTCTTCTTAAAAACCTCCAGTGTTGAAGCATCCATAACACGGGTGGGTTCTACTTACCTTTACTACCGATGTGCATCGCGCCCGCCCGCCCGCTCTTCTGCGCATGCGCAGATCACCTATGATGACGTCCGAGTCAGTAGTTGGAGCCTCCCGCCGGTTTTACTACCAGTTCTTGCGAACCGGTCTGAACCGGGGGCAACCCACCACTGGTCCATAACATAAGCAGGAGACCTTATACCAGGGGTATCAAACTCAAGACCCACGGGCCGGATCCTGGAAATGATAAGGGGCCAGCCCGCGTCACTTCAGCCAGGCCCACCCAATCCCGGCACACAGAAGGTAGCCAGGATGGCCGGGGGGGTGTGTGTTGCGTGCACATGCATCCAGTGACTCCTACACATGCATGCACCCACTGACTCCTGTGTGCACATGCACCTGCTGACTCCTCCTCCTACCATTGGCCCATGGAGGACAACTAGAATGTTGATCCGGCCCGCGAAGAAATCGAGTTTGACACCCGTGCCTTATACTATTCTGGACAAATGGTTGTCCAATCTCTTCTTCAAAACTTCCAGTGTTGGAGCATTTACAACTTCTGGAGGCAAGTTGTTCCACTATTTAATTGTTTTACCTATCAGGAAATTTCTCCTTAGTTCTAGGTTGGATCTATCCTTGATCAGTTTCCACCCGTTGCTTCTTGTTCTGCCTTCAGGTGCTTTGGAGAGTATGTTGACGTTTGGGCACAGAATTTAAAATAAACTGATTGAACGCCTACATCTGTGTTTCAGGAAGTTGGGATCTATTTCCTTGACAATTAGAAGCATTTCTTGAATAGAAGGAACACTGAAATGTGAAGCAGTGAATCCTGACACTGCAGGGATAGTGATCAATTGGGAAAATTAACGCCTTTGATTTTACCCTTTCCCAGGGTTGAAATCCAGCAGGTTCTGACAGGTTCTGGAGAACCGGTAGCGGAAATTTTGCGCGGTTCGGAGAACCGGCAAATACCACTTCTGGCTGGCCCCAGAGTGAAGAGGGAATGGGGATTTTGCAGTATCCTTCCCCTACCATTCCCACCAAGCCACGCCCACCATGCCACACCCACAGAACCAGTAGTAAAAAAAAAAATTGGATTTCACCACTGCCCTTGCCTCAATTTGTCTGAACAAATGTGACCATAAACGGTAATATTTGTAACTCAGGGTTGAAATGAGGAATCTTTGGTGCTCTCTGAGCTTGGTTGTTTTCTAGCAGACGTTTCATTACCCAAACTAGGTAACATCATCAGTGCTAGTCCATCGTCACCTCTAGCACTGATGATGTTACTTAGTTTGGCTAATGAACGTCTGCAAGAAAATAACCAAAGGCAGGGAGCACCAAGGACACCTCAAGAATGACCATTACATTCACTCCAGGGGTGAAATTCAGCCGTTCCTATCGAATTGCACGATACGGTAGGGCCGACTGCACGAAGCCCCATCCACCCACCCGGACGTCATGACATCCCTTTTTTGCGATGATTTTCAGCCTCTGCGCACACACAGAAGGCTTTGTGCATGTGTGGATGACGGCACTCGCGCATTTGCGAAACGGTAGGGAAGGTAGGTGAATTTCACCCCTGATTCTCTGGCTCAACACTGACCTTTTTAGGGTCACAAGGGGACCAAAAGTCCCCACTTGTACTTTCAAAAGTTTTTCCTTATATCAGAACTCTCTTCTAAGCTCCGCTTAACATCAATCCTGAGAGCTTTGAAGAAGCCGAGGTTGAAATTAACCATAATTCCCCCTTTCGAGGCCACATCCTGCTCAAGCTACAATTTAACATCATGTTTGAGAAGAACCAAAAGACCACTGAATGGCGATAAAAATTAAAATCCCGTGTCACGTTTTTCCAAGGAGATTTGAAACAAGAGCTCAATCATACTTAGAACGGTAGAAAATTACCCCATTTATTTTTTTGTAGAAAATTTGGGGAAGGCCATTCAACTTCAGCACTGTTAACCTCTCTGTGAGAGGTAGAACTGAGGAAGGAGTTATTGTTATTCCC
This sequence comes from Ptyas mucosa, assembly GCA_012654045.1. Classification (NCBI taxonomy): domain Eukaryota; kingdom Metazoa; phylum Chordata; class Lepidosauria; order Squamata; family Colubridae; genus Ptyas; species Ptyas mucosa. The sequence goes on from WNWU01000049.1 coordinate 5,277,740, forward strand.
CAGAGCTCTTCTGCTAAATTATTCCCCTCGATTACAATTTTCGTTCGATTGGCAGAAATGGGACGAAATTGAGAGCAGATCTGGTCTATATTTTTCCTGCATTTGGCAACCTGGGAAAGGCTGAATCGATCCTCATTGGAAACTGAGTTTCTATTCCAGGTTGCTTTCCCAAGGCCCATACCCATCCTTCATAGATTTTCTAATATTATGCTTTCTTAGAGTCACAAAGAATCGATGACAAAAGTTGCCAGTGGAACAAGACGTTTTCTGACATTGGATTTTCCAATCCAAGGTAGAAATCCAAAAGTGCTTTTTCAAAAGGCAACTAGACTTTCTTGTTCTGTTGTTGTTGGTTTTTTTTCGAAGATATTTTGCATCTCATCCAAGAAGCTTCTTCGGTTCTGAACTGAAGTCAGAACTGAAAAAGCTTCTTGGATGAGAAGCGAAACGTCTTCAAGGAAAAACCAAGGAAGTCCAGCCAGTGGCCTCTCGAAAAAACACTTTTGGGACAACCATGACCTGGATGACGGACAGTCTCTATAGATGCCTCTTATTATACCAAGAAGACATTGTCTGAGATGGTATAGGGCCATGATGGCGCACCTATGGCATGCATGCCACAGGTGGCACACAGAGCCATATCTGTGGGTACCCATGTGTTGCCCTAGCTCAGCTGCAGCGCACATGTGCACGCCAGCCAGCTGATTTTCGGGCCTTCTGGGCCCACTGGAAGTCAGGAAATGGATCGTTTCCGGCCTCTGGGGGCGGGGTGAGGAAGGCCGTTTTTGCCCTCCCCAGGCTCCAAGAAAGCCTCTGGAACGTAGGGAGGGCGAAAAACAGGCCTACTATCTTTTGGCCGCCGCGTGCCGAAAGCGGGGGGAGCGCAGGGGGGTTTCACGTGTATGTGCACGGGGGGTGGGCCACGGGGAAGGGGCATTGAATTATGGGTGTGGGCACACACACACGCGACCCCCCTCACTACCCCTGCTTTTGGCACGCGACAGCAAAAAGGTTAGCCATCATCAGTCTAGGGTCTCCTGCTTGAGCAGGGGGTTGGACTAGAAGACCTCCACAGTCCCTTCCAATTTGATAGATCAAATATCATTTAAATATGAAAATGCCTTTGTCTTCTCGAACTAGAATCCAGAAAAATCAAAACCCAATTCAAATGACGAAGAGACAGATCTCTGGCTGAGACAAATGATGTTTCTTAATGGTTGAAAAATGGCATCATACATGGGTCCGAGTTAATGGCCAATGCAATTCTTTATTATACCTCATAATCTGCAGTAACTTAATACAATTAACCAACCTGATCACTGTTATTGTACGATATTCCTTGCGTAGAAGTGATTTAAGACAAGGGTCTCCAACCTTGGCAACTTTAAGACTTGTGGCCTTCAACTCTCAGAACTCTGGGAGTTGAAGTCCACAAGTCTTAAAGTTGCCAAGGTTGGAGACCCCTGATTTAAGAGAGAGAGAATTATTGTTGTCTAATTCCCAAGAAAGCATCCTTTCCTTCTTTCAGTTTTACTTTCACTTCTGTGTGTCTGCAAACAACCATTGTCTGCCCCAAAGGATCGAAAACTCCAGCTGGTAACTGGAATCACATTTACAAAAATCAGGTTCTTGAGTTGCTGTCTTGATTTTGGGTCGCAGAGACGTCTACAGATGTTAACTCAAGGAGTTTGATTGTACTAAATCCCCCCTCCTTTTTTTTTCACCCCATCTTTAGAAATTGATTTGATGCTAGGTTAACCATTATGCCGAGTCCTTTATGGAGTGGAGCGACATCAACATCCTCTGGATGATTTATTAGCGCTGCAGCCTTAAAAAAAAAAAAACTTTACCTGAGATTTAACTGTACTTTCATCTGTGCACGTTGCCACTTCAGCTGCTAACTTCTTGCTTCAGTTCAATTAATGCAATAGATTCATTGATTTTTCTTTAGAAGCCATTTTCGCAACCAAATATATAAATTATTGAGGGGGTTTTTTTGGAGTTCTTTTATATTCCTCTCATGATTCTTTTAAAAAAAATTGGTGCAATATAAACTTCCTTGGGCAATTATGCATTTCATTCAAGGATAACCTGAGATTAAAACTCATAGGAAAATGAATGAATATTTATCGTGGGCTTTAAAAAGGGTGATCTGAATTCAGCGTATTATATGGGGAAATAAAAAGGGAAGAGAAGCAAAGGAATTAATCTCCTCTTTAAGAATGCAGATTTTTTTTTAAAAAAACCAATATATGTAAAAATTTATATACTGCTCCATCTTGTGCAAGTCGAGAATATTTCGTTCTTGTCTGACCTGAAGAAAAGATTAGAATTATCAGAAATTATTCCATTGCTGAAGGTAAAGGAAAAGGTTCCCCTCGCACATATGTGCTAGTCGTTCCCGACTCTAGGGGGTGGTGTTCATCTCCGTTTCAAAGCCGAAGAGCCAGCGCTGTCCGAAGACATCTCTGTGGTCATGTGGCCGGCATGACTCAATGCCAAAGGCGCACGGAACGCTGTTCCCTTCCCACCAAAGGTGGTCCCTGTTTTTCTCGTTGCATTTTTTTACGTGCTTTCGAACTGCTAGGTTGGCAGAAGCTGGGACAAGTCACGGGAGCTCACCCCATTACGCGGCGCTAGGGATTCGAACCGCCGAACTGCCGACCTTTCGATCGACAAGCTCAGTGTCTTAGCCACTGAGCCACCGTGTCCCTTATTCCATTGCTATTTACACTAAAAAAAAGAAACCGGGATATGTATTTAACCGTAGTTCAAATGTTTTGACAGATTTCTATCCTAGTATATTATGCCTTGTATTTAACCAAAAAAAAAAAAAAACATTGCAGATTTGAGACAGGGTTTGAAAAGGATTTTTTTTTAAAAAAAGAAGAAGACGAAGAAGAAGGATTATTTTCAGTCTGAAGAGATTTGCAAACGTTATAAATAAGTAACACGTAGAAAGCATCCTTTTTGAAAATATGTCGCTTTGATCCCAACTTTGTAAACAAAACGAAGATGAGAGAAATGTATTGTGGCACTGACAGGATCGGTCTTCAGATCAGTAATTCACATCTTCTCAAAACGGCTTCTGAAGTCGTAAATTACATTTACATAATGGGCATTGTGATAGGCCAGTCATTCTCATCGCATAAACTTAAATTATTAACAGAGGCAGCCATAAACAAACAGTGAAAGAAATATATTCAGTAATACTGCAGTAGTATAGGTAATCCTCGACTTACGACCGCAACTGAGGCCAACATTTCTGTTGTTACGTGAGACATTTAAGTGAGTTTTCCCCCCCATTTGATGACCTTTTTTTGCCACAGTTGCTAAGAGAATCAATGTAGTTGTTCAGTTAGTAACCCCGTTGTTAAGTGAATCTGGCTTCCTCATTGACTTCGCTCGTCAGAAGGTCTCAAAAGGGAGTCATGTGACCCCGAGAACCTGTGACCGTCATAAATATGAGCCGGTTGCCAAATGTCTGAATTTTGATCACGTGATCACGGGGATGCTGCAGAGGACGTAACTCTGAAAAATGGCCATAAGTCCATTTTTTTTCAGTGCCGTTGTAACTTTGAACGGTCGCTAAATGAACTGCTGTAAGTCGAGGACTACCTATAGAAGCTGATAGAACAAGGATGTCAAGTTTGAATTCATTGAGGTCCGCATCAGGGTTTTGTTTGACCTCGGGAGGGGCTGGGGGTGTGGCCAGGATGGGGGGCACGTGGCCTTCTACCAGTGAAAATAGAGCTCACGAGCCCCACTTTCAGTCAGGATGGCCTCTTGCAGTCCTCTGCCAGCAAAAACAGAGCTCACAGGCCCTGTTTTCAGGTCCTGCAGCTTTTTACCAGAGAAAATGGAGTTTGTGGGGGCTGTGTGCAGCACCCCGAGCTCTGTTTTTGCTGGTAGAGGACTGCAGGAGGCTGTCCCAGCTGAAAACGGAGCCTGGGAGGGCCGCGTGCAGTTTTAAATTTTCTTTTAAAAACGTTTTGAAAAGAAAAAAAAAGCCTCTGATGATCAGGCAAGTCAGCTGGGATCGTCAGAGGCTTTTAAAAGCATTTTTTCTACAACCTCTTTTAAAAGCCTCTGACGATCCCAGCTGAGCTGCGCGATCATCAGAGGCTTTTTTTTTTTACTTTTAAAAGAACTTTTTTCGACTGAAGAGGTTGTAAAATAAATGCTTTTAAAAATTAAAAATAAAAGCCTCTGATGGCTGCGCGGCTCAGCTGGGCATGGGGGAGGGGGGCAGGGATTTTTGCTACCGGTTCTCCGAGCCACCCGTTGCCATCGCTATCAGATTAGGCAATCCGGTCCGAACTAGGAGCATTTCACCCCTGAGTTTCTGATTGTTAACAAGTCAAGCTGAAGATGGTTTAATGATATCTCTCTTCCAGTGGTGGGATTCAAAAATTTTTGCTACCAGTTCTGTGGGTGTGGCTTGGTGGGCATGGCATGGCTTGGTGGGCGGGGCATGGCTTGATGGGTGGGGCATGGCTTGGTGGGCATGGCAGGGGAAGGATACTGTAAAATCTCCATTCCCTCCCCACTCCAGGAGAAGGATACTGCAAAATTGCCATTTCCTCCCAATCAGCTGGGACTCGGGAGTCAGAGAATAGATGGGGGCAGAGCCAATCAGAGGTGGTATTTATCTGTTCTCCGAACTCAAAATTTCCGCTACTGGTTCTCCAGAACTGGTCAGAACCGGCTGAATACCATCTCTGGTCTCCTCCCGTTTCAAAAGGGCAGTGTGAAAGAGGAAAAAATCATAATTTTTCCAGGTTGCATAGATGTACCCAATAAAATCAACAAATCCTCTTCGCCATCTCCTTCCGTTTGCAAATTTTCTCCATGTACAGAACTTATTGGCTTGAATGAAATGCATATGACTTAAGGGAGACATGAAATGACCATCAAAGGCCAATGAATCGAACCTACAGTTATAATTTTAAAAAATCTAGCTCTGAGCGTTCAAATCAGGATCAACTATGGCAGGGGTGTCAAACTCAATTTCATTGAGGGCCACATCAGAGTTGTGTTTGACCTCAGGGGAGGTGGGGTGGAGTGGGGGTGGCCAGGGAGGGGGTGGCCAGTTCAACCTCACTCGTGTCAGGGTCTCCTGTGTGGCCCCAAAGAAAACAGGCTCCTAAGCTCCGTTTGTGGTGGTCTGCCATCAGCCTGAGGAGCTGGCGGCAGAGTCGGACAGTGAGGAGGGTGGGGAGGAACATGGGCCAGTCCTGGAGTCTGGGAAAGGCCCGGACGAGGGCTCTGCGTCAGAGGCAGAGATGGGGCCAGGGCCATCTGGGAGTGATGCGCGGACTCTGGAGCCTCCAGAGTCGGACAGCAGAGAGGCAGAGAAACAAGAGGAGCCTGTTCCTATTGCATACATCCGCAGAGTTGCCAGAAAGCAAGAGCAGCTAAAGCAAAAGGGACGACTCGGGAGTAAGGCCAGGAGATGATTGGACCCTCCAGTAAGGTTTAAAAGAGAAACAAAGGCACTTGGGCCTTTTGCAGGAAAGCAACATTGCAAACTCTGTTTCCACTCGGCATCTCTTGTTTATTTCTGAACTTTGTGGGGCTTTGCCAAGTAAGGCCTTTGGCAGGGTGTCAAAGATAAAGGTTGGTGATTATCCTGAAGGACTTCTTCCGAATGACTTGTTTTGCAACTGATTGGGACTCAGCTGTGAATGAACGTAATTCTCAGATGTTACAATAAAATAGGTTTTTTTGGGACTAATTGTGTAGTGTAATAACTCAGTAAGCCTAGATCACAACACTGTTTTTGGCTACGATGGCCTCCTGCAACCCTCCCAAGCACCGTTTTGGCTGGCAGAAGCACCGCAGGCAAGTCGTTCGCTGTTTCCAGGGTGGCCTCACAAACCCGATCTAACCGCCCCGCGGACCACATCCAGCCCCCGGGCCTTGAGTTTGACACCCCTGAATGTTCAATGTTCAGTGTGCTGCAAACATTTATTTATATATCAAATGTCTTAACCATCCACCTCTCTGCCAGAGGGGCACACGTTTCAGTCATGAATGCTGCCTTTGTTACAATATAGATCATGGACCTCATCCTGTCGGATAATGGTTAACCTGCCATCTTTTTATAACCGTTCGATGATCAAAGCTACATGGTGAGGCCGACGTTCCTCCTTAAGAATTCACTAGAAAGCCCAAAATTTGTACAATGTGTTGTGTCGGAGGTTACAAATTGGCCTAGAGCAGTGATGGCTAACCTTTCTGCCATCACGTGCCAGGAGTGGGGGGCAAGGGAGGTTCACGCACGTGTGTGCCCACACCCATAATTCTATGCGCCCCGCCCTGCACATGTGGGCGCAACCACCTCCTCCCCTCCCCCGCTCCTGGCACACGATAGCCCGGTAGGCCCGTTTTTCTTTCTCACCTGGCTCCAGATCTTCTCTATGCATCTGGGGAGGACGAAAACAGCCTCCCACACCCAGGCCCTCTGGAGGCAGGAAACAGCCTGTTTCCCTACTTCTAGTGGGCCCAGACGGCCCGAAAATCAGCTGGCCGGCGGGTGCATGCGCGCCAGAGCTGAGCAGGCGTGCCCACTGATATGGCTGCGCGTGCCACAGGTTCGCCATCACGGGCCTAGATCACGGAATGATCTAATTAATCTTTTTATGAATAAAGGCAAAAAGTACGTGTCCCGGGATAATATTGCACGATCCAATCTGGGTCGGTCACCGGGATCAGAGGTTTAGTCTTCTGAGTTTTCGGACTTGTGCTGGGAGCCCATCCTCAAGGAACTTCTCTCTACTGGAATAGGGGCTTTGGGTTATTCTGTGAGTCGTATTTTTGTAGTGCCTGTCTATTGGTTGATTGGTCTGTTGATGGCTGGCGATTGGCTGTTGCTTTCTGGTGCTGCCAAACCCTCGCTTCCTAAGTATTTGATAAGCCAGGGGTAAGTCAGCACTCCTGTTGATTGATGAGAGGCCCGTTTCCCAGCCTTCAATCACTTCCCTAACTATCTTTTTACAAGGGTCCTAATAACATTTTCTAGTTGGGTACAAAAATAGGTGGGAAAATAATTAAACTCTGGAAAATAGGCCCCTTGTCAGTCAACAGGAGTGCTGAATTACCACCAGCCTATCAAATATTTAGGAACTGAGGGCTTGGCAGCACCAGGAAATAACAGCCAATCGCCAGCCATCAACACACCAACCAACCAATAGGAAGGCACCACATAAATACTAAGACTCACAGAATACCCCAAAGCACATATTCCAGTAAAGGTGCTCCAACACAAGTCTGAAAGCTCGGAAGAGTAAACCTCTGGTCCCAGTGACCGAGATTCAATTTTACAATATTTTTTTCCCTTGGGTGGGCCAACCCACTTCTTCAATGTCCCTTCCAAAAGATAGCCAGGGGGGCAGATATGATTGACCCAAAAGATGAAAGCCAAGCAGTTCTCCCTTCTTCTTCTTCTTCTTCTTCTCCTTCTCCTTCTCCTTCTCCTTCTCCTTCTCCTTCTTCCTCCTCCTCCTCCTCCTCCTTCCTCTTCTTCTTTTTCTCCTTCTCCTCCTCCTCCTCCTCCTTTCTTCTCCTCCTCCTCCTCGTCCTCCTCCTTCTCCTTCTCCTCCTCCTCCTCCTTCTCCTCCTCCTTTCTCCTCCTCCTCCTCCTCGTCCTCCTCCTTCTTCTCCTCCTCCTTCTCCTCCTTCCTCTTCTTCTTTTTCTCCTTCTCCTCCTCCTCCTCCTCCTCCTCCTCCTCCTTCTCCGTCAATGGTCCACCATGGCTAGCTTTGCACCCCATGTTGAGAGACGTAGTTCTCAACTTTAGATGCATGCAACTTTAGAAGAGCATCACAGGAAGAAAAATTAGCAATGCCTCAGTTGGAATTTCTATTGAAATGACTTCTCTTACCTTCTCATCTCCTCCCTCCTTTTCACCAAGCTTTTGAAAACGACAGAGGCTGCTTTCTGTTGAACTGTCTAGGCCTGTGATGGCGAACCTATGGCACGTATGCCAGAGGTGGCACGCAGAGCCCTCTCTGTGGGCATGCACACCGGCCACCTGGTCTTCATACGCGCCAGAGCCGGTGACCATACTCGTGCCAGCCACCTGGTCTTCAGGTTTTCGGCGCTCCGGCACATGTGAAGGCCAGCTGGCCGGTGCGCAAGCATGTGCCAGAAACCTGAAGACCAGGTGGCCATCACGCGCATGCGCATCGGCCAGCTGGTCTTTGGGTTTCTGGTGCTCCGGTGCACAAGTGCACATACATGGGCACACATGCACATGTTCTAGTTTGGGCACTCACTGCTGAAAAGTTTCGCCATTGCTGGTCTAAGCATTGTAATGAATACTTGACAGGGGTCTGTGGAACTAACCTTGTTTTTCTTTGTTAAAACAGACGAATCAAACGCCTGGAGGGCCCCCGCTGCCACCTCCCCAGGTCTGTCGGAAGTAACTCTTTCCCCCGATGACATTGTCTTGCCATTATCTTCATCGCATCTAGCCCAATCCTCTGACCCTTCCCGCCAAATAAGCCCAGACTCAGCTTGGGATATCAAGAGGGAACATCATGCCAACAAACCAAAGGAGTTTTCGGTCAATGGCCACCGGAAGAAAAGGTTAGGCGAACAGACGGAGAGGTCTGCAAGTCCTAAGAAGGTAGATAGGTCAAAACACGAAGAGGTGTGGAGGAAAGCAAGCTCAGAAGGCAAGAGTAAGACTATGGAGAGTGGAAGGCCATTGCCGGAAACTAAGGCAGGAGGACTCAACCCAACGGCCGAGGATGGTGTCAAAGGACATGGATGTGCTGGAACCAACGAGGAATGGGTTGGGAGATCCAAGAGGTTGGAAAGCAAACGAGGGGGAACCCTTGGAGCAAAGGATCCTTATGTCACGGTGGCTGCGGAGAAGAAGTCAACCGAACACGTCAAGTTGGATTCCATTGGTGCTACCAAGGCGTATAGTAGCAATAGCTGCAGCTCCCACGGAAGTGACATGGATCACAGCCAGAAGGAATCCGAGAGGAAGCCCGGCGAATTCCCACGGAAGGGACACGCCCATCCCATCCCAACACACAACCCCAACCCCACCGCTCGGAAGGCAACGGTCTCGCCGGGGCCATGGAAAATTCCTGGCTCCGATAAGTTACCCGGGATCCTAAAATCGACCACCTCTGCCATGAGCAGATAAGCCATCCGTTGACTGTTGCCTTCTCGTGGTTCACAGTGACGCAGAAACATCCTCCTTTATTTCTGTCTCTCTCCTCTCATTTTAATTTATTTTTAACTCATCTGCTCGGAACGATGGGAAAAAAAAAAACCTGAAAGCAGAAACGTGTAATTCTGCGACAACATTGCATAATACGCATCTATGTCTTAAATACGTTAACGGAAGATAAGAGTCACTCTTGTATCTAAAACGTGACCTTCACGTCCCCAGTTTCATTTCAGAGAACTTTGGCAGCTACGGAAGAAACCAAAATAATATGAAAGGACCGTTGACCCATGCAGTGTAGCTTTACTTTGACGTTTTCCACTGCATGAAGGTCTTGGGATGTGTTTTTTTTTTTCTCTCTCTCTCTCTCTCTTTTCATTCAGACTTTATATCGAGAAACTGGAAGAAGTTAGAGCAATCATAAACTGGAACATCGCCTTAAATAAAACTGCACGGGGAAAGTTAAAAGTGGAAATAGAATATTTTATCTGAACTCAAACGTTGTAAATAAATAGTTCTCGGCATATCTAGACAGGGGTTGACGCATTGAAATTGTAAATCCATGCTATGTCTCTACTGTTAACACTTTGGGGGGAAAAAAACAAAAAAAAAAGGAACCAAATCTGTCCAATTGTTAGTATCATAATTCATTATGAGGCACCCTAGTGAATTCGCTAAAGCAGAATCATTTTTACGTCCATTTTTGTGAAGCAACCATATTTCTGTACACTGAGAAATTAAGGGTGGAATTACATTCAGAAACCTAGCCTCAGATAGAGTCCTCTCCCAGACAGGCCCACCTACAGAATTGGACCTCCAAACATCACCTAGGTTAGGGATCCCCCCCAGCTTCGGGTTTTCCCAGATGTGCCAACATGACATCTCTAATAAATTGGAACTTTGAGGAACCTCAGGCCTCAGAGTTTTATTTTGTTGGGGGTGTTCCTTAGAACCCTGACATCGGGCCGCGGCATGCTAGAAACCGGTCCACGCGAACAAACGAAGTCCCATCTGTGGGATGCAGGCAACACATAAAACCATGACCCCCCCCCCCGGTCCTCGGGGAAAAAAAAATCTCTCCACAGAACCGGTCCCTGGTGCCCAAAAAGTTGGTGGGGGGGCACTGACCGAGGTATAGTAGGGATCCTAAACTACAATTGCCGGATGACCACGATGAGAGAATGAGTCTTGCAAGATGAAAAACATATATATATATATATATTTTCTACCCGAACAGCCTTGGTCTCCTGCAAGAACTCCCATCACTGTCTAAATACTAATTCAACTTCTTTTTAAATAGGCCCCGCCTTTGAATTTTACTCCCCGTCGCACTTTAGAAAGTCTAAAATAGATGTCCGCGAAAGTCCTATTTTTTATGATAGAAACCTCTCGAGGCAACACCGTGTTCCTTCCTTCCATATCCCGCGTCTTTTTTTCACGTCTCCAGTGCCATAATGATGTTTCATTTGCACACCCGATGAAGTGTTGGCTTGTTCCCTGAGCTCCGCAAAACTCAACCCTCCTGATTTCTGAAAGTTTTGCTATTTTTCTTTTCCTTCAAGCAATAGCAATAGAAACAAAAGCAGTAGCACTCGGTAATAACTTTTGTTTTTTCCCCAGACCAAAGGGTTATCAAACCTTGTTCGATGAGAAGAATCCTGTTAATTTTAAGATCAGGAGAAATTTTGATTTGATCAGGGGCATAAACAAGAGAGTTGAGTCTTAGTCAAGCGACAAAAACCCGCATATTTCTAGTTCCACTCAGTCTACGGTCAATTAATCCACGTTTTCATTTGTTTTCTTTGGGAGCTTATAAGACTAAATTAAATCGAAGAGAAGGAAAGGATTTTGCACCTTGGGAAAAAAAAATAATCAAAAAATGCATATTTAAGAACCTATCCCGTTCTAGTTTTTTAAGAAAGCACAAAGATATGTAGCTGTTTACAAAATAGAATATCTATCTGTCTATATATATTAATTAAAGAAATAGAGAGATATATATCTTTATTCCCAGTTTAGATATTTGGCATAATTTGCTGTTTAATTTATTAAACCTGAAATGTAGACAGGACTTCTCTAGCAAAGAAGGGAGAAACTGAGAATCTTGTTCGACTTCAGTTTGCATCCTGCCCATCCCTCTTCTTATGTGGAGCACACGGCTTTATGTGACTGTAATTGATAACCTGTGAAGACATCATTTAAACCCCCCATTCCAGATAATATTTCTGTGTAGTGTTAGCTGTGAATTTACCTTGTACAGCTCTATTGCTATAAATATAATTCCATGTATTAATAGTCACAGAAAAGCTGTAAGTGAGCAACTATTTTTATGAAACACCACTATGGATAAATTAACTTTTACAGAAATCTTGTTTACTGTATGATATTCTAAACCACTCAAATAAAATATATATCCAAGAATCTTTTTTTCCCAACCGTTTATACCGTGTAATTCATTATGGGAGGAAGCGTCCGGATCTCAAGAACCATGAACGACACGTGGAGTTACTTCTGAGTAGTTCCTATATTGGTGCACACCTACAACTGAAACTTGCCAGACTAAAGCAATGATCATATTTTTCGGAGTTTAAAACACTCTGGACTATAAGACGCACCTACCTTTTTGGGGGAAGGAAAACAAGGGGGAAAAAATCTGCCTCTGCCTCCCAGCAATTTGCCACCTTGCAGCAAACAGCCAGTTTCAGTTTCAGTTTCAGTTTCAGTTTCAGTTTCAGTTTCAGTT
>WNWU01000049.1:5300697-5311956 GCA_012654045.1 Ptyas mucosa
AGAAAAGTTAGCATTCTCTCTGCTGCATTTAACATTGAATTCTGTGGAATATCGAGTGGCCGGAAGAGGTGAACGGCGACCGGCCAGGTGTAGGTGGGGCGAACGAGGGGTGATTACTACCAATTCGGCAAACTGATGCCAATAATCCTTAGCGGTTTGCCCGAACCAGTCCAAACCGGTAGGATTTCACCCCTGGTCTAATTGGAAGAAATGCAGCTAGTCCACCAGTTACAATCATTCGTTTCGTGACTGTTTGAAGTTACTGAGGCATTCCAAAAAGCGACTTATGACTGTTTTTCACACTTATGACCGTTCCCATGATCATGTGATCAAAGTTTAGCCACTTGGCAAATGGATCCTATTTATGATGGTCATAGTGTCCCAAGGTCCTTTGGTCACTTTTTGCGACCTTCAACACAGAAGCCAGATTCATTGAACAACTGTGTTACTAATTTAAGAACTGTAGTGATTCACTTAACAACCGTGGGAAGAAAGGTCGTAAAATGGGGTGGAATTCACTTAACAACTGTCTTGCTTAGCCACAAAAATTGTGGTCGTAAGCCGAGAAACTACCAGAGCTATTTAAATATTTTTTTTTTCACTGGTGGTTATGGATTTTAATTTTTCGTTAAATTAAAATTTTTTGACACCCTTCCTTCTGCAAAAGAAATGGCGGGATTTAAGTTTTTTTTTTTTTAATTGTTTAAATCCGAGAACTGGCAGAACACAAAGGGGGGAATGAGATCACAATCTCAAAAGGAACCTTATCTATGAGCGATTGGTCTATTTATCACTACCAAAATCGTTTCCATTTTTTAAATTCTTACCTTCAATAACTTCGTCGCGAGTTTTAAGACATTGTTGACCAATGTTAACTCTTCTTTCTTGTTCGGTTTCTTTTCCATTTTCAAGTACAAGTTTATCTAACCCAGGGAGGAGAAACAGGTGTCACTTAAAACAAACAATCATCTCGAGTAGCGTATTTTTTTAAACAAGGATATGGTCAGTGTTCCGACGGATGCTCTAATTAAATCATGAGCCTCGAGCCAAGCTTCAAACGAAATCTAGTTATTTATTAGGAGCTTCATGTCGGCACGTTCCATGTGAAGCCAACTCTGACCCCATGTAATTTATGCCCCAATCATGACCCTGTTTCCCCCCTCCCCCAAGGATGTGTCATCAATCACATTTGTCAATAGGTTGTAGAAATCACTCCCCTCCAGCCTCTGTGGGTGACCCTGGAAGACAGCCTTGAGAGAGATATGTCTGGAATGTGCTTCTGTTTTTTGGCTGCTGTGCTGCTTCGTCAGTTTCCCATCCCCCTTGCCTATGGCAACTCGAGAGTAGGCCAGGGATGCTTAGCGAGTTGACAGAGAGTGTTTATCTTTCGTTATCATCTTTTTAAAATGTTTATTTATATAAACAACCCATAAGACGGCTCTTCAGCCCAAGAGTCTCAGGGCAATGTATAATTGACGAACCAAATTAAATTTTATCATTTAAATTCAGACAGGCCTGTCAATTATTGTTTTATGAAGAACGGTAAAGTGATGAAACAAAAGACAATGAGCTGACATGCTTAATAAAGGTTTTAATGAAGTCTTTCCTTTGGTACTTTTATAAGATACTGCAATTCCAAAGGAATTTCAAGGACAGAGCATCAAAATTAGTTATTCGCTCCCAAAGATGCTTTTTTCAAGCGGCAAATGGACTTTCTTTGTTTTTCCTTGAAGACGTTTCGCTTCTCATCCAAGAAGCTTCTTCAGTTCTGTCGGAAGTTCTGTCAGAAATCAGAACTGAAGAAGCTTCTTGGATGAAAAGCGAAACGTCTTCAAGGAAAAACAAAAAAAGTCCATTTGCCTCTTGAAAAAACACCTTTGGGACAATCAAGACCTGGATGACTATGAATTTCCATAGATATACAGTATTCTGTTTCCTATTTATCAAAACCTTAAATGAAGATCAAATTGAATATGGTTTTTTTTTTAATGTTCTATCAAATCCTCTGCATATCTACTCAGAATTAACTTTTTCTTCCTTCTGTTCAATCGTGTTCAATTCACAGTCTGCCTGGACGAAGTCCCTGCTATTTTCTTGGCAAGATTTGTAGAAGTGGTTTGCCATTGCTTTTTCCTAGGGCTGAGAGAAAGTGACTGGCCCTTAGTCACCCAGCTGACTTTGGACCCAGGGTGGAACTAGAACTCACCGTCTCCCAGTTACTAGCCATAACCCACTACATACCCAACTGACTCTCCAAAAGTTAACTACTGTTAACAGAATTGCAGTGTACTGTTTTTTGAGTGAGTCAGGGATTCAGGACAGAGGGAGAAAGATGTACTCTCCTCATCCAAGCGTCTGCGTTTCCTGAGTCGGATGAGGAGAGCACATCTTTCTCCTTCTGTCCTGGCTACTTTTTACACGATTGAGAGCATCTTAACAAACTGCATCTCTGTTTGGTTTGGTGGCAGCAGTGCCTCAGATAGAAAGTCCCTACAGAGAGTGGTGAGGACAACCGAGAAGAGTATAAGAAGCTCGCTTCCTGTCATTCAGGATACTGCTTATAAGTGCTGTGCTTAGAGCTCGAAGCATCATTAGAGACTCCACACACCCACTTTATGGGCTCTTTCTGCTGCTCCCCTCTGGAAGGAGGTTTCGAAGTATTTCTAGCAGGACTACCAGATTCTGTAACAGCTTTGTTCCCTACGCTGTCTGTCTGGTAAACTCAGAAGATTTGTTTTTCTAGCCATGTACACGTATACATTAGAACTAGACTGTGTTGCTTCTCTGCATTATAGAATATATATGCGTACTTGCATAATTTATTTATTTTGTCATGTTTATATAGCATATATTGGAGAGGGTGACCCTTTGAGAGCTGTACGCAGCAAAATTTCATTTTAACGGTATGCCGATTGGCGTACATTTAAAGTGACAATGAAGTTATTCTAAGTCTTAGGGGATTTTTTTTCCCTCAACCTCACCTGTTCAGTAAGCAATATGGACGTATTGCTGTATTTCTTGCTTGTTTCGGATCCGAGCGTCACAAATCTCAAAAGGAAAAGGGTTAATGAAATGCACCATATGACCAGTTCCCAGTTATAATGGCAGTCAAGGAAGACCGCATGGACGTGAAGCAGCTGAGGTAAGGCAAAACAAACAACAAAAGAGGGGTTAATTCTCCATCAGCGCCAAAGTTATCTTTCACCGAATAAAATTCACGAATCAACGACTTCCGTTGCAATCCTGTGAAATCCTCACTTCCCTGCGGATCGATCCATTCAATTGTAATGTGATTCATCTCTGAGTAGACATGCATTAGTAGAAGTAAACAGAGGTGGTTCAGGAGAACCGGTAGTGGCAATTGCGGGACGTAATGCCGTCCTACTTAGCCACATTTTGGAGGCCGGGCACATGCTCGGAAGGCATATGTGCAAGCAAAGCGCATGTGTGGAAAGCAAACGCAGCGAGTGTATGGAAGGTCAGGTGCATGAATATGCCAAACCCCGCCGCTAGAAGGGATTCCAACTTCTTTCATCTGCGCAAGTTTTATAGAAATAGGCTACGAGAAATCACCCTGGCCCTTTGACCAGTTTCACCAAGTGGAATTCAAATTCAACGGAATTTTGTAATTAAGGAGAAAACAGTTGTGAACGTCACACGTTAATGCTAAGCAAGATTCCTTCCTGTCGCTGGATTAGCCATTGACAGAGTTTCATGTTTCTTGGAGGTTATGAGCCTTGGTGGCGCAGCAGACTAAAGCACTATTAAGTAACACCAGCTGCCTGCAATTACTGCGAGTTCGAATCTCACCAGGCTCAAGGTTGACTCAGCCTTCCATCCTTCCGAGGGAGGTAAAATGAGGAGCCGGATTGTGGGGGCAATAAGATGACTTTGTATAAAAAAGAACACCGCTTGGGGGGGGCCAAAAGCCCTAGTAAGCAGGTATATACATAAGTATGAAGGCTATTGCTTAATGCCTTGTAAGCCGCCCTGAGTCGCCGGAGAAGGGCGGCATATAAATCAAACCAATAAATAAATAAATAAATTCTAAGGTCTATTATTTAGGTCAGTGTTTTTCAACCTTGTCAAGGTTGTGGACTTCAACTCCCAGAATTCCCTCATTTACATTTTTACTGAGTTATCAAGTAATGTAAAATACAAAAAAGTAAAATAGGAAAGCAGTGGGGGGAGGAAAAGGGGAAGAAGAAGTGAGGAAAGGTAAGGAAAAAAAAAGAAAAGAAAAAGGAACATTTGACTTCCGACTCTCTCCATTACTTTAAAATAAGGCATTAACCTCAAATCACAACTCTTTGCTTTTCTGTAATAATATGAACAAGCCATTTTTATAAAGCTCTATCAATCATCATAGTTTAACGACCCCATAATCCCTTGCGGGGTGGACAGAGAGATATAGAGAGAGGGGGAAAGAGAGACATAGAGAGATAAAGAGAGGGGGGGAAGAGAGAGATGTCAAAAGGTGTTTTTTAACAACTAGTTCTTTGCTCTAATGACCAGCTTGGTAGGCGTGGCGGGGGGGGGTCATGTGACTGGTGGAAGTGAGTGGCACTGAGTTAGCCACGCCCACCCAGGTTTTGTGGCTCCCGGTGTTTTCTTTTCTGTGGGAAACGGGTCCAAATGGCTCTTTTGAGTATTTAAGGTTGCAGACCCCTGGACTAGATGATTCCAAGCTCTATTTCCAGCTCTATTCTGACTGACTGATTCCTTCAAATCTCTTAAAGGCACATCAGAAATAAAGATGCTTGCCTTCAGAAATTGTGGGTACTTCATCACCGGAGGCTTTTAAGAGAAGTCTGGACAGCCATTTGTCTGAAACGGTATAGGGCAGTGATGGCGAACCTTTTCGGCACGGAGTGCCCAAACCGGAACACGCGTGCATGCGCTGGAGTCCCGAAAACTCAAAGATCAGCTGGTTGGCGTGCAAAGATCAGCTGGTTGGCGTGCTGGCCACTTGGTCTTCTGGTTTCCGGCATATGCATGCACGCCGGCCAGCTGATCTTTGCGCATGCTGGAGCCCCGGAAATACCACCTGCATGAGCACCGACCAGCTGGTCTTCATAGGATCGCCATCAGGGATCTAGGCTGCTTAACTGCGATATTTTGACATGAAGGAATTCAGTTTCCCATCAGGTGCCTTACCTGTGCGCAGCAGATGAATACCACAGAAATGGTCAGCAAGAAAGCAGAGGAAACAATTACATCCACTGAACGTTGAGGGCCTCGTCTCTGAAATTTTTTTTAAAAAAAAACAACAGTGAATGTGGGATGGATGAATGAACCGTCACAGAACCTGGAAAACGAGCTGACCTGGTCTCATATTAATATACAGCAACGTGGTAACTTGTGCGTACAAAATATTGCATTATTTGCTGTAGGGGTCAGTGCATCGTTTCTTCATCATCATCATTCTGGCCACTGTCTATCCAGTGCAGGATGGAGGCCTCTTTTTTGCCCCATTTTGCAACCTATTGTGCCTTTAATTCTATACTGGTAATCCTGGACTTACAACCGTTCGTTTAGTGGCCACTGAAAATAACAACGGCACTGAAAAAAATGACTTGTGGCCATTTTGTGACACTTAAGACCGTTGTAGCTTTTCCATGATCAAAATTCAGGCGCTTTGCAAGTGACTCGTATTTATGACAGTCGCAGTGTCCGTGGGGTCACATCAGAGGTGGGTTTCACATTATGTTACTAGTGGTTCGTCCTGCGTGTATGCATGCGCACGGCCTCAAAAATGTGCCTAAATAGGATGGCATAGAGCCAGGGCAGGTGGGTGAGCCCATCCGCGATTTCCGCTACCAGTTCGGGTGAACTGGTCCAAACCGGCTGAATACCACCTCTGGGTCACATGAACCCCTTTGGTTTGTCACTTTCAGACAAGCCAAGACAATGGGGATGCCCGATTTGCTTAACAACCACATTGCTAATGTAACAACTGCAGTGATTCACTTAAGAACAGTGGCAAGCAAGGTCATAAAATGGGACAAAAGTGACTTAACAACTACCTGCATTGTGTGTGGGGGAAAAAAACAAAGGGATGTTGTGGTCTGTCAGCAGCCTGCAGAGCTGGCAGTAGAGTCGGACAGTGAGGAGGCTGGGGAGGAACATGGGCCAGTCCTGGAGGCTGGGGAAGGCCCGGACGAGGGCTCTGCGTTGGAGGCAGAGATGGGGCCAGGGTCATCTGGGAGCGATGCGCGGACTCCGGAGCCCCCAGAGTCAGACAGCAGAGACACAGAGGAACAGTGGGAGCCTGTTCCTAGTGCATGCATGCGCAGAGCTGCCAGAAGGCAAGAACAGCTAAAGCAAAAGGGGCGACTCGGGAGTAAGGCCTGGAGATGATTGGCCCCTCCTATAAGGCTTAAAAGAGCAGCAAAGGCTCTTGGGCTCTTTGTAGGAAAGCAACGTTGTTAATTCTGTTCCCAGTCGGCATCCCTGTTTGATTCTGGACTCTGTGTGGCTTTGCCAAGCAGGTCTTTGGCAACTTGTCAAGGGAGATAAAGGTTGGTAATTATCCCAAAGGACTTCTCCCGAAGGACTTTTTGCAACTAATTGGGACTCAGCTGTGAATGAACGTAATTCATAGCTGTTGCAATAAAAGAAGTTTTTGGGACTACTCGTGTGTTTTAATGACTCAGGAAGCCTAGATCACAACGGGAGAGAGGTTTAAGCCTCAATTGCATCAATAGCGCCTTCTATATGGCATTAATTTAGGTGGAAGTTGAAATAAATAATAACCACAAACCTTTAGATAGGAGCGAAGGGAAAGCCACATTTTAATATTCTGGACTTTTTTTAGCCGGAAATGTGGAACTTCTGACTTCCGAGCTCTCCTGGCAGATGTTAAATGACCAAAAAGTTTGGCAAAAAGCAATCTCTGTAAAACATAAAGAGTTTGAGATGAAATAAATTACGTTCTTCATTATATTCCGTTAACGGGAACCCAAGTGGAAAAGCAGAATGCAACCATAATGATTTAAACTACTTGATTCTTGTGTGTTAAGGATGCTTGTTTCTTTATTAGATCCCAATATTAGGAATCTCCCAAGACATCAAAAGAGGCACGAAGGATCTGCTTGTGCTAATACTTATTCAACCATAAAAAATGATTTAACTCAAGGCCTGGGTTTACAAGAATGGATTGCTGACATAGGTAACCAATATTTAAATGGATTTTTTTTTGCAAAGAACAGAACAGAATAACAGAGTTGGAAGGGACTTTGGAGGTCTAATCTAGTTCAACCCCCTGCTCAGGCAGGAAATACCATTTCAGACAAATGGTTGTCCCATCTCTTCTTAAAAACTTCCAGTGTTGGAGCATTCACAACTTCTGCAGGCAAGTTGTTCCACTGGTTAATTGTTCTCACTGTCAGGAAATCTTTCCTTAGTTCTAGGTTGCTTCTCTCCTTGATTAGTTTCCACCCGTTGCTTCTTCTCCTGCCTTTCAGGTGCTTTGGAGAATAGCTTGACTCCGTCTTCTTTCTGGCAGCCCTTGAGATAGTGGAAGACTGCTATCATGTCTCCCCTAGTCCTTCTCTTCATTAAACTAGACATACCCAGTTCCTACAACCGTTCTTCGTGGGGTGGGAATGGAGATTCTGTAGTATCCTTCCCCTGGAGTGGGGTGGGAATGGGGATTTTGCAGTATCCTTCCCCTGGAGTAGGGTGGGAATGGGGATTTTGCAGTAACCTTCCTCTGGAGTAGGGTGGGAATGGGGATTCTGTAGTATCCTTCTCCAGGAGTGGGGAGGGAATGGAGATTTTGCAGTATCTTTCCCCTGGAGTAGGATGGGAATGGGGATTCTGTAGTATCCTTCTCCAGGAGCGGGGAGGGAATGGAGATTTTGCAGTATCCTTCCTCTGGAGTGGGGAGGGAATGGAGATCTTGCAGTATCCTTCCCCTGGAGTGGGGAGGGAATGGGGATTTTGCAGTATCCTTTCCCTGGAGTGGGGAGGGAATGGAGATTTTGCAGTATCCTTCCCCTGGAGTGGGGTGGGAATGGGGATTTTGCAGTATCCTTCCTCTGGAGTAGGGTGGGAATGGGGATTCTGTAGTATCCTTCTCCAGGAGTGGGGAGGGAATGGAGATTTTGCAGTATCTTTCCCCTGGACTGGAGTGGGAATGGGGATTTTGCAGGATCCTTCCCCTGGAGTGGGGAGGGAATGGAGATCTTGCAGTATCTTTCCCCTGCCACGCCCACCAAGCCACACCATGCCCACCAAGCCACGCCCACAGAACCGGTAGTAAAAAAATGTGGATTTCACCACTGGGTGGGGGGGAGTTTGGTGCTAAGGCTCACCTGCTTGTAAGTCCTCTCAGCCACGCATAAAAGGAAGAAGAATATCCACACCAGGGAAACCCGCACTACGAAGCACACGATGACCATGGAGATCACCATTATGTTTCCATCTGACCCGAAGGCAATAGCGTAGAGTTCGGTGGCCGTATGTGTGGCTAAATGTTCCAGGTCCTTTTCTTGGGAAAGTCTAAATACAAACGGCGTTAATCCCAGGATTAAGGAGACCACGTTGCCAAAAATCTGATAGCCGATTCCTGGAACGTAATTGTTCACCTATAGACACAAAGACAAAAAAACCCAAAGCAAAAGACGTTGATAATAAGCTTTGCGTTTTAACGAATCCCCTTCTGGAAGTGGTTTACCAATGCATGAAATAGAAAAATCTGAATTCGGCTCAATGAAAGTGTAAAAGCTAACGGGAGAACATCGGTATTGGTATCATGATGATGATTGATTATTTACTCTGTTGCTTTGAGAGCTTCTGCACCGGAGACAAATTCCTTGTGTGGCTAATCACGCTTGGCTAAATAAAGTCTCCTCCCCCCTCTCCCCTTCCCTTCCCTTCCCCTCTCCTATCCTCTGGTCTCCTCTCCTGTCCCTCTCCTTTCCCTTCCCTTCCCTTCCCTCCCATCTCCTATCCTATTGTATCCTATCCTATCCTCCCTCCCCTCTCCTCCCCTTCCCTCCCCATCCGATCCCATATCCTATTGCATCCTATCCTCCCTCTGTTCTCATTCTCTGCCCCCATCCCTTCACTTCCCTCCCCATCCCCTATCACATGCTATTCTATCTTATCCTCCCTCTCCTCTCCCTTCCCTCCCCATCCCCTATCCCCGTGATGGCGAACCAATGGTGTTCAAAAGTGACGTTTTTTTGCTGTCCTCAGCCTCCAGAGTCTCTCTCTAGAAGTCTCTGGAGGCTGGGGACAGCAAAAAACGTCACTTCCTGTCTAACCGGAAGTTGGGAAACGGGCCATTTCTGGCTTCCGGAGGGCTTCCGGGGAGTGGGGAGGCTGTTTTCGCCCTCCCCAGACTCATAGAGAGGCTCTGGAGCCAGGTGAGAGAGAGAAATGGGCCTACTGGGCCATCGCATGTTGGGAGCTGGGGGGAGGGGGCTTCGCGCATGCATGCATGGCAATGGGGTGCATAGAATTATGGGTGTGGGCACGCGCACGCGTGACGCCCCCACCCCTCCCTCCTGGCATGCGATGGCAAAAAGGTTAGCCATCACTGCCCTATTCTATCGTATCGTATCGTATCCTCCCACCCCTCTCCTCTCCTCTCCTCTCCTCTCCCTTCCCTTCCCTTCCCTTCCCTTCCCTTCCCTCCCCATCCCTTATCCTATCCTATCCTACCTATCCTATCCTCAAACTCTACACCATCTGCAGATTGTGAACAAAGATTCCATCATCCAGGCCAAACGTATCTAAAAAGATCAAATCACGGCAACAGGACTAAAGATTATTTAACTGAGACTTTTGTTACTCATCCAAATAACGTCTTCGGTCAGAATAAAAAATGTTTGATTGGGCATCGCGTCACAGAGCCTTCCTTCACATTTTGCATTTCATTTTGGAGAGACACCCACCCCAGCAGCCACTTTAGCAAGAATAGGAAGAGTTAGTACATCCCAACAGCTCTTAAAATGTAAGGAAACAGCATCCCTTCTAGACTTCCAATTAGAGCATTTAAAAGCATCGTTCTTTCATGGGGGCAAATCTTAGAAGTTTAAAAAAATAAATAAATAAACCAGACTCACTCTGTTCATGATCATGCCGCTGATCTCAAGCACGGACATGTCTGCCTTTTTGCAGTCGTTGCCTTCCCACACAATGGCACTGACTTTCTCCAACCCGGGGTTTGAGCTATGGAACCAGGGCAAATGACCCTGCCAAAAATAATTTTTTTTTAAAAAAAAAGTGGGGGTCATAAAAGGTTCTGTAAAGCCATAAGAACAACAACAACAACAACAAAAATGACATGGTCAATAGCAGGTGAGGGCACAAGCCAAAATTATGGCTTCGGGTGAATTTGGTAAACTCCAGATTAATATAAATATAAAAAGGGTATTGAGATTCTAGAAAGAGTGCAGAGAAGAGCAAGAAAGAGGATTAGAGGATGATTGGAGGCTAAAACCTATGAAGAACGGTTGCAGGAACTGGGTATGTCTAGTTTAATGAAAAGAAGGACCAGGGGAGACATGATAGCAGTGTTCCAGTATCTCAGGGACTGCCCCAAAGAAGAGGGAGTCAAACTATTCTCCAAAGCACCTGAGGGTAGGACAAGAAGAAATGGGTGGAAACTAATCAAGGAGGACAGGTGGATGTGACAGGCAGGCAGGCAGACAGGTAGATAGATGATAGATAGATATGATAGATAAGATGATAGATAGATAGATAGATAGATAGATAGATAGATAGATAGATAGATAGATAGATAGATAGATGATGGGTGGGTGGGTGGGTGGATGGATATGATAGATATATATAGAGAGAGAATGATAGATGATAGATGATAGATAGATAGATAGATAGATAGATAGATAGATAGATAGCTATAAAGAGAGATGAGAGATGAGAGAGAGATGAGAGATACCGGTAGATAGATATGATAGATAGATGATATAGATAAAAATAGATGAGATGAGAGAGATGAGAGATAGATAGATGGATGGATGAATATAAATAGAGAGAGAATGATAAATGATAGATAGATATAGATAAAGATAGATGAGAGATGAGAGAGAGATGAGAGAGATGAGATAGATATAGATAAAAATAGATGAGATGAGAGATAGATATTGATATAGATAGATAGATAGAAGATAGATAGATAGATAGATAGAAGATAGATAGATAGATAGATAGATAGAAGATAGATAGATAGATAGATAGAAGATAGATAGATAGATAGATAGATAGATAGATAGATAGATAGATAGA